>OZ024836.1:15043210-15643210 GCA_964016985.1 Anodontia alba | reverse complement strand
TAGTGGAGGCCCAGATAATCATAACATGATTCAGAAGACTCATCTGTACCAACACTGTTGGTCATTAAATAATACTTGCCCTAGTGGATGTGAAGTGTGTTAACAGGATATGACCAAAAATCTTTAGACCTGTGGTCTGAGAGTTTCCTAAGCAAACACGAAATTTAACCATTTCAAAGTACCTTAAAAGTGATATTTCATTAAGAAAATCATCCTGTTCAAAACTAGTATTACAGTGCAACCTTACAAAAGTAATGTTAAATAATGAAAAACAACATGTTTAAAATATTACCTTACAACATGTTATACTCTCATATTTCTATAATGTTTATTTTATGCCTGCATGGTCATCCCAACCAAAGTGGACACATCACAAGTTCCACAGCAAAATGTTAAGTGGATGCCAATAGTGGAGGCCCAGATAATCATAACATGATTCAGAAGACTCATCTGTACCAACACTGTTGGTCATTAAAAAATACTTGCCCTAGTGGATGTGAAGTGTGTTAACAGGATATGACCAAAAATCTTTAGACCTGTGGTCTGAGAGTTTCCTAAGCAAACATGAAATTTAACCATTTCAAAGTACCTTAAAGGTGATATTTCATTAAGAAAATCATCCTGTTCAAAGCTAGTATTACAATGCAACCTTACAAAAGTAATGTTAAATAATGAAAAACAAAATGTTTAAAATATTACCTTACAACATGTTATACTCTAATATTTCAATAATGTATATTTTATGCCTGCATGGTCATCCAAACCAAAGTGGACACATCACAAGTTCCACAGCAAAATGTTATGTGGATGCCAATAGTGGAGGCCCAGATAATCATAACATGATTCAGAAGACTCATCTGTACCAACACTGTTGGTCATTAAATAATACTTGCCCTAGTGGATGTGAAGTGTGTTAACAGGATATGACCAAAAATCTTTAGACCTGTGGTCTGAGAGTTTCCTAAGCAAACATGAAGTTTAACCATTTCAAAGTACCTTAAAAGTGATATTTCATTAAGAAAATAATCCTGTTCAAAACTAGTATTACAGCGCAAACTTACAAAAGTAATGTTAAATAATGAAAATCAAAATGTTTAAAATATTACCTTACAACATGTTATACTCTCATATTTCTATAATGTTTATTTTATGCCTGCATGGTCATCCCAACCAAAGTGAACACATCACAAGTTCGACAGCAAAATGTTAAGTTGATGCCAATAGTGGAGGCCCAGATAATCATAACATGATTCAGAAGACTCATCTGTACCAACACTGTTGGTCATTAAATAATACTTGCCCTAGTGGATGTGAAGTGTGTTAACAGGATATGACCAAAAATCTTTAGACCTGTGGTCTGAGAGTTTCCTAAGCAAACACGAAATTTAACCATTTCAAAGTACCTTAAAAGTGATATTTCATTAAGAAAATCATCCTGTTCAAAACTAGTATTACAGTGCAACCTTACAAAAGTAATGTTAAATAATGAAAAACAAAATGTTTAAAATATTACCTTACAACATGTTATACTCTCATATTTCTATAATGTTTATTTTATGCCTGCATGGTCATCCCAACCAAAGTGGACACATCACAAGTTCCACAGCAAATGGTTAAGTGGATGCCAATAGTGGAGGCCCAGATAATCATAACATGATTCAGAAGACTCATCTGTACCAACACTGTTGGTCATTAAAAAATACTTGCCCTAGTGGATGTGAAGTGTGTTAACAGGATATGACCAAAAATCTTTAGACCTGTGGTCTGAGAGTTTCGTAAGCAAAAATGAAATTTAACCATTTCAAAGTACCTTTAAAGTGATATTTCATTAAGGAAATCATCATTTTCAATACTAGTATTACAGTGCAACCTTACAAAAGTAATGTTAAATAATGAAAAACAAAATGTTTAAAATATTACCTTACAACATGTTATATTCTAATATTTCAATAATGTATATTTTATGCCTGCATGGTCATCCCAACCAAAGTGGACACATCACAAGTTCCACAGCAAAATGTTAAGTGGATGCCAATAGTAGAGGCCCAGATAATCATAACATGATTCAGAAGACTCATCTGAACCAACACTGTTGGTCATTTAATAATACTTGCCCGAGTGGATGTGAAGTGTGTTAACAGGTTATGACCAAAAATCTTTAGACCTGTGGTCTGAGAGTTTCCTAAGCAAACACGAAATTTAACCATTTCAAAGTACCTTAAAAGTGATATTTCATTAAGAAAATCATCCCGTTCAAAACTAGTATTACAGTGCAACCTTACAAAAGTAATGTTAAATAATGAAAAACGAAATGTTTAAAATATTACCTTACAACATGTTATACTCTAATATTTCAATAATGTATATTTTATGCCTGCATGGTCATCCCAACCAAAGTGGACACATCACAAGTTCCACAGCAAAATGTTAAGTGGATGCCAATAGTGGAGGCCCAGATAATCATAACATGATTCAGAAGACTCATCTGTACCAACACTGTTGGTCATTAAGTAATACTTGCCCTAGTGGATGTGAAGTGTGTTAACAGGATATGACCAAAAATCTTTAGACCTGTGGTCTGAGAGTTTCCTAAGCAAACATGAAATTTAACCATTTCAAAGTACCTTAAAAGTGATATTTCATTAAGAAAATCAGCCTGTTCGAAACTAGTATTACAGTGCAACCTTACAAATGTAACGTTAAATAATGAAAAACAAAATGTTTAAAATATTACCTTACAACATGTTATACTCTAATATTTCAATAATGTATATTTTATGCCTGCATGGTCATCCCAACCAAAGTGGACACATCACAAGTTCCACAGCAAGATGTTAAGTGGATGCCAATAGTGCAGGCCCAGATAATCATAACATGATTGAGAAGACTCATCTGTACCAACACTGTTGGTCATTAAATAATACTTGCCCTAGTGGATGTGAAGTGTGTTTACAGGATATGACCAAAAATCTTTAGACCTGTGGTCTGAGAGTTTCCTAAGCAAACATGAAGTTTAACCATTTCAAAGTACCTTAAAAGTGATATTTCATTAAGAAAATAATCCTGTTCAAAACTAGTATTACAGCGCAAACTTACAAAAGTAATGTTAAATAATGAAAATCAAAATGTTTAAAATATTACCTTACAACATGTTATACTCTAATATTCTAATAATGTATATTTTATGCCTGCATGGTCATCCAAACCAAAGTGGACACATCACAAGTTCCACAGCAAAATGTTAAGTGGATGCCAATAGTGGAGGCCCAGATAATCATAACATGATTCAGAAGACTCATCTGTACCAACACTGTTGGTCATTAAATAATACTTGCCCTAGTGGATGTGAAGTGTGTTATGACCAAAAATCTTTAGACCTGTGGTCTGAGAGTTTCCTAAGCAAACATGAAATTTAACCATTTCAAAGTACCTTAAAAGTGATATTTTATTAAGAAAATAATCCTGTTCAAAACTAGTATTACAGCGCAAACTTACAAAAGTAATGTTAAATAATGAAAAACAAAATGTTTAAAATATTACCTTACAACATGTTATACTCTCGTATTTCTATAATGTTTATTTTATGCCTGCATGGTCATCCCAACCAAAGTGGACACATCACAAGTTCCACAGCAAATGGTTAAGTGGATGCCAATAGTGGAGGCCCAGATAATCATAACATGATTCAGAAGACTCATCTGTACCAACACTGTTGGTCATTAAAAAATACTTGCCCTAGTGGATGTGAAGTGTGTTAACAGGATATGACCAAAAATCTTTAGACCTGTGGTCTGAGAGTTTCCTAAGCAAACATGAAATTTAACCATTTCAAAGTACCTTAAAAGTGATATTTCATTAAGAAAATCATCCTGTTCAAAACTAGTATTACAATGCAACCTTACAAAAGTAATGTTAAATAATGAAAAACAAAATGTTTAAAATATTACCTTACAACATGTTATACTCTAATATTTCAATAATGTATATTTTATGCCTGCATGGTCATCCAAACCAAAGTGGACACATCACAAGTTCCACAGCAAATGGTTAAGTGGATGCCAATAGTGGAGGCCCAGATAATCATAACATGATTCAGAAGACTCATCTGTACCAACACTGTTGGTCATTTAATAATACTTGCCCTAGTGGATGTGAAGTGTGTTAACAGGATATGACCAAAAATCTTTAGACCTGTGGTCTGAGAGTTTTCTAAGGAAACATGAAATTTAACCATTTCAAAGTACCTTAAAAGTGATATTTCATTAAGGAAATCATCCTGTTCTAAACTAGTATTACAGTGCAACATTACAAAAGTAAAGTTAAATAATAATAAAACAAAATGTTTAAAATATTACCTTACAACATGTTATACTCTAATATTTCAATAATGTATATCTTATGCCTGCATGGTCATCCCAACCAAAGTAGACACATCACAAGTACCACAGCAAAATGTTAAGTGGATGCCAATAGTGGAGGCCCAGATAATCATAACATGATTCAGAAGACTCATCTGTACCAACACTGTTGGTCATTAATTAATACTTGCCCTAGTGGATGTGAAGTGTGTTAACAGGATATGACCAAAAATCTTTAGACCTGTGGTCTGAGAGTTTCCTAAGCAAACATGAAGTTTAACCATTTCAAAGTACCTTAAAAGAGATATTTCATTAAGAAAATCATCCTTTTCAAAACTAGTATTACAGTGCAACCTTACAAATGTATTGTTAAATAATGAAAAACAAAATGTTTAAAATATTACCTTACAACATGTTATACTCTAATATTTCAATAATGTATATCTTATGCCTGCATGGTCATCCCAACCAAAGTGGACACATCACAAGTTCCACAGCAAAATGTTAAGTGGATGCCAATAGTGGAGGCCCAGATAATCATAACATGATTCAGAAGACTCATCTGTACCAACACTGTTGGTCATTAAATAATACTTGCCCTAGTGGATGTGAAGTGTGTTAACAGGATATGACCAAAAATCTTTAGACCTGTGGTCTGAGAGTTTCCTAAGCAAAAATGAAATTTAACCATTTCAAAGTACCTTAAAAGTGATATTTCATTAAGGTAATCGTCCTTTTCAATACTAGTATTACAGTGCAACCTTACAAAAGTAATGTTAAATAATGAAAAACAAAATGTTTAAAATATTACCTTACAACATGTTATACTCTAATATTTCAATAATGTATATTTTATGCCTGCATGGTCATCCCAACCAAAGTGGACACATCACAAGTTCCACAGCAAAATGTTAAGTGGATGCCAATAGTAGAGGCCCAGATAATCATAACATGATTCAGAAGACTCATCTGAACCAACACTGTTGGTCATTTAATAATACTTGCCCGAGTGGATGTGAAGTGTGTTAACAGGATATGACCAAAAATCTTTAGACCTGTGGTCTGAGAGTTTCGTAAGCAAACACGAAATTTAACCATTTCAAAGTACCTTAAAAGTGATATTTCATTAAGAAAATCATCCCGTTCAAAACTAGTATTACAGTGCAACCTTACAAAAGTAATGTTAAATAATGAAAAACAAAATGTTTAAAATATTACCTTACAACATGGTATACTCTAATATTTCAATAATGTATATTTTATGCCTGCATGGTCATCCCAACCAAAGTGGACACATCACAAGTTCTATAATAATAAAGTAATACTATATTACAGTGCAACCTTACAAAAGTAATGTTAAATAATGAAAAACAAAATATTTAAAATATTACCTTACAACATGTTATACACTTATATTTCAATTATGTATATTTTATGCCTGCATGGTCATCCCAACCAAAGTGGACACATCACAAGTTCCACAGCAAAATGTTAAGTGGATGCCAATAGTGGAGGCCCAGATAATCATAACATGATTCAGAAGACTCATCTGTACCAACACTGTTGGTCATTAAATAATACTTGCCCTAGTGGATGTGAAGTGTGTTAACAGGATATGACCAAAAATCTTTAGACCTGTGGTCTGAGAGTTTCCTAAGCAAACATGAAATTTAACCATTTCAAAGTACCTTAAAAGTGATATTTCATTAAGAAAATCAGCCTGTTCAAAACTAGTATTACAGTGCAACCTTACAAAAGTAATGTTAAATAATGAAAAACAAAATATTTAAAATATTACCTTACAACATGTTATACTCTAATATTTCAGTAATGTATATTTTATGCCTGCATGGTCATCCCAACCAAAGTGGACACATCACAAGTTCCACAGCAAAATGTTAAGTGGATGCCAATAGTGAAGGCCCTATTAATCATTACATGATTAAGAAGACTCATCTGTACCAACACTATTGGTCATTAAATAATAATTGCCTTAGTGGATGTGAAGTGTGTTAACAGGATATGACCAAAAATTTTTTAGACCTGTGGTCTGAGAGTTTCCTAAGCAATGATAAAATTTAACCATTTCAAAAATATCTTAAAAGTATATTGAATGATGAAAAGCATCCTATTAAAATGTATTTATTTACTTGAAACCTTACAGAAGTAATGTATGATAATGAAAAACAACCTATGTAAAAGTTTACCTTGCAACCTTTTATACTCTAACATTCAAATAATATATATATAATGCCTGGTCATCTCACCCAAAGTGGACATATCACAAGGTCCACAGCAAAATGTTAAGTGAAGGCCAAGATAAACACGACATCTGATTGAGAAGACTCACTTGTACCAACACTGTCTGTCAGTAAATAGTACTTGCCTTAGTGAATGTGAAATGTCTTAAGAAGATATGACCAAAAATCTTTAGACCTGTGGTCTGAGGGTTTCCTAAGCAAACATGAAATTTAACCATTTCAAAGTACCTTAAAAGTGATATTTCATTAAGAAAATCATCCTGTTCAAAACTAGTATTACATTGCAATCTTACAAAAGTAATGAAAAACAAAATGTTTAAAATATTACCTTACAACATGTTATACTCTAATATTTCAATAATATATATATTATGCCTGCATGGTCATCCCAACCAAAGTGGACACATCACAAGTTCCACAGCAAAATGTTAAGTGGATGCCAATAGTGAAAGCCCAGATAATTATAAGATGATTAAGAAGACTCATCTGTACCAACACTCATCTGTACCAACACTGTTGGTCATTAAATAATACTTGCCCTAGTGGATGTAATGTGTCTTAATAGGATATGACCAAAAATTCTTTAGACCTGCGGTCTGAGAGTTTCCTAAGCAAACATGAAATTTAACCATTTCAAAAATACATTAAAAGAATATCTAATGATGAAATGCATTCTATAAAAAAGTAGTTATTTACTTGAAACCTTACAGAAGTAATGTATGATAATGAAAAACAACCTTTGTAAAATTTTACCTTGCAACCTTTTTATACTCTAACATTCAAATAATGTATGTATAATGCCTGGTCATCCCAACCAAACTGGACAAATCACAAAGTCCACAGCAAAATGTTAACTAGATGCCAACAGTGAAGGCCCAGATAAACATAACATCTGATTCAGAAGACTCACTTGTACCAACACTGTCCGTCAGTAAATCGTACTTGCCTCAGTGGATGTGAAAGTGTCTTAACAGGATATGACCAAAAATTCTTTAGACCTGTGGTCTGAAGTTTCCTAAGCACACATGAAATTTTCTTTTAAAAAATACCTTAAAAGAAATATTTATTTAATAATGAAATATCACCTTTTTAAAAACTAGTAATACCTTGCAACCTTACAAAAAACGTTTAATAATAATAAAAAGCAGCCTATTTGACTTAATATTACCTTGCAACCTTTTATTCTCTAGCATTTAAATAATGTATATATTATGCTTGGTCATCCCAACAAAAGTGGACACATCACAAGTTCCACAGCAAAATGTTAACTGAATGCCAACAGTGAAGGCCCAGCTATGTATAACTTGTACTTCAGAAGACACAGCTGTACCGCCATTGTTGGTCAGTAAATAATACTTGCCCTAGTGAATGTAAAGTGTCTTAACAGGACATGACCAAAAATTATTTTGACCTGTGGTCTGAGAGTTTCTTAAGAATACATGACCTTTATCTTTTTCAAAAATATCTTACAAGTTATAGTTAATAAAAATGAAAAGCATCTTATTCAAAACTAGAATTACCCTGCAACCTAATATGAAAGTAATGTTTAACGATGAAAAGCAGCCTTTTTATAATTGATATTACTTGATGCCAACAATGAAGGCACAGATAAGTGTAACATGTCATTCTATAGACTCATGTGTACCACAATTGTTGGTCATGAAATAATTCTTGCCCTAGTGAATGTAATGTGTCTTAACAGGATATGACCAAAAAGACTTTAGACCTGTGGTCTCAGAGTTTCATAAGCAAACATGAAATATTCCCTTTCATAAATAGATTAAAAGTAATACTAATAATGAAAAAAATCATCCTATTCAAAACTAGTATTACATTGCAACCTTACAAATGTAAATGAAAAAGCAGCCTATTCAAAAATATATTACCTTGTAACTGTTTTAACTAATATTCAAACAATGTATATATTAGGAATGGTCATCCCAACCAAAGTGGACACATCACAATTTCCACAACAAAATATTAACTAGATGCCAACAGTGAAAGCCTAGATAAGCGTATCACATCATTTAGAAAGCTCATCTCTACCATCACTGTTGGTTATTAAATACTTCCTGCCTTAGTGGATGTAAAGTGTCTTAACAGGATATGACCGCACAAAAGTTCTTTAGACCTATGGTCTGAGAGTTTCCTAAGCACACATGAACTTTTCCCATTTCAAAAACACCTTAAAACTGATATTTACTAATGCAATGCATCCTATTCAAAACTAGTATTATCTTGCAACCTTACAAAAGGGATTCTCTTAATATTATTACCTTGCATCCTTTTATTCTCTAACATTGATATAATGTATATATTATGCGTGGTCATCCCAACCAAAGTGGACACATCACAAGTTCCACAGCAAAATGAGAACTAGATACCAACAGTGAAGGCCAAGATAAGCATAACTTGTCATTCAATACACTCAGCTTTACCACCATTGTTGGTCAGTAAATACTACTTGCCCTATTGGTTGTAAAGTGTCTTAACAGGACATGACCAAAATTCCTTTAGACCAGTGGTCTGAGAGTTACCTAAGCAGACTTAAAAAATTTTCTCTTTTAAAAAGTATCTTTAAAGAGAAATTTAATGATGAAAATCATCCTATTCAAAACTAGTTTTACCTCGGAACCTTACAAAAATAATGTTTCATAATGAAAAGCAGCCAATTTAAACTGTATAATTACTTGCAACCTTTATACACTAAAATAAAATAATGATATATTCTGCCTGGTCATCCCAACCAAAGTGGACACATCACAAGTTCACAGCAAAATGTTAACTGGATGCCAACAGTGAAGGCACAGCTAAGTATAACATGTCCTTCGATAGACTCATCTGTACCACAATTGTTGGTCATTAAATATTATTCTTGCACTAATGGATATAATGCGTCTTAACAGGATATGACCAAAAATTCTTTAGACCTGTGGTCTCAGAGTTTCTTAAGCAAACATGAAATATTCCCTTTCATAAATAGATTAAAAGTGATATTTATAATGATGAAAATCACCCTATTTAAAACTAGTATTACCTTGCCACCTTACAAATGTTAATGAAAAAGCAGACTATTCAGATATTATATTACCTTGTTACTGTTAACTAATATTCAAAATATGTATATATTAGGCATGGTCATCCCAACCAAAGTGGACACATCACAATTACCACAACAAAATATTAACTAGATGCCAACAGTGAAAGCCCAGATAAGCATATCACCTCATTTAGAAAGCTCTCTGCACCATTATTGTTGGTCAATAAATACTTTTTGCCTTAGTGGATGTAAAGTGTCTTAACAGAATATGACCAAACAAAAGTTCTTTAGACGTATGGTCTGAGAGTTTCCTAAGCAAACATGAACTTTTCCCATTTCAAAACACCTTAAAACTGATATTTAATAATGCAATGCATCCTATTCAAAACTAGTATTAGCTTGCAGCCTTACAAAAGTAATGTTTATATACTGAAAAGCAGCCTATTTCTCTTAATTTTATTACCTTGCATCCTTTTATTCTCTAACATTGAAATAACATATATGTTATGCATGGTCATCCCAACCAAAGTGGACACATCACAAGTTCCACAGCAAAATGTTAACTAGATGCCAAAAGTGAAGGCCAAGATAAGCATAACTTCTCAACAGACTCATCTGTATCACCACTGTTGATCAGTAAATAGTATCTTAACAGGATAGACCCAAAATCCTTTAGACCTGTGGTCTGAGAGCTTCCTAAGCAGGCATGAAATTTTCTCTTTTAAAAAGTACCTTTAAAGTGAAATTTAATGATGAAATTCATCCTATTCAAAACAAGTTTAACTTTGGAACCTTACAAAAGTAATGTTTAGTAATGAAAAGCTGCCAATTTAAACTTAATATTAACTTGCAACCTTTATACCCTAACATTTAAATAATGTATATATTATGCCTGGTCATCCCAACCAAAGTGGACACATCACAAGGTCCACAGCAAAATGTTAACTGGATGCCAACAGTGAAGGCCCAGATTCAGAAGACTTATCTGTACCATCACTGTTGGTCAGTAAATACTACTTGCTTTAGTGGATGTAACGTGTCTTAACAGGATATGACCAAAAGTTCTTTAGACCTGTGGTCTGAGAGTTTCCTAAGCAAACTTGAACTTTACCCATTTTTCCCTGTTTTATAAAAACCTTAAAAAGATATTTAATTATTCAATGCGTCCTATTCAAAACTAGTATTATCTTACAACCTTATAAAAGTCATATATATATATATACTGAAACGCTGCCTATTTAAAATTAATATTGCGTTGCAATCTTTTATTCTTTAACATTTAAATAATGTCTATATTATGCCTGGTCATCCCAACCAAAGTGGACACATCACAAGTTCCACAGCAAAATGTTAACTGGATACCAACAGTAAAGGCCAGGATAAGCATAACTGGCCATTCACAAGACACATCTGTACCATGACTGTTGGTAATTAAATAATACTTGCATAAGTGGATGTCAAAACTTCTTTAGACCTGCATGTGTCTGAGAGATTCCTTAGGAAACCTGATATTTTCCCCTTTTCAAAAATGTCTTAAAAGTGGTATTTCATAATGAAAAGCATCCTATTCAAAACTAGGGGACCCTACAAAAAATGATTAATAATAATAAAAAAAACAGCCTATTTGAAATTAATGTTACTATGCAACCTTTTATACTCCAACATTTAAATATTATATGTATGTATTATGCCTGGTCATCCCAACCAAAGTGGACACATCACAAGTTCCACAGCAAAATGTTGACTGGATGCCAACAGTGAAGGCCCAGATAAGCATAACATGTCAGTCTGAACACTCATCTGTACCACCACTGTTAGTCAGTAAATAATACTTGCCCTAGTGGATGTAAAGTGTTTTTAGACCTGTGGTCTGAGAGTTTCCTAAGTAAACATGAAATTTTCCCTTTTCAAAAATAGCAAATAGAAATGTGTCAAAGGACATGGACGCCCCCACCTGAAAAACTAAAAAGCAAATTGCTAATGCCAGATGTGGCTGGAGACAAGCTAAGAGGGGTAACACTATAAAATTTGTGCCCTTTACACCATTCTTTGAATGCGGGTGGAGCATAAAAAGCATCCCATTCAAAACTTACATTGTCTTGACAGCAATTAAACCTTATTATTTAAATACAGTATAAATTATGATTGGTTTTCCCAACCAATGTGGATACATCGTAAGTTCCATAGCAAATTGTTAACTCGATGCCAATTGTGAAGACATAACATGATTTTTGTGAAAAGCTGTGGTTTGGGAGTTTCCTCTGTAAACACTGTTGTCCTTATTTAAACATTACTGCACATATTAAGTTCAATGATGCAAAACACCTAGTGAAGTATTTTTGCATGTATATTTAGTGAACAATGACTTGAAATGGCAGGCCAATGATTTTAAGCTACTGCCTATTTTTGTCAAAACAGCTCAGTCTATTAATAAATTCTGTTTAACAGCATTTCCATGACTTTGGCACCCTCACTATCATTATACTCAAAATGAATACATGACTACACCTGGTAGACATGGTTGCATTCATATTTGTTGCAGGTACATGGCTTTCATCTTTTGATCAAACAACTTAACCCATTTTAGTCTGGAACCCCCAAAAGGGTAATTGGCAAACAGTGCAGACCCAGATCAGATGCTGTAGAATGCATCATCTGAACAGGGTCTACTTGTTTGTATTAAAGGCAAGAATTTCTATAAAACATAGTATCAATAAAAAATAACTAGACATACTGCTATTGGAAACAGACTGGTCTTAAGAGTTGTGGTAGGAGAATTCACTTGATGTAACTGGGTAAACCCATAAATGCATAATAAAATACTCTACCTTATAGACAGTGCAGGTTCATTTGTTATTTTTGGGTCTGATTTATTTCTTCTTTTTTGTCAGAAATGCCTACATTTTGTGCAAAACAGTGTAGGCCCTGATCAGATGAAGAAGTGCTTTGCTGTCTGATCTGGACTTGCTTGTCAAAGTAGTATTAACTGAGCTTAAAACATTCTAACGGATGTAACTGTGTTGTGGATTTTTTTTTTGGAGGAGAACAGGGTTGTTATGATTGGTGCATTTTGGTCAAATACTGACCTTCAAGACAAAAAATACATATTGTTTATCCAAACTAGTAACATTAAGCAGACAAGGTTTGTCATGTAATGTAATTGTTTTTTAATTGTGAGTGGAAGTTGTTGCTAACGATGTCATGGGTTGAAAATTAGAAAGTGAAAATAGGAAATAGTGTTCAGTAGACAGTTGAAAAACAGCAAACAGTTATACCATGAGTATAAGGACTTATGATATAAAATACTATATATGCTGCTCAATGTTTGTTGAGAATTCCATATAATGAGTAGCATGTCATCACAAAAACATGCCTATATAATTTTGACCCCCTTAAACCCCACTTTTATATAGTAAAACTGGGGTTTACAGGGGTATACATTATCTTTCTTGTTACTGCATAAAACATAGATTGTGGGTACTCGTTAGAACCGCCTCGCCGAGGCGGTTCTAACAAGTACCCACAATCTATGTTTTGAGCAGAAATATGAAAAATATCAGAGTTCTTTATCTGAAAATTTTCAGTTTTTCGGGGGTGAAATTTTCCATATATTTGAATAGGCGTGTTTTCGTAATGTGACGATTCAATATTTTCATCAAAACATAGCATACCATTGCATAAAGATGGGCTGATGGGTAGAGACGGTATAATGCCCGTGTCTTCCATAGGTTCCTGAAGTGTAGGTTTCTGTATGAATTCCATGCTATTTCAGTGCTGCATGGCCTATAAGTCAGACTTTTGGTGAGAGAAATTTCTTTAGCAGGACTATAGTGCCACATGTAGAGTGATGGGGACATAAGAGGACTCAGATGTAATATTGTTCTTTGTCCTAATTCTTGATGTCTTTGTGGATCTGCTTGATTGTCTCAATAATACATCTCATCTAGTGTAGATGTTACCACAGATCATATCTGAAATGCCTTATATTTCTTTTGTATAGGGTTTTTCATGTCTGGTTAGGGTAGATTTATAGCAACAGTAATGCCACTTTTTTGAGCAAGTATATGCTATTTTAATTGTTTCCATTATATATTAATGGGTTAAATTTAGTTCAAGGTATCCCTATATGGACGTTTATTCTGCTAAGTGTTTGGTTGATGATTCTTTAAGAATTCTAGCAATTAAAACAAGCAAATTCAGAGAATTATTGTTCCCTGCCCTTTAAAAGTCCTCCAAAGGTGTCTATTATATATACAGTTTGATAGTATTGGAGCTTGAAAAAAGTCTATTATGTTAGTAAAAATGCAGAAGTGAAAAAAATTATCAAGTTCAAAATGGGGAAAATTGATATAAATTATCCTGAGAATTATATCCAAATCATGTACACATCTTCAGACCCTTACAAAAACACCTGCACAATTTAAAAAAAAAAAAAAACAAACCAAAAATATCAGCATAAAACTGCAGGGCTGCAGGGGGAGTTGCAGAAGTAAGGTACCCACTACCTACTGCAGGGCTGCAGGGGGAGTTGCAGAAATAAGGTACCCACTACCTATACACTTTGACAATATCTGAGCATGAAAAAATAACCAAGTTCAAAACACTGAAAAAGTGATAGAACTAATCTTAGGATTATATCCAATCATATGCACATTTTCATACCATGACTAAAACATCTGTACAGTTTCAAGACACAAGGTACATACTGTCAGGATGTGGAACTACGCACCTCATACCACGCACCATGAACCATGGAGAGGTTAATACCATGTCTCCACTTTTCTTCAAAAAGGTGGGGGACAACAGTGTTCTCATTGGGTAACCTACCAAATATAAAAAAAAAAAAAAAAAAAAAAAAAAAAAAAAATGAACTAAAATTACTGCATTAAAATTCTACCTGCCTACTGCTTTAAACTGAACTAAAATTACTGGTAAAAATTCTAAAAGTAGTTAAAACAAATGTCCTTTCTGTCTTGATCTCTATTAAAAGTTATTTTCTAAATTCTGAAAGAAATTCAGCAGTTTGTTTGTTTGATTTGGGCTTAACGTCGCTTTCAACCTTTTTCAGTCATACCGCGACGGTGTCTGGATGTGGCAGGGAGCTCAATGCTCACTTTTAGAGTGCTGCCTCACTGAAATATCACGCCCCAGACACTTTGACATGATATTCCACCCAGTCACATTATACTGACACTGAGGTGACCAGTTCTAGCTCTACTTTCTTAATGCTGAGCGCCAAGCGAAAGAGCAGCTAGTACCATTTTTAAAGTCTTTGGTATGACCCGGCCGGGGATCGAACCCGCAACCTCCCGGTCACAAAGCGGACGCTCTACCACTGAGCCACTGTGCCGGTATAAAATTCAGCAGTTAAAATAAATATTCTCATTGGGTAACCTAACTACTATTTAAAAAGATACTAAAATTATTGGGTTAAAATTCTATCTGCCTACTATTCAAAACTGTACTAAAATTACTTGTTAAAATTCTAAAAGTGATTAAAATTCTAAAAGTATGATTAAAATTCTACAAGTGATTAAAATTCTAAAAGTGGTTAAAATCCTACATATAGTTAAAACAACTATCCTTTCTGGGTAACCTAACAGTCTTTATGCCTGTTAAAAGAGATTTGTTGTCCCCCCACCAAACTCCTACTCCCCCACATTTGTCTTTTGAAGAAAAGCAAGGGGTCATTTGGTATTCAGCTTTCCATGGTTTATGGTGTGTGGGTAACTAGTTCCACACCCTCTGACAGCATCTACCTTATGTCCATAACTCCTCCTACAGTTTTACACTGATCTTTCTGAAACAGTACAGATGTATTTTTTCATGGTCTGAAGATGTGCATTTGATTTTGATATAATCCTCTGATTAATTTGTATCACTTTTTGCGCATTTATCCAGTTTGTTGATACAAATTCACATACTTAATGACAAACAGTACACATCCAGATCAGCTGTTTGCAAAGACAGGGTATATTCGGGTTCAGCAGGACAAGGATTAAATCATTTTTCAGGCTCAGATACTATCAAAGTGTATAGTAAGTAGATACCTTGTGTCCCAAATCCTCCTACAGTTTTAAACAGTTTTTTTAAACTGTATAGTATTTTTGTCATGGTCTGAAGACGTGTATGTGATTTGGATTATAATCCTCTGATTAGTTTTTATTATTTCTTCCGCATTTTGAGCTAAATCACTTTTTATCTCACTTATCAGATGTTTTGCAATAATACAGTCATTTTTCAAGCTCCAATTACTATCAACTGAATACATGGTAGGTACCTTTGGATTTTTTTTTTTTTTTTTTTTTTAATGCAGCCCGTACCTCAAATTTCCGAAGGATTCCGTGCAACTACGAATAACTCCGAAGAAAATATTGTGCGGAGTATTGGGACATTTACTACGAAGCAATTTTCTACTGAAAAATGGAAAACAGAGCGGAGAATGCGTAAATCACATTTGGAATGAGCTAATAACTTTCGTAACAAGCGGAGTATTGGGATGAAATTTCCGCATGCTTACGCATATTTACCATTCATATCTTGCGTAAAGGTTCGTAGAAAATGTCCCAATACTCCGCTGGTTTGTAATCATCTCCGCATGACTGCGTAATTGTTCGTAACTAGCTCCGCATGCTTACGCACGCTTACCATTTGTATGTTGCGTAAAGTTTCGTAGAAAATGTCCCAATACGCCGCTGGTTTGTAATCATCTCCGCATGACTGCGTAGTTGTTCGTAACTAGCTCCGCATGCTTACGCAAGCTTACCATTTGTATGGTGCATAAAGTTTTGTAGAAAATGTCCCAATACTCCGCTGGTTTGTAATCATCTCCGCATGACTGCGTAGTTTTTCGTAACTAGCTCCGCATGCTTACGCACATTTACCATCAGTATCTTGCGTAGAGGTTTGTAGAAAATGTCCTAATACTCCGCTTGTTTGTAATCAGCTCCGCATGACTACCTATTTGTCTCCAAATGAACATTTGTTTGTGTTGAGGTTTTACGGCCCAGTCAACTTAATAGGGTCATGTAGAGCCTTGTCAGTTTACCCAACCACACTTTTACTGGGCAGCTTAGTCCTCTTAGTGGTTAACCAGTGAGTTTGCACATTCTTTCGCCAGAAACTGAAGCATACCCTTCTTACATGACAGCGGAAGGGAGAGAATGACCATAAAAAGTACTTCATGGTCATATCCCTATGAAATAATGTTGCTGACCCAATGGGGGTCAAACCTGTAACCTAATCACAAGTTGGAGGTGCATCCAATGGAGCCACCTAGGCTGGCCTCCAAATGAACATAGCAAGCACCTCCAGGATTTCAAGGTAGGGCAGTAACAAAATTATTATGAAAACTCCATAAAGCATGCTTTTTCTACCACAAAATGAAGTATAACATGTTTATTTTGTATTAAAGCATTTTGTATTTACAAAAAGGTTATTAGTCATTGGAATCTACTTAAAAAGTCATGTACATGTGTGTTTTGTATATCTGTTAACAGTGATGGAAAAAGATTTAACCACAATTTTACAGCACTTCTTTTGAAGAAAAGCATTATTATCAATGTATTGTGAATGAAAAAATAAAAAGTGCAAGACTTAGAATTCAACTTTTTGATTTGCTTATATTCTATTGAAATACATGTAATCAAAAGAAACCACCAACCTTCTGAAATCAGCAATAACATTTCCATGGACTATTAAAGTCATTTAGACTATTCCATTTTACATGTAAAACACAAAAACCAAGTATATGTATTTCTAATCCATAATTTAAATTCACTTATGAACTAGCTTTATAGTTATGTTGCCTCAGAGTAGCTCTATAAATGACTGAACTTTTTGGTTTCAAAGCAATAAAGCAACTACTTTTATGATATCTTAATTGATACCATTTTGTATCCATGGCAACAAAGTCTTCTGTGAATCTGTTATGCATATTAAATTACAAAGGTCTCTAAGCACACTCCGAATGCTACGAAAGACTACAAACCAAAAATTGGTTAAGTTATATTCTATGTTCTCATTTGATCTAAAAAATTTCTAAGTCCAGTAATCTCCATACATATACGAACTGAAATAAGTTTAAGTCTATATTCTACGAACGATTCCGCACTGAAAAATGCTAAGTCCACAGTTTTACGAAGTACTCCGTTCAGATTGCGGAGATTGCTCCGTTTGTTTGTAGACAGCTAAGAATATATTTCTACGTATGTACGGAAATTTGTTCGTAAATACGCAGATTTCCGCAAACCTTCGTAACAAACTACAAGAATATACGCAATCTCCGGACAAAATTACGCAAAAATACGAAATAATCCACTCATTTACGAAGAGAACTGTTCGTAGTTTTCGTAAATTTGAGGTACGGGAGGGGACATACATTCTCTGAAATTGCTTGTTGAATTCTGGAAGTACAGGTTAAAATAAATGTTCTCACTGGAAAAGCTAGTTACTATTTAAAGGGGAACACAACCTTAAAAGACATTGTGCTTTAAAGTAAAGAACTTTGCAAACAAAGAATTTTGACACAAATTTGATCAAAATTGGTGGAAAATTAAGTAAGTTATAGACAATTGAATATTTTAACATTGGTGGTATGGGCACGGCCATTTTGAATATTTAATGAGGTTTTATAAAAATTAAAATTGGTTTCATCAAGGTCGTTATTCTCATAAAGTTGGTTTATTAGGGGGAAATGATTGCTTGTCACTAGAATTAAAAGATTAAAAAAAGTCTGTAGCAAAATTATTTTTAAAACCCTTTATAATTTGGTTTTGCATATTTAATTTGGGCTGTGTGATGTCACAAAGGCTACAATATGGCAGCATCCATGACAGCCAAATCAAATATATTCAAACCACCATAACTTTCTTATTTCTAACTCAGATTTTGAAAAGTATTGCATCAAAATACAAAATGTAAATGGCTTGTTTAGCAATTTACTCTAAGATACCCTTACAACTTATACTGCATTCCCCTTTAAAACTGTACTAAAACTATTGGGTTAAAATTCTAGAAGACATAGTTAAAACAAATGTCCTTTCTGGGTAATCTAACTTTATCTTGATATCTACAAAAAGTCATTTGTTAAATTCTGTATGAAAAATGCACCTTGTCGGGGTTAAGAGTCCTATTCTGAATTTCTAAAATTTGTGTTTTGTGACAGTCAATAAGTACTCATGATTAGAGGGTACCAAATATTTTTTTTCCTATTTCTCAACAAAATCTTAGGCTGTGTGTACTCATTATCCCCCGACTGAATAGGTTTGCGGGGATAGAGCAATCAGACTCGTGTCTATCTGTAGACAGATCCTTGTGTGCTCATGCTCTATAACTTAGAAACCTTTAGAGGTATTTTGATATTTGGTAGGGATTAAATGGAGGACCAGTAGGCATGTCACCTGCATGAGAGACAACTCTTCACTTTCTTCATCATGCATTAATGTCTCCCCTGAAGCTGAAATCTTGTGCAGGCCATAACTACCATACTGTTTGAGATAATTTGATAATATTTGGTAGGGCATATATCAGGTCAAGTAGGAGTGTCCCATGAAAGAATGACAACACTCACTGGTTGTTTTCTAGTTACCACCCTTAAATGAATTTCTAAGCCAAATTTTTGTGCGGGCCATAACTCCTTAACAATTTGAAATATTTTGCTAATATTTGCTAGAGGCATAGATAAGCACCAGTATGCATGCCATGTGCAAGAAAGAATACTCTCACTTTCTTTATTATTTACTTTTGTCCCCTGATGCCAAAATCTTATGCAGGCCATAACTCCCATACTGTTTGAGATAATCTAATAATCTTTGGTAGGGACATATATATGATCAAGTAGGAGTATTGCATGCAGGAACATTAGTTCTTGCTTTTGTCTTCTTCTGGTTATCTCCCTGAACAAATTTCTTAGCCAAATTCTTGTGTGCACCAAAATTTCTTAATGGTTTGATTTATTTTGATAATATTTAGTTGTTGCATAGATAAGGACATGTAGGGGTGTTGCCTGCAAGAAGTACAACTCTCACTTTCTTCATAATGTACTTATGTCCTCTGAAGTTAAACCTTGTGCAGGCCATAACTCCCATACTGTTTGAGATGATTTAAACACATTGGGTAGACACATTTTTCAGGTCATGTAGAGACGTGTCACATGCAAGAAGGACAACATCTGCTTTGTTCTTTTTCTAGATACTGCCCAGAACAAATTTCTAAACTAAACTATTGTGCACTCCATATATTCTAAATGGTTTGAAATATTTTGAGAATATTCGGTAGAGGCATAAATAAGGATCAGTAGGCATGTTGCATGCAACAGTATCTCCCCAAAGCCAAAATCTTGCTCAGGTCATAATTCCCATACAGTTTGAAATAATTTTTTGTAGGGACAGACAGATGGTCAAGTAGGAGTGTTGCATGCAAGAATGACAACTTTTGCTGTGTTGATTTTCTGGCAATCACCACCAAAGTCAAAATCTTGTGCAGGACTTAACTCCATAAAGTTTTGAGATAAGCTGATAATTATTGGTAGGAACCTATATCAGGTCAAGCAGGAGTTTTGTGTGCAAGAGAGACAGCTCTTGCTATGCCCATTTTCTTTTTATCGCCTCTAAATGAATTTCAAAGTCAAAGACTTTGGGACACTTCAGCTTCTTTATGGTTCGAAACTTTTTTGATAATATGTGGTTGAGACAAGATGAAGACCTGTAGGTTTCTCAAGAGCAAGAATGAGAACTCTTTTCTTTTTATAGTTATCTCTCCTGTAGATAAAATCTTGTGCAGCTGTAACTCCTATAAGGTTTTATATATTTTGATTAGACTTTGTAGCGACATATATTAGGTCAGGTTGTGTGCAAGAATGACAACTCTTGCTATGTTCATTTTCTAGTTATGTCTCAACAATTAATTTCAATGACAAAGTCTTTATACTTTTTCTTGTTATCCCCAACTGAATAGGTTCAAAGGATACAGTGCACCAGCATAGTGTCTGTCCATCCATCCATCCATCCATCCATCCGTAGACACCTTTGTGTGCTCTCCTTAACTTTTAAATGCCCTTTTAGATATTTTGATAAGATATGGTAGTCAGGTTGAGTAGGCATGTCACATACAAGAAAGACAACTATCACTATACTGATTTTGGAATTATTTCCCCTTAACCAGATTTTAGAGGAACTGCTTGTGCCAGCATAACTCATCCATATATTGAGTTATTTGTGTAATATTTGGTAGGAATGTTAATCAAGTCCAGGAGGCAAGTTGCATGCAAGAATAACAACTCTCGCTGCATTCCTTATGGAGTTATCTACCTTAGAAACTGTCCCTTACTTAGGTTGAAAGAGAAAACAAACTTGTGTGGCCATTATATTTCCAACTCACACGCATATTTTAATATTTGATTGGGATATAGGTCATGTTGATTAGATGCATTGCAAGTATGAATAACAACTCTAGCTTTCTTTTTCTGCTGGTTATCTTGCCTAAAACTTATTCTTGAGGTCTTGTGGGCTCCATAACATTAATGTCCTTTGAGCTGTTTTGATAATACCTGGTAGGGATGTTAGTCAGGTTGAGTAAGTGTGTCATGTACAAGAAATGACAATTCTCATCTTCTTGATTTTGGAGTTATTTCCCTTTAACCAGATTCTAATCAATAACTTACTCATCTATGAATTGAATAGATCAATAAAAAAAACTTGAATGAATGTTTTGTGTCATGTCATTCAGAAACTGGGGAGAAGTATAATCTTCATGTCCGATCTATACTTCCAGTTACAATTTTTCCTTGGCACCTTCAAAGCATTTACAATAAACCAAAGAAATTGTCTCTGCATAGCGGCTTACATTTTTATGGCTTCATATGAAAACCACTATGTTCATTACACAATTTCGGTATTATCAAATACCAAACAAAACAGCTGGCCGATAGAATACAGATACTTTTTTAATCAGCATCATTTAAACAGCATGTCTTTACGTATGATGGGCCAGACGTGAGTCAGGCGAGCTACCCTGTCTGGCGACAGGTACTGTTTATTTCTGAAATACAGTAATTATTTGCCATGATAATTGAGTTTGAACTGAAAATGTCTTCAACCAATTACTATGAAATATGCATATTAGATAAATTTTCATCAGGATTATCAGTACTTGAAACTCACCATTTTCATAGGCAAAATATCATAATATACTAGAAAAACTTTATCACTTTGTACATTAAATATTGCAAAACATGGCTCAGTGATCCAGATAGCATCCATACAGCCATAAATTATGGATCCTTTTGCACCAAATATGGGTCAATTTGAAAAATAGCCAGTCCCAAATACGAATGCATTTTCATTGATTCTGTGTGGCGTTTCTGGTAATCAATAAGAATGCGATGTCATATCTGTTTTTAGATAGATTAGCCTGAGTCTGAAGAGGTAACTCAGTGCCTTAGAAAAGCAGTGTAGTCTCCATAAATACCCAAATACATTTACCGTACTAAAGAATACCAAACCAAACACTTTTGCTTTGCAAGACATAGTTATTTTCATTCCTTGATTGTTTGTTTTTTGTGTGTGTGTGTGTGTTTTTTTTTTTTTTTTTATAATTCATGATAGAGATTGCTGTCTTGACAAGAAGCTGTATCTCCCCAAATAACCATTTGAACAGTAGTAAAGGAAATAAACCAAAGCAAAATTTTTACCCCAATAAAAACATACAGCAAACACCTTTACCTTTATAAGGCATTTTTTTCCCTTATTTGTGAATATGTAGACTCAGAAATTCGAAGTATTTGCAAATATTGTGTATCCTGTACAAATAAATAAAGTAATCACATCAAAAGTGTGATTTTTTGCAAAAAAAAAAAAAAAAAGAAAATAAATAAAAAAGAGAAATATAAAATAAAAATAAGACATCATGAAAACCTACCTATATAATTTTGACCCCTTAAACCCCAATTTTATACAAAAAAAACTGGTGTTTACATGGGTACACATTATTTCTTATTTCTGCTCAAAAACATAGATTGTGGGGCAGTTCTAACAAGTACCCACAGTCTATATTTTGAGCAGTTATATGAAAAATATCTGAATTTTTTTATCTGAAATTTTTCATTTTTTGGTGGTAAAATTTTCAGTTTATTTGAATAGGCTTGTTTTGTAATGACAGGCAAAAATAAGATCATTTACAGTATAGCTATTTATTGTTTTCACATTATCATTTTGCCCACATTTCAAACTATACATCTTTTTACTTTGGACTGTTTCAATATTTCCATGATATATTGAAATACATCAAATTTAGGAGTGGCAATTCGGCTGCAAGATCTGCCGTCTTTTCTGATGGCTATTTTTTAAAGCTATTCTGATTATATTTGTTCGAAATGTTTTCTGTTGGCAATTTTTTGGAGTACATCCTCTCAGAGTACCCCACTATATGTTTATATGGAGAAATAAGACCACTATATCACATCAATCAAGGATTTAATGCTTAGAAAGCTGGGTCAAAACTCAGCAGACATTAAAATATATTTTTCCAAAAAAAAAAAATAGATTTGATGTTTCACACAAATTGACTCCAAAGGCAATCTCTTTTGATTTTAACCTTTACCATTTCTGGCTAATTCAGCAGAAGACAAAGCGGTGATATTTTTCTCTTTTTTTTTTTTCCCAGAACACAGAATTTGACATTTCATGAACATATCTACACTGGAGAAAATTTGCATGAAATGTCAAATCCTGTCTTCTGGGAAAAATAAGAAAAACATTTCAATATGTCATCTGCTGAAAATTTTATTCAGAGTGCTAAGCTTCAAAGTGTACCCTTAGTGTAGGTAGGTACATATTTTACCACAAGTTTTCCCAGTAGTTTTGAAAACCTAAATGCAAAGTGGAGTAATTAAGTCAAACAGGGTATGCAAATGCACAGGCTGGTAAGGACCTTTACTACTTCTGTATAAAGCACTGTGCAACAGTCCAACTAGCCCTGAAAGAGCCAATCAGAACTGCAGCTGACGACAATTTTGATTTTGATTTTATTTTTCAGAGAAAATGAGTCTTGACATTTCATGTAAATCTCTTATATTTCTCTAAAAATAAAATACAATGTGGTCTGCTGCAAATTTTGCTTGGCACTTTACTTGGCACTAATTATAATGTACAATGTGTCCTAAAATTTTCTATACTTCATTCCATTTTTTTAATTTTTCATGTGTTTCATAAAATACATAGTAAAATGGGAAACAGTACAGATCCTGATCTGAATGCTATGGAGCAAACTGATCTGGGTCTGCACTGTTTTGCATATACCATTTTTCACAAGAGCTGGTGTAAAACATTTTAGGACAATTATTGTATAATGTATCGTGGTCTGAAGAATACTGACCCAAAATGGAAATGCCAAACTTCTAAATGGCAAAAGAAACAAAGACTAATACCTGAAGATTGTAAAACTGACCCTTCTGTGTAAAATATGCATGCACATTAACAGTAGGGGTCTATCTGAATTGTTTATTCCTTAATATAAGTATAGGTAAGTCTTATTGCAACAGAGAAAAATAATTTATTCATCTTACTTTTCTTGGTTGTCTTTGCACATGTTTTTGGGGTCAGTATATATTCATAGGTCAAATAAAGAGCGGGTATCAGATAAATATGTCTTATTTCTCCACAAAATCGTATGTTGTGGGTACTCATTAGAAGCATCTCAGTGAGACACTTCTAATGAGTACCCACAAAATATGTTTTTTATGAAACGGTAAGAAAAAGTTATCTATACTTTGGATTGAAAAAAAAACAACAAAAAAACAACTTATCAACAGCTTTGTATAATGACAAAAAAACAAATTTACCAATTCCACCACAAAACTTTTGCTTGAGTAGTACAAACTGCTACTGTGGCCCTCCCTGGTACTGTGACATTCAATAAATTTCAAATGGCACCTGAAATTATAAAGTTCAGTTCAAAATTGGCATCTAAAGTGACAAAGAAAATCTACCATATTTATTCTAATATATACTCTTCTGGGACATAGCAATTTGTTGCTGCTAAAATGACAGTACTGAGTCCAAATTTTGGCCAAAAATAAGATATTTTGATGGCCTAAACCCATGTTGCATGTGTTTACTAATACTTTTCTCCTAGAAAAGTAGGAGGGAGCATTTATAAATGAGGGGGCTTATATTAGAATAAAAACTGTATGAGGGATGTCCTTGGAAACAAAGAACACTTAAAGAATGAAACCTGAGGATACTCATATGACAGCAATGTAGTTTGCATATGCATCCAAGCACAACTTAACCCTTGCCATGCTAAATCAATTAAGATGCCACACCTATTTCAAATTTACCCTCATCAGTTCTTTTTTATTTTTTTTTTACATAGGACTATGTCCCTGAAGAGCTTATGTTGTCACCTAGTCGTTGGCGCTGGCATTTATCCATGTTGATTGTGTGTTAGCACAATGTTTAATTATTTAATGTTCTGCTTTTATCTTTGGCCTACACCTTACCTTAGGGTAAGACCTTTAAATAGCACAAACCCCTTCCTCAGTTTGGCCTTCTGCCTAGGTCAAGGTTAGGTTATACTTTGTCATTTAAACCCATGTTCAAGTTCTGCCATTAAGTTTTGAAAAGTGTACATGACCGCTGAAGTGTTCAAGATACCGCTTTAATATTTGGCTCACACCTAGGGTAAGGCCTTTCAATAGCATACACTCCTTCCTCAGTTTGACCTGTCTCCTAGGTCACAGTCAGGTTATACTTTGTCATTTAAACCCATGTTCAAGGTCTATTATGAGTTTTGAAAAGTGTACATAAATTGCTGAAGTATTCAAGATACCGCTTTAATATTTGGCTGTCACCTACCTTAGGGCAAGACCTTTTGACAGCACACACCCCTTCCTCAGTTTGACTGTCTGACTAGCTCAAGGTCAGGTTATACTTTGTCATTTAAACCCATTTTTAAGTTCTGGGTTTAAGTTTTGAAAAGTGTACATAACTACTGAAGTATCCAAGATACAGCTCTAACATTTGGCCCACACCTACCTTAGGGTAAGACCTTTCAATAGCACACACCCCTTCCTCAATTTCACCTGCCTAGGTCACGGTCAGGTCATACTTTGTCATTTACAGCTGAGTTTAAGTTTTGAAAAGTGTGCATGACTGCTGAAGTATGTAAGACATAGCTTTCATGGTTCATCCACACCAACCTAAGGAATTCAACATGTAAGATATAGTTTTCATAGTTTGTCCATACCAACCTAAGGGAAGATATTTCAATGGCATATACCCAATTCCTTACTTTGACATTCTTCGGACATCAAAGCCAGGTCATACTCTGTCATTTACAACTATGTTTAAGTTTTGCATTTCATCTCCAATATTTAAAGACTGTTTTCATATCAGATTACCCCGTTCCGGTGAGCTGTGTTGTCTTCTGACAACTCTTGTTCACTTTACTGTAAATATTTTCCTTTAAATTTTAAGCCCTCATTTTTCTAGAATCATCACTTTGTTACTCATTTTTTCTATTTATCTTAAAAAAATGACTCTTTTTTTCTCTTATCAGTAAACCCCACCCATTCTTGTATGTGTAAATGTGAAAGCCCTGATGAGACTGTGAAATGCACAGACTGGTGTGGAATTTTACTATTCCTGTATGGCAATGTGCAACAGCCCAATTAATCAACAGTAACTGTCCTAAAATTTTGGACACTAGTTCAAATTTACTTTTTTTCCATGCTGCTGACATATATGAAGATCCCAATCAGACTGCTCCAACAGGAGAAGTCTGATCTGGGCCTATAGCACAGCTCCGGTATTAGCTCCAGGTAAGGCATTTATTTCAGCCCTCCCCCCCCCCCCCCCCCCACACACACACACACACACACCCACACACACATATACGCACAAACAACACACACATACCCAAATGATATTTTTCTTATTTCTCCGTGAAAATATATGTTGTGGGTACTCATTAGAAGTGCCTCAGTGAGGCACTTCTAATGAGTACCCACAACATTATGTTTTCATAATATTTACCCGATACGCCCTGATACGAAATTTTAGGACCATTATATAATATTAGGTAACATGCCTAAAGTATAAATACAAAAACAAACTTACCTAATAGGTCAGATAATTTTTGCTTGTTTTGTGGCCTCCTATCTTCAAGAATTTTAAGAGTCTGAAAATGATAAAATTTACTTCAGAACTGGATGCTGAAATGATGATAAAGGTATATTCAAAACTGGAAATTGTGAGAATCTGGATGTTGATTGTAGGTAATGACTCATGCATTTGTACTCCATTAACACTGCCCACTGATAGTAGCAAACAGTTATAGACCCTGATGAAACTGTACATACATGTGATATTTTTTGGGACACAAAGTGGGAGATCTGCAATTCCTGGTCTAAAAGAGAGACATCACGAAAACATGCCTATACAATTTTGACCCCCTTAAACCCCACTTTTATATAGTAAATCTGGGGTTTATAGGGGTATACATTGTTTTTTCTTATTTTGCTCAAAAACATAGATTGTGGTACTCGTTAGTACTGCCTCGGGGTGTCGGTTCTAATGAGTACCCACAATCTATGTTTTAAGTAAAACTATGGAAAATATGAGAGGTTTTTATCTGAAAATTTTCAGTTTTTGGAGGTGAAATTTTCAATATATTTGAATAGGCGTGTTTTCGTAATGGATTTTTTCACTGCCCAAAATATTTATTTTAGTAACAAGATCTGTTTTTGTTGTACATGTAGTAGAAAATTATGTAAAAAGCATCATTCTTTGAAGCAAGGAACAGCTTTGAAGAAACATGTCTATTTCTCAGCATAAGTGTAATTTGCAAGTTACAATTTCTCAGGCAGCCACTTATGTATTTGCCCAACTAGAAAAGTGTGCAATAATATGAAATCAAATATGGAAGAACTTCTCTGGGATTTACTTTAGGTAATATAATTTTCTAAAGAGGAAAGTGTTTTTACACTTAATTACCTCATCCAAAATGTTTAACTTTCTCTGAGTGTGGGAGGTAGAATAAATGATGCATCAAGTATTATAGGGTAAATACTCACTGCTAAATTGTACCAAATGTTTTCACCAAACAAATGCTTAAGCTGTCTGAAATTAACCCTTCTCTTGCTGAACACGACATGCCCTGTCTTAGCAAACAGTGTAGATCCAGATCAGTTGGCTTCTGATAAAGCCAACTGATCTGGATCTGCACTGTTTGCCATTAAGTATGTGAATTTGTATCAACAACCTGGATGAAGTAATCTGATTGGCTGAAAATTGGAAGTGGGCATGGCATCTTAATTTATTCAGCGTGACTAAAAAAAAAAAAAAAAAAATACTGTTTTTGCTCTTCTGTGTCTGATTTTGTTATAACTAGATGTCTGTAAGTCATAGATGGGACAGAGCCACATGAGGAAACAGATGTGTTACACAAGTCTGCACTATTTGCTGTTCTGTTAGAAGTTTTCAACTTATTACGTATAAAATTCGAGCCGTGAGGCGAGAAATTTAAAACGTGCAATAACCGACTTGTCGCTTCTTGCTGGCATAGTTTTAACTGAGAGAGATAATAAAGTTTTGATTTGCTTATCTAAACACACTGCTGTTTTCGGGTTACAGTGTCATTTAGCTGTTTCAGACATACTGGTTATTATATAATTTTACCCCCCCCCCTTAAACCCCACTTTTATAGAGTAAAACTGGGGTTTACAGGGGTATACATTATTTTTCTTATTTTGCAAAAAAGCACAGATTGTGGGTACTCATTAGAACTGCCTTTCTAAGGCAGTTCTAATGAGTACACACAATCTATGTTTTGAGCAGAAATATAAAAAAAATATCAGAATTTTTTATTTGGAAATTTCCTTTTTTCTTTTTTTTTGGTCGTAAAATTTTCGATATATTTGAATAGGCATGTTTTCGTAATGATATTTTATGGAGAATTAAAGAAAATTATCCCAGAATTCAGTATCGCCAAATACTCCTCCGAACAATTCCAACATATGGAGAATAAGAGAAAATTATCCCAGAATTCAGTATCGCCAAATACTCGTCCTAACGATTCCTTTGGTTCTTTATTCCACATGATTGTATCGTTGCTTGGCCTTTCCCGGGTTACTCCATTTCTCTGGGTGTGGGAGGGGGAGGGCTGGTAATTTTGGTACGGGTGTGCGAGCCAGTATTTCAAAACCTACCCCATTCATATACCTAGCCTTTGAAAAAATGGACCCATTCATATTCTTGATCATTCAAAATGTTGACCTATTCATATACTGCCCTTTGATTTTTTTGTACCCATTTTTTGCTGGTTGTTGGACAAATATCACAGCCAATTCATGTAATACCAAGAGGATAAGCAGCCTCAAAAAATCTCTGAGCGAAAAATATGTGCATATACCAGGATGTCAGAGAAATGGGGCCTTTCACATAGGAATCCTGAAAAATTGGGCCATTCATATACTTTTTGTTGAAAAAAGGGAGCCAATCATATACCTGGCAGTGCTGAAAAAGGGGGCTATTCGGCACGCACCGTCCGTACAATGCCATATATAGGAAGTTACCGCCCCCCACCTCCCCTCCCCCTCCCCCGACGCCCCCCCCCCCTCCCTCCATTTATGTACACAGACGCCGCCCCTCACCCCCTCCATTTATGTACACAGCTCTTGATAAGGCGCTTTTTATAAGGTGAGGCGCTTCTAATAAGTACCCACAACATATCCCAGCGGGCACATGACGGTTTAAACAATGTCGGCTCAACCTCGATGCAACGTCATGACGTTGCATCGACATTGAGGCGACATTGTATCAACCTCATATGCCTGCTGGGATGTTTTCGTTGAGAAATAAGAAAAAAATATTTACCTCCCCCCTCTTTTCAAGACCTATGAAATATATTTTGGGATCAAAGTACTGCAACAACAACAAGGTATACCTGCAAATCATACTTACGAACTAGCAATATTATTATTTGTATAAAAATGAACTTACGTCTATCTCTTCAAACGCATACACCCTCAACTGATCAACTGAATATGTGTTCACTTCGTCAGCTCTGTCTGACCCAAGCCAATGAACAATGGCTTTTACACGTGTTCAAAAAATGCAAACAAACAATTCACGAAATGCACGCTTTGTCATACCGCTTTGTCAGGTAGCCACTCGAGCATAGCCCCAGATAAGAGGAGTAATCAGATAAGTATTTACCTTCTTTCTCCACAAACAGCATACATTTTGACAGTGTATGTACTCAATAAAAGCACGGAAGTGGGGTGCATCTAAATATTAAAACTCTAACATGTTTATTTGGGGGAATATTAAGAAAAGAATAAACACCCTTTTGTTAAAAAGGTGACTTATCTAGAGTAAAAAAAGAACTTGATCTACCAGAGAATAATGGGCTGATAAAAAGTTCACTGCATTTCAGACCAAAAAAGGACTGTATTTTAATCTGGACGGACGTCAGCAAAAATCGTGTAGACCAGATCAAACTGCCGCAAGTCTGCAGACTAGCCCGGGTCTTCTTTGATGTTTTTGTGGCTTTTAATGTCTGGGAAGGGCTGCGGTTTGTGATAATGGTACTCCCTGAACTTTTCTCTTATTTTTTTCTTTATTTTGGTATCAACCATCAGAGTAACTTAGCTATATCGAAAATGCAGAATTTACCCATCCAATCTTGTTTGGGCACTTTCAAAGAAAAAATCTTGATATTGTCCCGCAGATTGCAACATTAAATTTTAGAATAAACATGAGAAACCATTCTCCAATAAAATTAAATAATTTGTTTCATTGGAAACTTGCATAACCAGCGTTTTCACTATATCTATCAAAGTCCTACCCTCGTTGCCTAGACTGTACACAGTAAAATCCAATTTGTTACCCCAAAATGTCAATTATTCATTACAAAATTCAAGCATCATCATTTTTCAGTCATAAAACATTAGTTTGATAGACTGTAGTGGCTATCTACATTACACATTAACTTCCAAGCCTCTATTCTAAACAGGACAAGAAAATTCCTGACTTTCGTAACAGGAGTTACTCTGATGATAGTGGCAAATATCAATACAAAGAAAAGCCTCTAAAACACCAGAGAAGACTCGGATTATATCTAGACATATAACCACGTTGTCAACCATTTAGGTTAAGTATACAGTAAACAGACTCTCTCTCTCTCTCTCTCTCTCTCTCTCTCTCTCTCTCTCTGAGAGAGACTGTTTACTGTATACTCTGAGAGAGAGAGAGAGGTGCACGTTTATAGCATTTATAGAAAGTGCATGCATATACCCCAGACAAAACTGCGGTATAAAGAATTAATAGAGGACGCAATATTGTATCATGGACGTTAGTGCGCATAGGCACCAGTTTAAAATGATGGGATTGGACAGTTTGTGACATCTGATGATTTTTTTTTATTTTACTAAACAGTGTAATGATTTCGGCAGTTGACATTAGCCTCTCGGAGAGGAACGTATCATTCACAAATTTCCTGACAAGAGCTAGAATAAGACAACCCAGGCAGGTAAAATTTATACCCTACTAAAATAGAGCAACCCTTGAGAGCAATCTGGCCACCTGGGATTACGATCTGCTTTAGATTTGTACTAACAAGACTTAGAATGCCCCGAAATCTATTTCGTTTTCATATTAACGCACACGACTAAAACATTGGCACAACACCCACGCCTCCATTTTCTTGAGAATGGTCGTAATACAGATTAACTCCTATTTAGTGTTTTTGTACACAAACAATTATTTCAGACGTTTTTGGACCTGAAGCAGTTTGTGTGTTTCTGTGTGTGTGTGTGTGTGGGGGGGGGGGGGGGGAAGCGGGGGGGGGGGGGGGGGGAAGCGGGGCTGTAAGTCAGCTAGGGTTTCTAACTTTGAAGGTGTCTAAGTAAGTACGCAGGCTGTAATGGCTCGTTTACAGTGGCTTTTGAGTCCTTAGAAAATTCTATCTATCGATACTGCGTCACCCTCATCACTGAGTATTATCCCGTTATCTCAAGAATACAAATATTGAGTGTTATTTTAGAGAAATCTGCTTATTTTATCATGAAAATGTGTGTTGTGTGTAGTCATTAGAATGGCCTCCTAGGACCAATTTCTCTTTTCCACAATATTTTGTTACCTGTTGTTGGATTCCCATGTTGAAACAGGGACCAGATTTTCACTTAGAGATAAGCGGTTATTCGAGATAAGCAAAGTCGAGACATATATATTGCAATAATGAAAACCATTCAGATTTGCAGATGAGTCTGGGTCTTCGTTGTTTGCATGTGAGTTTGTAGACTGAGCTCGGAGTAGCACGTCTGTCCAAGACGCTTATAGATAGATCTATTACCATATTTATCCTATGTTTTCGGAGAGTCAGACAGACCTGTGCAAACAGTGTAGACCCAAGTCAGACGCCACCGAACGCGGCACCTGATCAGTGTCTACACTGTTTTCCACTCATCAGTCAATGTTTTAAACATCAGTAGATAAATGGGCTTCTTCAAAACTTTAGATCAAGAACAGCAAATGTAGAATGAGAGATAGCAGTAGTTCTCCTATTATCTCCCTTGCCCGATAAACTGCAAGGTAGACCAACTACTAAGTCCTTCTAATTGGAATACTTTGATTTTTTTTTCATGGGTCCTCAGTTGAATACGAGGGTCCTGCAAAAAGTTTTGTCACTGGGTTCGGATTACTTCAGTGTTACGTTTTATCAAACATATTTTTATTACAAATCTTCAAAGTATTCCCCCTTTACTGAAACACATTTTTGTAACCTTTTTACCCAGTTACGAAAAGCAGATATCTTTTGGCATCTGTTGGAGACACTGATAAATACCGCTGCCAAGAGAACTTCTAGACGTATACTTATTTCCAGAAAGCATTTTCTTTAGCCTTGGAAATAAAAAGAAGTCACAGGGACTCAGGTCAGGTGAATAAGGTGGATGGTTTAAAACTTTCCGCCTTTTTAGACGCCAAAAAAAAAAAAAAAGACTTAACAACCTCACACTTATGAGAGGAGGTGTTGCCATGTAAAAGGTGGACTCCTGACCGTCCTTTGCTTGTTCGTTTCTTATTGTAAAACTCTTTCACTTTCTTCAGTACAGAACTTGTAGAATCGGCCAGTGACTGTATGACCAGATGGACAAGGCACTTGAACGACTGGCCCACTTGAATTAAAGAAAATTGCGTGCAACATTTTTTTCGAACTTACGGTTCTCTTTGCAATAGATGGGCGTTTTTGATCTTTTCGCTTCCATTGCTTATTATCAGCCCTTCTTTGTAGCTCAAACATGTGCATCCAGGTTTCATCACCTGTTAGCAAGTTAGAAATAACCCGACTATTACAACCTTTGTATGTTTTCAAAAGTTTCCGGGCACATTTAAGGCGTTGTGTCTTTTGCTCCTCAGTGAGCAAATGAGGTGCCCACCTAGCGCAAACCTTTCTCAGGTCCAGACGCTTTTTCAGAATTGTTTGCACACTGCCTTCTGATATGCCAGTACAACTAGCTATATCTTTGACAGACAATCGCGCATCCTGTTCGACCACAATCTTTACAGCAGCGATGTTAGCCTTGGTAACAGAGGTTTTAGGCATTCCAGGACGGGTATCATCTTCAACAGAAAATTTCCCAGCTTTAAAAGCTTTAACCCACCTAAAAACTGTGCGCATTGAAATGGTCTGAGGTCCATATATACCACACAATTCATTAAATATCTGCTTTGAATCTATGTTAAGCATAATGCGGCATTTAATATAGCTACAAATTTCAGTCTTCTAGTCCATGTTCCAATGTAACAAGTAAATTGGTCAGTGTATATGACTGCATCTATTTCAATTTGAAATAACTCGGTCAGTTGCACGAAATAAACGGGTATCTTTAGCTGTTCAACACACCATTCAAGTGCAGTGAAGCATTTTAAAATATACCTGGGAAAAAACATAGGAAGCCTATTAGGGGCAGAATTTTTTGCACGACCCTCGTATAAATAATTTTTAACTTTATTTTTTCCATAGCCACACACACAAAATTATTGATATTATATATTTCATTGCATAAAAAAAAAAAAAAAAAAAAAAAAAAAAAAATGTTTCTTCCTGATTTTTTTTGGAAGCTTTATTGGCATCTGACCATAATTAAACTAGATTTCTCTATACTTAATTGAGATGCTAATGATAAAAACAGAGGAAACCAAATAAATGGACCTGGTTGTTTACAAATAATACTCAGGGGAGTTTACTGACTACTATCTCCCATTAACGCTCAGTGCGCGGGTAAAAATTTCAGCAGACGACATTTTAAAATATTTTCTTCTTTCTCCGAAAACAGAATTCGATATATCAGATTTTCAAGGCAAAATAAGCAAAATGCAAATGTATCCTGAGTTGTCGTCTGCTGACTTTGCCCAGAGTCAGAGAAGGTTAAACAAGTAGGTAACAGTGAACAGCCTTGTTGGAACTCACAGATGGGGTCACTGGTCTGGGTCTCCACTCTCGCATCTCCCACCCCACCCACCCTGAGTCTCCACTATCCGCATATGTATGACATTCGTATCCCATAGCTTATTGGCTTCAACGGAAGTAATTGAGTAAGAACCAAAGTTCTTTGAATATAGCATTAGCTTCCCTTATATGATGACGGTGTTCTCGTGTCCTTTTGCTGGATGACTGACCAGACCAGTTGCAGGACACGCACAAAAGTCGACCGACCGGCGGTAAGCTTGGTTTCAGAGTGTGCCCTATAATCGACTTACAAGACCGTCCGTCTATGCGTCCGTGGTCAGTTAATGAAATGACTAATTCTTGAACTGTTATATTTTGATAGTTTCCACACACAGATTAATACCGACAAGATCTAGCCCCCTTTGGCTTGCTCAACTTCATTTTCATTGCCCGAGGCTAATCTTAGGCCAAAAAAAAAAAAAAAAAAAAAAAAAACTGCCGTAGATCTTCAATCGTTGTTTTTCGTTCTTTTGCATGTTCTTTGTTTCAAAGGCAACCTTTTAGATTTTTTATTTTATTTTACTTCACTGCAGCTTGTGTTAAGTGCCGTTTGGTGGCCGTAAAACGTCTCTCCGTACTTCACCATAGTGCAGATTGTATGTTAATTTCCTTTAAGATCACTTTGAGCGTATGCAGCTTCGCAAACTACATTCCTGCATACGAAGAGACTTAATAAAACCGAGTCTCCGACTTTCGTTCTTTTGTGTGTTCTTTGTTACCAAAGACAACCATCTAGATTTTTTTTTATGCTATTATTCTTTTAAAAAGCTTCATTAGCTCTATACCATTAGGTTTTCTGTTATCACTGAAATCCAACAAAATTGTGAGCTACACACACACACACACACACACACACACACACACACACACACACACATATATATATATATATATATATGGCATAGAATCTTTCCGTAAGTGTTATATTAACACCTACATGAAAATCACCATTCCAGTTCTTGACTTTTCCTTTCCGTAAAAGTTGTAAAAGTGAAGAAATAAAATGGTTATCACTTGTACGAGTACATGTACATGTAATTCCATTTAAAATGTTGTTTTTCTTATTTCTGCTCAAAACATAGATTTCTGCTCAAAACATAGATTGTGGGTACTCGTTAGAACCGCCTCGCCGAGGCGGTCCTAACGAGTACCCACAATCTATGTTTTGAGCAGAAATATGAAAAATATCAGAGTTTTTTATCTGAAATTTTTCAGTTTTTGGAGGTAAAATTTTCTATATATTTGAATAGGCTTGGTTTGGTAATGAATTAAAATTGCATAAGGCTTCGAAACAAATTGCGAAATATAGACTGTGTACCCTGCTTATACTGGTTCTATTTATATATATTTTAACCTAGGGTAACGATTTAGTACCAGTTAGAATAATTGATTTAGCTCCCACCCACAACCCCAACCACCATAATCGAGAATTTTTACTACATTGTAATACACTGTAGCCGCCCCTCTCCCTCCCATCCCCCCCCCCCCCCGCCCAGATTTTATGGTAGAATAAATGGCAATATCTGCATGCTGCCTGTGCATTGACCATTAATTTTTATGGGCGCTCGTAGTTTATTTACAGGAATCGTCTCGCTAGGCAATGCATACTAGGGTATATATAAGATACGTAACGTTTGGCAGAGTAGGGCCGTATCCTAGCCTACCCACTATTACCCATTCTAAGAGATAGTTCCTGTATACAGTTCTACAGGTGCCCGTAAAAAGTAACGGTAAATGCATTGGCAGCCGGTTGCCAGTAATTTTACCGTAAAATCTATGGGATCTTTTTAAATGTGTACTGATCGTTCTATATCGGTGGTTCTGGTGTTGCTTGTTCCTTGTCTGGCCTTGTGGCTGCTCGTTGCCATCACGAAAACATCCTATATAATTTTGACCCCCTTAAACCCCACTTTTATATAATAAAACTTGGGTTTACAGGATTATTTTTCTTAATTTTGCTCGAAAACATAGATTGTGGGTACTCGTTAAAACAGCCTCGTCGGGCCGAGGCGATTCTAACTAGTACCTAGACTGGCTCCCGCCTAACTGATATGAATCAGCATAAAAACGATTTATATTTTACAAAAAAATCCTATCTTTTGGAATGTCCTTCTCTCTGATTTGGCTGATTAGTTAGACTGGTAAAGTTTGTAAGCTTCACTCTGAGGTTTATTGCTAGGTGATTAGCCCTGGATTATTTGCAACAGCAACAAATCGCTTATAATAATAAGATCTTTGTCAGCAGATGTCTGATTTGCCATCGAGAGAGCTCCCTGTTGATGTTTCAAATAAATGGCAGCACACGTTTATGCTGACCAACAGTGAATGTTTAGAATGTGAAGGTTTTTTGTTGTTTTTTTTTTTAGAATCCGTATCTTATGTGATGACTTTTCCTCGATAGAATTTATATAAGAGAGTGGTGACATATCTGTTTTAACTGAATTGGTGTTTTGAAAGTCAAGTAGTAATTAGTTTCTTTCGATAAAAATTCTACTCTGTTGGATTAATATGGTATAAAATATCGATAAATATATCGTAAATGAAAGTATATTAGCCTTTAAAATGCTAATCACAACTATAACAGATGACAAGCTTGACATTTCATATGAATCCTCTGTCTATAGCAGATGACGCACATGAACCGAGGCGGTTCTAACGAGTACCCACAATCTATGTTTTGAGCAGAAATATGAAAAATATCAGAGTTTTTTATCTGAATTTTTTCAGTTTTTGGAGGTGAATTTTCTATATATTTGAATAGGCTTGGTTTCGTAATGAATTAATTGCATAAGGCTTCGAAACAAATTGCGAAATATAGACTGTATACCCTGCTTATCCTGGTTCTATTTATATAAATTTTTTACCTTGGGTAATGATTTGGTACCAGTTAAATTAATTGATTTAGCTCCCACCCACAACCCCAAGCACCATAATCGAGAATTTTTACTACATTGTAATGCACTGTAGCCGCCCCTCTCCCCCCCCAACCCCCCATCCCGCCCAGATTTTATGGTAGAATAAATGGCAATAACTGCATGCTGCCAGTGCATTGACCGTTAATTTTTACGGGCGCTCGTAGATTATTTACAGGAATCACCTCGCTAGGCAATGCATACTAGGGTATATATAAGATACGTAACGTTTTGCAGAGTAGGGCCGTATCCTAGCCTACCCACTATTACCCATTCTAAGAGATAGTTCCTGTATACAGTTCTACAGGTGCCCGTAAAAAGTAACGGTAAATGCATTGGCAGCCGGTTGCCAGTGATTTTACCGTAAAATCTAACTAGTACGTGTATAATTAAAAATGTTTAACACAGCTGTACATATGAAACGTAACGTGAGAAAAGGTGCCTTCCGACATGTGCGACCAACGAGGACTTAAATTAGGCTGCGCATCCGCGTTGTCTGATCAGTGTCCTCGTTGTCCCATGAGGAAACTTTGCATCCTTGGCTATCCAAAATGCACCATGCGCATGCGCAGGCTGATCTGAATCTTCGCAACGCGCATGGATTTGAAGGTACGTATTCTGACGTTACGGCTCATACCATCCTGTAGTGGATTTCGGAAGATGCCTATTGATGACTGGGAGCATTTACATTCTCTTTTGTATTCTTCAAAATTAAGCGACAAAGAAATAATTTGACACTAATAAATAACGTATTGAAATGAATATCCGACGTCGAATATATGACTGAACAAATGCAAACCTATTTATTTTGATTAACTTTAACCCTAGTTTGGCTGGCGTCCCATAAAAGGGACATTAACAAACAGTGTAGCCCCTGATCAGACCCAGATCAGACACCGCAGAACGCGGCGTCTGATCGGGATCTGCACTGTTTGCATTATTTTGTATTTCTATGAAAGTCCATTAGGCATATTGCGGGATAAATTAAGGGTTAAATTGTCGTACATGTAGGAAGCATAACTGTTATTGCAAATTTGTATCGCTGTGAATAAGGTTGTCTCCCTTGAATAACTAGGTTTAGGTACAGGCAGTTTCTTTTTTCTTATGTGATCTTTCGCATAAATGCATTTATACTGTATTGTATTGTATTGTATCGTATCGTATAGCATCTCATCGCATTATATCGTATCGTATCGTATCGTTTCGCGTCGCGCATGCATCGCATCGCATCGCGTCACATCGTATCGTATCCTATCGTTTCATATCGTACTGTATTATATTTTAGCATTTGTTATCATATAATGATAGCTATCAAATTCAGTTGCTCTTCTTTCTTTCTTCTTCTTTTTTTTATTATTTTCAACTAAAACTTATTTTTTTTTTCATTAAAACAACTATGGTGTGTGTACGCATTAAATTCGCCACACACGATATGTTCTCTTGGAAATATATGAGAAAATTAGTTATCTGGATATCTAGGACATGAGTCAATGGCACAAACAAATACCATATTAATTTAATCCTTAATTCCTTTCTAAACATATCCCAAAATTTGTACAATTCCATTTCACTATGAGTTACTGTGTCTAAAACTGCAAAATGAGTCCCAAAATGTTGCTCATTGAAGACTGCATGTATGACGCAAATGCATCACACACTGGTAGTAGAGGACGCACAGGTTACAGTACGGACGCACGGATTACTATTTGGACGCACAGGCTACAATAAGAATAGTGGATTTTCACCAGTTGTCCCAAAATTCATGATAATATATGAATATGTATTTTGACACAAGGCTGTTAATTTCTTTGGATGTATGAACATTTTATGTATACGTTTGAGTATATATTAAGTGCAGTTTTAAAAATAGTATGGTGGACCAGGAACGGAATATATGCGTCAGTTTGTGTGCGAGCGTGCGTGTATGTATGTTTTTCATGGCAATGTATACAGGCTAATTTCACATATATACATTAAAGACGTCTGACTAACGGACTGATTGATTGTCTGTCTCCGAATGTATCAGATTGTTTGTACTAATTTATAGTTTAAGCCGATGAATGGAGCATTCTATTGTTTTCCCACAAATATAGTCACGTCATCCTTTCCGATTCGTCGCCAAATACATGTACGGGTCATCTTGTCTTTGACAGGTTATCCTGAAAGTAAGAAAGACACTTGGTGTAGAACTCACCCTCAGTTATTTTCCTATCCATTCCTTATTTGAATCCAGTAAATTTGAATTCGAATGGATAATAGAAATAAAGGTATAATTGATCAGCTGCGTTATTGTAAATGCTGGTATTCTCTTGTTCTAAATTTAGACACGCGGTATTGCTGCATAAATTTTGAGTTGACAAAGTTTACTCCTGGGACACTATAGGCCGTGCTACTGTCTTATTGTCGGCTCGAAGTTTAGTCAAAGGTAAGTATGCTCCGAACAGGAGAAAATAAAATCAAGAACCGTATGCATTTTATGCCTGGACAAATATTTTCTGTTTTGGAGCCAAAAGCGGGTTGCCTAGTTTCAGAGTTATTATCTTTCCCTGTCCCTTCTCGTGTCGATGGAAAACTGGATAAGTGTACGCTTGTTTCGATTGTTTTTCTGTTTCAAAATCTCTATAATCTCATGCTCTGATGAGTATATGTTCATTACATCACGAAAACACGCCTATATAATTTTGACCCCCTTAAACCCCGCTTTTATATAGTAAAACTGGGGTTTACAGGGGTATACATTATTTTTCTTATTTCTGCTGAAAAACATAGATTGTGGGTACTCGTTAGAACCGCATCGGTGAGGCGGTTCTAACGAGTACCCACAATCTATGTTTTGAGCAGAAATATGAAAAATATCAGAATTTTTATCTGAATTTTTTTTATTTTTTTGGTGGCAAAATTTTCAATATATTTGAATAGGCGTGTTTTCGTAATGTCTCAGTACTAAACGAACGGTATATAGTTGTTATAATTCAAATGCATCTTCACTTATATTTTTTAGATATTATTCATGCCTAATGTAAAGCAATGGATCCATTTCTATCAGGTTTGCATGCTCCAGCGTCTCTCTATCGAGTGACTCGATATTAACGACGTGTCCCGGATTTGATGTATGTTAAGGAATCCTGAAACATGACCTGAAGACATGTGGAGGAAGAAAACTAATTAGCATTTTACACACATAAAGTTTGTTTTATCTAATGGAATCAATATTATCCGACGAAAAGCGATCCAAACGTGTAACGGACCCGGAGATGGTGACGCGACAGCATTACGAAAACATGCCTATATAATTTTGACCCCCTTCAACCCCACTTTTATATAGTAAAACTGGGGTTTACAGGGGTATACATTATTTTTCTTATTTCTGATCAAAACATAGATTGTGGGTACTCGTAAGAACCGCCTCGTCGAGGCGGTTCTAACGAGTACCCACAATCTATGTTTTGAGCAGAAACATGAAAATTATCAGAATTTTTCATCTGAAAATTTTCATTTTTTGGTGATAAAATTTGCAGTATGTTTGAATAGGCGTATTTTCGTAATGGTATATTGAAATATACCTTGTCTCTGGACATATTCAATGAAAAATATCCGTCGTCTCTAACATCAGAAGAAAAAAATGAGTTTTAAGGCGATATTTTTGGATCATATGTCAGAAATGTGTTCTCCTGTCCATAGCTTTATAAACACACCAAAACTGTTTTGAGAAACTTACCCCAGCTGCTGATATATAGTGACTCTTCACTGTTCTCCTTAATTTTGAAAAGATACATTTCAACTTAATAGAATTTTCGAGTAACACACACACACACACACACACACACACACACACACACACACACACACACACACACACACACACACACGAATTACGACGTAAATAAAAGAAAAACAAATAGTGTACTCGGAAAAATAAGTTGACATATATTATATTTTTTGATATCATGAAATACGTATAGTATGGTCTATATTGTAAAATAGAAATATGACAAGGCTTTTTACAGAAATATTACTGAATTCAGGCACATGTCCCAGAGAGTTACTAACAAACATGATCAGCTATTTACCTCATGAAAAAATAAAACTTTACTAGCTGAAAAGAATATCAACATCAGCAACAAATGTTAATTTATATAACAGTACCAGTCGAGGTCTTGTATCAGGCCTTATTACAAGATCGGAAAAGAGCGAGTTACCGCTTTGGGCCTGCGTAGTTTTTCAAGTGTAGGTTCGGCCTAATACTAGGGTTGGGTTGTTTTTGCCTTATTAGGTGAGTCGTTTCGGTCATAACTTGAGTCTTCCAAGCTAGCATTCTACGTAAATCTACATCGGGCCGTCAGCTACCCTGACGGGCCGATGACGGCCCGATATAGATTTACGTAGAATGCTGACTGGGCTTACTATACCTCATTCTATCCGTCTCCATCCTGCTGTACCGCACTCCTTTTCTCAGACACCCAATCATATCCTTTATATCATATTTCTGTATTAGTATAACCTACCTAAATTAAGCCATCTAACTATTCCTTTACTACACACCCAAACGTGGATTTCATATGTTGCACTATTGCGAAGGATTTGTTTAAAGGCTCAATTAGTCTGTCGCATTTGAACTGGATCAAATAAATGATTTTTTTTATCGTATCTCTGAATTGCTATTGCCAACATTAATTCAAAGATGCGATTAAAACAAAACAAAACAAAAAAAAAAAAAAAAAAAAAAAAAAAACAAACAAAAAAACATTTCATTTTAAGAACGAGAGACTGACTGAAATTTTACAGGTTGTCAGGTGCCACATTTTATGATTGTATATAAATACCACATATCAATTTATAAACCTTTCTTGGATAAAAATGTCTATTTTTGAGGAATATGGAGCCTGTAAGAGAAGTGTGTAGTCCATGGCCAAAATGTAAACTGGCATTAGATAAATGGCAAATCAGCATTAATTTCCGACAAACAGACACATGTACTAAACGATCCGAAAGGTAAAGGTGTAACCAGGTGTATGTGAAGGCAAGAATTACATGGTAAACATGTTTCATTCCAACCCAATGTCTATTAGTTCAAACCAAGAAAAGAAAGAAAAGACTGGGAAAAAAGAACAGGTCATGGACTTTGAAAGTCTGCATATGTATGTCTTCTTTGTGGCAAAAACATGCGATATACATCTGGCAACATACACATTGTAGGAATCGACAAGATCTTAATGTCTCTCACATGGCTAAAATGACTTATGGCTAAATGAAATACGGGCAGAACAACTAGCCAGTAGTATATGTAAATATGGGTCTAAACATTTAGAAAACTGTACATGTACATTGTACATCATAAAACCAGCTGGAACAATATAAACTCTTGTGGCATTTACCATATATTTGTTGAAGTTTAAAACTGAGAAAAATGAAGTCCAGTTATAAGTGGGATAACTTGAGATCTATTACTTTTCTCTGTTGAGTTAACAAAGTAATGATTTCGTTTGTGGTTAAAACATCACGAAAACATGCCTATAAAATTTTGACCCCCTAAAACCCCACTTTTATATAGAAAACTGGGGTTCACAGGAGTATACATTATTTTTCTTATTTCTGCTCAAAAACATAGATTGTGGGTACTTGTTAGAACCGCCTCGCCGAGGCGGTTCTAACAAGTACCCACAATCTATGTTTTGAGCAGAAATATGAAAGACATCATTTTTTTTTATTTTTATCTGAAAATTTTCAATTTCGTGAGGTGAAATTTTCTCGTATTTGAAATTTTCTATATATTTGAATAGGCGTGTTTTCGTAATGACATCCTGAATTTCTACAGGTCTTGTTTGTTCCATACTTCCTAATGGCCCAGCACCTTTCGTTACTTATCAGTTTAACCCTTAAATCTGTTGCACCAATATGACACTTTTATCTTTCAGTTTTCAGGCAGCTAACCACTTTATATTTGGCTGACCAACATACCAATAACCCACACTTAAGGTGTATATATAGTACAGACAACCCTCTATATACCGACCCTCGATACAACGACAAAATTCTTTATAATGACAATTTCACTGTCACAAAACCGTCGCTTAAGCGGTAACAATTAGTCACAAATCATGCAAGAATATTGCAATTACTTTAAAGAAACATATGTTTTGGATATTTGTTAGAATCGCTTCGGCGAGGCGAATCTAACAAATATCCAAAACATATGGTCTGCGAGGAAAAAAGAACAAAACAATACCTTTTTTACATATCATTTTGTCCATTAATGTTTCTTTAGAACAGCAAATTCATTATAATGACATCTTTTGGAACAAATTATGTCGTTGTAACGAGGGTTCACTGTGATAAAATACTATTTCTGCTGCAGTGCTGAATGCAAGTTCTGATCTTCATTATGGATTTAGATTAATGATTCTGTAGTAATTTGAATGTGCACAAAAGCAAGTAATTTAAAAATAAGTCAGTTACCTTTTTTTCCTGTTGTGACTGGGTATTATCCTAACAGACATAGAAAATATAAAATTGATAATTGATTAGTTTCAACATTTTAGCATACTTCTAGGCAGTAGCTGTAGAAACTATAGGATCAATAGAAAATGTGTCTTTGACCATGGTGATTTTGTATGACCAGATATATTTAAACTTTTGATGATTCGTGATGGATTCTTTCGAAAAAGTCATTTTTAATAACTGAAACAAGTACAGAAACAATTCTTCTCATTTTCAGGCAGATCTTAATCAAAAATTGGTTTGAATGAATAAGGGTCACAAAGTGGCATCGTCGAAGGAGTAGTTTCAAACTTTTCAAAGAATATATACCATTTTGATCAATATCAGGATACAACCAAATTTGCATCAATAACCAATTTCTATCCTGAAATATCTATCTTTAGCCAATATCTATCCTGAAAAGGAAAGTAAATATAACTTAACATTACGTTCTAGGCAACCTATATCTTATTGAAGAAAGATTACCCTCGTTTTTTTTGCATTTTTTACATCAAAATTAAACACAGCTTTGAAGAGAAAATCTTGTTTTTAATATATATCTTCCCTAAAAATGATGTACATGTGTTATGAAAGCCTTTAAGAGCATACGGTTCAAAGTTCATAGAGATCGGAAGAAAAATAACAATTTTATTGAAGTCTCAAATAATCGCGAAACTATAGAAACTTAAGATTAGGCCAAGTACTTCGATGCACATGTCTTTAAGAAAAGAAAAAAACACGGTAACTATCTGTTTTGATTTTTTTTAAAAAAAATTTAGGCATACCCTAGCCTAGCTCCTAGACCTTAATGTAATGTTTGTTTTATCAATCCTTATTATAAGCTGATTCAAATTTATGTATGACATCTTGTATAGCCAGTCTCTAATAGTTGGTCTCTAACATCTCCAAGATTAGTTGCTGCTATCAAAGAGGTGAGGCAAGCAGTAAGTAGTAGATGGCCTATAATTAATAAGTAAATTAATAATTATAATTGATTGATGAAAATAATATTGATATCCGACTAGTAGCTAGTCTAGGCATACCCCATTTATTATGTTGCCAAGGATGCAGCGTTTCTTCATGAGGACAACAAAGATTATGACCAGACTGCGCGGATGGCAGGCTGATATGAGTCTTCGTAGGGCGCTCATGTCAAGTAAGTTATCTTACGTTGCGGGCTCAACACTATGATTGTCTGCATCGATAAACGCCCCTGACCCTTACTTCACACCGCGATAACTTAGTACAATACGAAACACGGAAATCCCAAAATACGGGTAAACTTATCAGGTTATGAACTTCTACACGAAGTGAAGTGAATAAATATTGTACACATTTCCAATTATTCGGCGTGTGGTACATGTACTTTTAGCAATATTCTATTTTTATATACATCTTTTACACCGCAACTACTTTGTCCCAAGTGTCTCATAATGGATCGTTTAAAAAGAAACTGTTCGCGCTCGGTAGAATTCATATTTCCTTGTATCTACCGGAATTAAAGAAAAAACAAATTGAAAGGTAAGATGTATCACACACCTTTGTGTTTATACTACATGTAAAATACTCGTCAGTCTTTGTAGCGACCCGCATGTACAACTTTTTTTGTTATATATGATTTCATCGCCGCCTTGGTTTGAGATTAATTCATGGGCGTGTGATATATATGTATTATGTACCCATTACGTTGTGTGAACTGTAGCTCAACAAGAAGGCAAACTGCATAAAATGTAGCCTTTTAGTGCATTAAACTTCAAGAATGTAATGCAAACAACAAACCAATTTAAATAAGTTAATAAACAATGAACTTGTAAAAGTTGGTTAATGGTGTAAAATTGTATGTACATGTAGCATTCATTATAATTCATTATTAATTGTCAGTATATTAACCCATTTTTGTGCCGAGCGTCCCATAAACTGGGGCACCGACAAACACCTAAACTAATAATATAAATAACATTGACCAACAATTTTTCTACATGTCCTACCGAAGGGTGGCAGTACATAGTGTAACACAAGGTTTCGCGCGAGGATAGCATTGTCTGACGTTACCTCCCAACGGGCACATGACGTTGGTATGTCACATTAACGTCTATACAATGTGATGACGTTTCTAAAACGTCGAATTAACGTCGATGCATTTGTATGACTTTATTTACCGTCATAGTTACGTCGATGCAATGTCATCGTCGCATTATCGACGATGAAACGTCATTCATTGAGTCGAGGTTAATGCGACGTTGTACAAACGTCATGTGACCGCTGGTCTTAGAGCTTGCTTGATACTGACATAGCCTGACGTTGTTTCAGTGTTTGCCCCTTGAAGACATAATCTGACATTAGCAGAGTCCTTGCCCGACACTGTATTTGCTGAAACGAACTTAACAGTGTATATGCATGTATATACCTCGCGTTTCCTGTGAGGAAGGAATGGTATTCTTGTCTGGAAAAAGTAACACACACACACACACACACACACACACACACACACACACACACACACACACACACACACTAAATGTCGCACATTGAATTTGTTTAGCTTCTGCATACAGCTCCTGTATAAAGCCGTAAGATGAGTCTTACAATATGAAAATCAAATAGACCTTCTCACTGTTACAAGCTCATATATCACTTGACATGAATTTAAATACATAACAGCAAATTTGTATATATGGGGTGTAAAAATCTTATATCAAACGATCAAACTGAATTTATCTGTCCGGATATTGATCATATACAATAGTAGAAATACCAACAGTAAAAACGGTTAGAAGACATAAAGAAATTACGTGTGGTCTTCTTTCAGTGTCTTTTTATTCTTATAAAAACACATTTGATTGATTGATTGATTGATTCATTCATTCATTCATTCACATTTGATTGATTGATTGATTGATTGATTGATTCATTCATTCTTCTTTCAATGTATTTTTATTCTTGTAAAAACACATTTGATTCATTCATTCATTCATTCATTGAGCTCCAGATAAGGGGCGTATTCAAGATACATACTGGTTATATTTCTACTAGAACATATCTTGTGCCCGATAAAACGAGTAGAATTATTTACCAGGCTTTATCGGGAGCTTGGTACAGTAACTTGTCTATTAATCATGTTCCAAACTTATGATTTTACCCATTTACCGATTTATGCTGCATGGACTCTTTCTTCTACATCAACGTTTCTGATAGGTCTATCCAAAAGAATTATTGTCTTTATATATATATATATATATATATATATATATATATATATATATATATATATATATATATATATATATATATATATATATATATATATATATATATCATAGACATTCCTGTATTTACAGCTAAAAGGGGCGTTAACAGAGTAGACCCAGATCACACGCCGCAAGATGCGGCGTCTGATCTAGGTCTGCTCTGTTAACGTCCCGTTTTGGGGACGCCAGGCATAAATGTGATAACATACTTATGCCATCTTGGAAGCTGAAGTAGTCCATTTAGTGTTTAAGTGGAAAGGATACATTTTCAGTGAGATAACTGTCAAACTTATTCACCACCCATCTGAAAAGGGGTGTACTCTAAAAGGAAATAATTTGCGTATCATTTTTGGTAGACCCCTCTTCAGAAGGCAGAAATAGCAATTTTGATGGAGGTTAATTCTTTCTTCGTTGTGTAGACCCCTTTTCTGAAGGAAGAAGTAACAACTTTTAGAGCAAATTATTTCTTTTTAGAGAAGACCCCCTTTCAGAAAGGAGTAATAACACTTTTGAGAGAGCAAAATTTTTCCTTCTAGAGTAGACCCGTTTTCAAGAAGGAGTAATAACACTTTTGAGGGAGCTAATGTTTTTCTTTGAGAGTAGACCACTTTACAGAAAAGAGTAATAATTATTTTGAGGGAGCAAATGTTTTCTTTTCAGAGTAGACCAGTTTATAGAAATGAGTAATAACACCTTTTAGGAACAAATGTAATCCTTTAAGAGTAGACCCATTTTCAGAAAACAGTAACAACATTTCTGAGGGAGCAATTTTTTTCCTTTTAGAGGAGACCCCTTAACAGAAAGTAGTAATAACACTTTAGAGGGAGCAAATGTTTTCCTTTTAGAGTAGACTACTTCACAGGAGGGAGTAATAGCGCTTTAGAGGGAGCAAATGTTTTCCTTTAGAGGAGACCACTTAACAGAAAGGAGTAAAATACTTTTGAGGGAGCAACTGTTTTCATTGTAGGGTAGACCACATTACACAAAAGAGTAATTTTTTTTAAGGGAGCAAATGCTTTCCTTTTAGAGTGCACCGCTTTACAGAAAAGAGTTTTAACACTTTTGAGGGAGCAAATGTTTTCCTTTTAGAGCAGACCTATTTTCAGAAAGGAGTAATAACACTTTTGAGAGAGCTATTGTTTTCCTTCTAGAGTACACCTACTTTTCGGAAAGAAGTAATAACACTTTTGAGGGAGCAAATGTTTTCCTTTTAGTGCAGACCCCTTTTCAGAAAGGAGTAATAACCCATTTGAGGGAGCAGTTGTTTTCCTTTTAGTGCAGACCCATTTTCAGAAAGGAGCAATAACGCTTTTGAGGGAGGAAATGTTTTCCTTTTAGATTAGACCCATTTTCAGAAAGGAGTAATCACACTTTTGGGGGAGCAAATATTTTCCTTTAAGAGTAGACCGCTTTACAGATAAGAGTAATATTAGCAATTTTGATGGAGCAATTTTTTTTTTTTTTTTTTTTTTTTTTTTTTGTTTTGTTTTTTTTAGTGTAGACTAGTTTTTAGAAAGGAGTAATAACACTTTTGAGGGAGGAAATGTTTTCCTTTAAGAGAAGACCCCTTTACAGAAAGGAGTAATAAGACATTTGAGGGAGCAAAATGTTCCCGTTTCAGAGAAGACACTTTTACAGAATTGAGTAATAACACTTTTGAGGGAGCTTTATTTTTCCTTTTAGAGTAGACTCATTTTCAGAAAGGAGTAATAACACTTTTGAAGTAGGAAATGTTTTCGTTTAAGTGTAGACCCATTTTTAGAAAGGAGTAATAACTGACTTTTGAGAGAGCAAATATTTTCCTTTTAGAGTAGACCTCTTTACAGAAAAAAGTAATATTAGCAATTTTGATGGAGCAAATGCTTTCCTTTTAGAGTAGACCACTTTTCAGAAAGGAGTAATGGCACTTTTAATGGAGCAAATGTTTTTCCTTTTAGAGAGACCACTTTTCAGAAAGGAGTAACGGCACTTCTGAGGGAGCAAATGTTCTTTTAGAGTAGACCATTTGACAGGAGGGAGTAATAACACTTTTTTTTTCCGGGAGCATTTTTTTTTTTTTAGAGTAGACCACTTCACAGGAGGGATTGTGGTGGAGAGGAACGCAATTATGAAGTGCCAAAAGCTGCCTCCTTACAAAATGTGGCGGATAAACTATCTAGAGTGAAGATACACAGGAAATGCCAGTCGCGAAGCACATCCCTGGCGAGGCACAAAAAGAAAGAGAGAGGAAGAACAAATAAGAACAAAACAAACGCCCCATCTTAAACAACCGACGCACAAATAAAGAAGAACTTCAAAAGATGAACTGCACTGGAACGGCCAGTAGGAAACTACTGGGCTAGTGGGGTGCTTTAACCAGTTCCACGTTCGCAAACCTCATCTTAAAGGCTCCATATTCCTCAAAAATAGACATTTTATTATCCAAGAAAGGCTTAATACATTGATATATGGTATTAATACAATCATAAGATGTGGCACTTGATAGCCTGTCTCTCGCTTTTGATGTGGCTAAAAAATGAATTGATTTTTCATCATATCACTGAATTAATGTTGGCAACATTAATTCTGAGATACGATAAAAAAAATCTTATTTCATTTCAAGAACGAGAGTCTACTTGAAATTTTACAGGCTGTCAGGTGCCTTATTTTATTAATACCATTTATCAATTTCAAATTATTAAACCGTTCTTGGATAATAAAATGTCTATTTTTAGGAATATGGGACCTTTAACAGTTTCTTAGACTGCGACTGCATATTGTATACATCGCGAAAACTTGCCAACATAATTTTGACCCCCTTAAACCCCACTTTTATATAGTAAAACTGGGTTTACAGGGGTATACATTATTTGTCTTATTTCTGCTCAAAAACATAGATTGTGGGTACTCGTTAGAACCGCCTCACCGAGGCGGTTCTAACGAGTACCCACAATCTATGTTTTAACCAGAAATATGAAAAATATCTGAGTTTTTTATCTGAAAAATTTCAGTTTTTGGAGGTGAAATTTTCTATATATTTGAATAGGCGTGTTTTCGTAATGTATATTACTTCATATTCTAGCGAAGAAAACGAAAAGGAACAATGGTGACAATAATGCCACTACCAAATACTACCAACACCTCAATGATTGGTAACGCCACTGCTACCATACCAGACTGGACCCTCGCTTTTAGTGGTATAAGCGCCTGCCTCTCGATCCTAGGAGCATTCGCTATCTTCGCTTCATTCGCTAAGCTACCAGAAATCAGAAACTTCACCAGGAGGCTTCTGACATACTTGACAGTGGCTGATTTGATCACCGCTATTGGGTAAGTAACTTTGAGAAAAACATATTTTAGGAGCATGTGCGGACATCGAATGCCCTGGTCAAACTGCGCATTCGCACAGTCTAGTCAGGGCCTTCGCTGTCCATTTACAGAATCAATAAATACTAAAGACTTTTATATCAAAAACCAACTCTAGATTAAACGTTTCAGCCTTACTGCCTCCTTCAGAATAATGATAAATTAACGTCAATTTTGAATGTGTTAAAATGACTGTGTTATTACCATCACGAAAACACGCCTATTCAAATACACTGAAAATTTTACCACGAAAAAATGAAAATTTTCAGATAAAAAATTCTGATATTTTTTCATATTTCTGCTCAAAACATAGATTGTGGGTACTCGTTAGAACCGCCTCGGCGAGGCGGTTCTAACGAGTACCCACAATCTATGTTTTGAGCAGAAATAAGAAAAATAATGTATACCCCTGTAAACCCCAGTTTTACTATATAAAAGTGGGGTTTAAGGGGGTCAATATTATACAGGCATGTTTTCGTGATGGATTTTTTACGTACTGGTAGCATATGCCATGGTCACATTTTTCTCATGTCGCTGCTAATTTCTATTCTACATGCAAGGAAACAAAAATAGAAAATAAAAGCAGCTGTGTTCGGGTACTGATGTTAAGAGGAATGGGTACGCTTTCAATTATTTTGTTAGTTCTTATGCTAGACCAAGTGACACAACCAACTTAATGCGACCAATGCAGCCAGGCTTTTTTTTTTTTTTTTTTTTTTTTTCAAAGTTTACTTAAACTTAGTTTATTACAGTCGATTCGCATTATCTCATCTTTGCTTATCCCGAATAACCGCTATACCGGAGAATTTCTGGTCCCTGTTTTAACATGGAAATCTAAGAACCGGTAACAAAATATTGTGGAAAAGAGGAGAAATTCTTCCAAAGGAGCACTTTCTCCTCTTTTCCATAATAATTTTCAATATATCTCTAACTTCAGGAGTCCAATAACATAATAATTTGATTGTTCGATTTATTTTTCCTCCATTCTGCAAATTTCACATGTCAAGGTACGGATATCTCGAAGTATTTCAGTGAGTCCCTTGGATTTCGAGATGACGAGAGTCAATTGTATTTGAAAAGAGATGCATTTTAACCATTTTTGAAATAAGCCATTTGGGGACATTTATATTAATCCTTAAAGACTTAAACTCTTGTTGTTAACCGTGGCAGTAACAATAAGCAGATGGCGGCAATCTAAGATGCATATTCTTTTATTATTATCTTCTTCCTAGAAAATAAAGTTTGCACGATTGACCTGAAATGTCGTTTTAATTTCACGGCAATTATAATAATAATAATAATACTTTAGACTTTTGTACAATTTTGAATGAATCTAAATAGTTTTACCACCACGTATATATTGCTATTTTTTTGTTATTTTCCAGTTATCTAGTGGGGATGGCACGCTATGCAGCAATAGAACAAAATACTATTATTCCCCCAAAAAGGGATACACTCTGTATGGCTCAAAGTTTCTCCATAATCTACTCTAATCTCTCATCCTATTTATGGACAATTGTCATAGCTCTCCACATATTTGTTTCATATATGTGGCAAACGAACACCACAAGTAGAAGAGGACTGCACATATTATATCATATAATATGTTGGGGTATACCAGGTATGTGTACAGAGACATGTTAAAAAAGAATATTGTACGCATCATGGAAAAATGTTCTTTGTAGACTAGCGTCATAGCACTCCACATGTGTGGTTCATTTATGTGGCTAACAAATACCACAAGTAGAAGAGGACTACACACATTGCATTATTTCATTGTTAGGGTATACCTGGTTAGTGTACAGAGACATGTTGTAAAAAGCAACATGGTATGCAACTTGAGGAACTGTCCCTTATAGACAGTTGTCATAGCATTCCACATACTTTTTATACTTGTGTCAAATAAATGCTACGAGTAGAATAGGATTATACATATTGTATCATATAATCTGCTGGGGTATACCAGGTGAGCGTTCATCTTGTAGACATCTTGTAGAGAGGACTACACATATTGCATCATATTGTTGGTGTGCAGAGCTGTAAAACAGTATACGGTAACTAATTTGTGAATCTCTGCCCTTCATGGATAGTTGCCATACCACTCCACGAATTTGTTCCACATATGTGGCAAACAAACACCACAAGTCGAAGAGGACTACACATATCATGTCATATAATTTACTGAGATATACTAGGTAAGTGTACATAGACTTCTTGTAAAAAACGCATATTGTACGCAACATGAGAAACTGTCCCTTTTGGACAGTTTTCATAGTACAGTCGACTCTCGTTATCTCGAACTCCAAGGGACTCTCTGAAATACTTCGAGATATCCGTAGTTCGACATATCAGGTTTGCAGAATTGAGGAAAAAATAATTTGATTAACCACATTTAACAAACTGATAGGTAATTGGACTTTTGAAGTTAGAGATATATTGAAAATATTGTGGAAAAGAGGAGAAATTGCTCCTTAGGAGCAATTTCTCCTCTTTTCTACAATATTTTTCATCTGTTGTTAGGTTTTCATGTATAGGCAGGGACCAGATTTTCACTTCGAGATAAGCGGTTATTCGAGATAAGCGAGGTCGAGATAACGAGAGTCAACTGTATTTCATATTTTTTTCTGTTCATGTACAATGTACAGTCGCTCCTCAATAACTCGAACATCTTTGGGACCATGGAAATTTGTTCTAGATATGGGTAGTTTGAGCCACTGAGGGTTGGTTAGGAGACAAAAAGGGGAAATATATAGAGGATATTCAAATGTTTGGAGTGAATATGACTTTTATTTCATCGAGTGAAGTGAAAAAATGTATATTTCATGAGTGCCGAAGGCACGAATGAAATATACAGTTTTTCACTTCACGAGATGAAATAAAAGTCATATTCACGACAAACATTTGAATTTTCTTTTTATTATATACATCACTTTCGATAGAAGAGATGCAAATCTTGCATTTGCAAGGGAAAGTCTGACACGCAGTTTTGTCCCTTGGCGACATGACGTTCATGTTTTGTTTTGTTTGGTGACGTTAGATATGACGTCAGAAACGCGCATTGGCGTGTAAAAATAAAATAAAAAGAAAATTTACTCTTTTTCAGTGAATACCATTTAAATTTTCATCTCGTGTAATGAAAACATTAATGTAAATAAGAAAAATGTAGATCCAGATCTTATATTTTTCACTGCTCAGAGGAGTGAAAATATAAGTTTTATATTTTCACTAGTGAAAATATAAAACATATTTCACTAGTGAAAATATGCATTTTATTTCATTAATAATTCTCTATATTTCATTACTTTGTATATAATAAATGGATGTCTCATTATCGTTTTAAAAATAATGGTATGCTGAGGTACTCATTAGAATCGCCTCAATGGGGCGACTCTAATGAGTACACATAACATACATTTTAATTATGATATAGAAAAAAAAAGTCCTAAAATATCCCTAAATACTTATTTTCTTGAGTTATCAAACGAATTTCCTTAGGGACACAATTTTGTGGCTGGGGACTCTACAGTTAATCAGCTAGTTGACATTTACAACACATTCTGCAAAGCACTTGATGAGAGCAAGGAAGTACATGCCATATTCAGCGACATAAGTAAAGTATTCGACAGAGTCTGGCACAAGGGACTTCTTTTAAACTGCGTTCGGTTGGTATAAGCGGCACTCTACTACACTGGTTTGGTAACTATCTCGATAACAGAAAACAACGAGTTGTATTACCTGGTGCTACATCTCGTTGGACTTTCACTAATGCAGGAGTCCCTCAGGGCTCCATCCTTGGTCCTCGCCCATTTCTTTTTTATATTAACGACATAGTTGAAAACATTAATTGTAAAATTAGACTATTCGCAGATGATACTAGTCTTTTTATTATAGTTAAAATCCTATCAATGCTGCTCGTAAACTTAACAGCGATCTGGAAACAATTAATCAATGAACAACTAAGTGCCTCGTAAATTTCAATCCTTCTAAAACTGAATCTCTTCTTCTGTCTAGGAAACATAACAGACCGCGTCATCCAGAGATCACCATGAACCAGCAACCTATCCCAGAAGTTAACTCACACAAATATTTAGGCAATACTTTAAACGGTGAATGTTCGTGGCATGAGCATTTGTCAGAAATAAAATCTAAGCGTGGCAGCGAATAAATATAATGCGCAAACTAAAATTCATTCTTGACAGACAGTCCCTTCAGGCAATCTACTTGTTTTTCATACGACCATTATTAGAATATGCAGATGTAGTTTGGGATAAATGTACCCAGTATGAGGCAAACGAACTCGAAAAAAAAATCAAACGGAAGCAGCACGAATAGTAACTGGAGCAACTAGATTAGTATCTATAGATTATCTACGTACGGAAACAGGATGGGAAACGTTAGCCTCTAGAAGACATAAGCATAAAGTATTATTATTATTTAAGATGAATTCTTTTCTTCCATCGGTTATTCGAAGTTGGAACGAACTACCACAAGAAACACGAGACTCGTACAACATAGCTTCATTTAAAAGACACCTTAACGCTGATATCTTCCTCCCACCTGATTATTATAATGCAGGTAAACGACTAGGCTAAATATACCACACTCGCTTAAGAACAAGATGCAGCTCACTAAATCAACACATGTACTCCAGAAACATCACTCAAAGCCCTCTATGTATATGCGGGGAAGTCGAAGATTCCAAACATTTTCTAGAATGCAGTCTCTATAACAATATAAGACATGACATGCTGACTGCTATTTCTCGGTTTTGTAACCCAGGGCTAGACGTTCTCCTTTATGGGAATCCTTCCCTTTCGAATGAAACAAACATATCAATATTCACTGCTATTCATACTTTCATATTAGGAGCTAAACGCTTCTGTTAATGCCTTGTAATACATTCACAAATTTCTTTCTTCGTCAAAATACACCGTGTAATAGCACTCTTTTTTGTACCTGTCGTTTAATTTTGGATCCTGTGACCCCGATTGTGGACTTGTGGCAAGACTTGTGAGAGTGATGCTTGAAAACTACTCACATGTGCAAACAGACATAAGCTCCGAACCCCGTGGAGCGAATTGATCAATCAATTATTGGTATGTATTACCTATCAGGGAATGAACAACAGTATATTCATGTATTAAGACTGGTTATTACATTTCTGATTATATAATCACATACTTATAGTTTACCTTATTTATTGTTGTTGGGATACAGATCTAAATACAGTTGACTCTCGTTATCTCGACCTCGCTTATCTCGAATAACCGCTTATCTCGAAGCGAAAATCTGGTCCCTGCCTATACATGAAAACCTAACAACAGATGGAAAATATTGTAGAAAAGAGGAGAAATTGCTCCTAAGGAGCAATTTCTCCTCTTTTCCACAATATTTTCAATATATCTCTAACTTCAAAAGTCCAATTACCTATCAGTTTGTTAAATGTGGTTAATCAAATTATTTTTTCCTCAATTCTGCAAACCTGATATGTCGAACTACGGATATCTCGAAGTATTTCAGAGAGTCCCTTGGAGTTCGAGATAACGAGAGTCGACTGTAGATGACTTTCTTCTGGATATCTTTTGTATATATAACATATATTCTATGTTCTGATTTGTATTTTCTGTTTAAACTAATAACGAGTTCGAATTAGCCGCGGTAAACGAGTTATCGGTGTTCGAGTCATTGAGGTTTCACTATATGTGGCAAACAAAGACCACAAGTAAAAGAGGGCTGCACAGAGTAAAAGTAAAAGAGGGCTGCACATATTTTATCATATAATCTGCTGGAGTATACCAGGAAAGTGCACAGAGATATATTGTAAACAATGTTTTGTACGCAACATGAGAAGATGCCCATTATGTGTTCGAGTGATTTCTTTGTATCCTTAGTTTTAAAATACACTGTACCGTCCGAAGTTGGTTTTGAATGTGTATAGGTGTTCCTAGCTAAATGTACTCATTGACAGTACAGTGAAATCTATACTTTTAAGTTATCGTTCTAGCTAAGGCACATTTTAACCATAATATATTTATATTTTTAATATTTCTCTACGAACATATATGTTGTGGGTACTCATTAGAAGCGCTTCTAAACAGTAACCACGACGTATCTTTTCGTGTTATATAAATTATATAAAATTTCTCTTTACTGGAGCCATGTAAGCCATGGGTATGCATTATAAAATGTGGAGAAAAGGGCAGTAGTTTGGTTATTTAGTATATATAGGACAAATTTATACAGTAAAATGCTTGGTATATATGACAAAACAGCCTGGAATCAGATTTAAAAGCTGAAATTTCGCTGAATTATACCCTAGATATCTATTTCCACTATATTATAGGAATTTGGGGCATACATTACATAGATTTGTTAATGTTATGCGATTATCATTATAGTGCAGTTTTTTTGGGTCGATTGTTTACAGTCGAGCCCTAGTATACAAACGTCAATTTTGTAAGATAGTTGTCAACGTGATTATAATTGACCAATGTAATCAATAAACGTCAAAACATTTGGAAACAAAGAACACACTACATTTTAGAAAATAGGAGGCTCGGTTTTATTGAGACTCTTCATAAGCAGTTAAGAAGTATGTAACACACTTACACGTTAGACAAAATCCAAATAGTGGTTATTTATAGCCGTGCTATTCTTGTTGTTGTGACGTCAGAGTGCAGTGTAAAGAAGGTTATCTGTAAAATCTGAACTGGGACATTGGCAAATAGTGTAGAACCAGATCAGACGCCGCAGAACGCGGCGTCTGATCAGGGTCTGCACTGTATGCTTTAATAACTGGAAGTTAAGGATTAAATGAAATAGCCTTATGTCCCCGTTCATGGCCGTTTTCCCAATCTACACACCACGGTAGTCGACCCACCAGTGCTATCAGCGCTTTGATTTATTTTCCTTGGAATCATTGTGGTATTTTAGAAAATTGCATTCCGCTGAAGTCGGTGCTAAATTGGGGTGGGGGTAGGGGCACATGCAGCCCTGCAAACTACAGTGACGTCCTGTGAAGAGTCTCAATTCCACCGAGACTCCGATTTTCGTTAATTTATGTATTCTTTGTTTCCAAGGGTAACCTTAAAGGTTTTATTTTTATTATTTTTTGCAGCTGTGGTTGCTATCACTGCGGCGGTCTCTGATGTTCTAGGCGAAGACAACACCGTAGCACCGACCCCCTGGTGCTTTCTGAGAGGCGATATAGAGCATGAGCAACTAGTGTATTGGCATTTCGGTGTTGTGATATCATGGGAACTTATGACCTACCTCTCCACCAGTTTTCTTTACCTATGTTTAAAGTTTAAAATGGTAAATATTCCAAGCAGTTGATGTTGATTTTTTTGTTTTACGCCCCTTTCAACATTATTTAAGTCATATCGAGATAATGGAAGAGCGATAATAAAAGGCTCTGTGCAAGAAAGCGCTGTACAGTCATGAGCAGAATTCCGCCTCCAGCAGGATTCGAACCCGGGACACTGCACTCTGAGGTCGGGATTCCCCTTATCCTCCTCTGTTTCCCCCTTTCCTCTCCCATACTAGATCTTCTATCCTTTTTATCCCTTTCTCTGAGAGACGACATCAAATGACCCACAATGGTTGACGTGTCGTTAAACAAGAGCTCAACTACCCTAAGTATATTAAGGAATAAACAATTCAAAACTACTCTCAATTGTTGATCTATGTGCGTGTTTCACACACTAGACGAATGTGACAATAAGGTATCATTCTTCATTTCCTCCGTCACTTTGTTTAAACAGTATTTAAGTGTGTAACTCTGTACAGAGAAATACAAAAAAAAAAAAAAAAAAAAAAAAAAAAAAAAAGAACACACCATGCATGATATATTTATGCAAAAGGGATCCACAAGAAAGTTAACTAACTTATTTGAATCCGTATCCCAGCCACAATTACATGTACATGTAGTAAGGTAAACAAAGAGTGTGCGAGTTACGTACATGTAGTTAAACATGTTACAATCAGTCTTAATATGTGGATACATTGTTTTCTAATTCCCAGGTAATTCTAAATTCTAGTTGGCAGATCAATCCGCTCCACGGGGATGGGAGCTTATGTCCATTCGTACTTGTATAGATTAGTCCCGTATAATAGCTTTGTGTTTGTTTGTTTTGTTTTGTTTTTGTTTTTTTGTTGTTTTTTTTTTGTTGTTTTTTATGTGGTTTTGTTTTGTTCTTTTTTTTTTTCTTTTTTTTTTTTTTTTTTTTTTTTTTTTTTGTGTCGGTATTATTATTGTAATGTTGCTAAATATTACATTATTTGAGCCGCAGCATGAGTAAACATACCTTCTGACATGTTTGCCAACGAAGACTCAAATCAGCTTGCGCATCCGCACAGTCTAATCAGAGTCTTCGTTGTCAGCATAAAGAAACTCTGCATCCCTAGCTATCCTAAATGCGGCCAGCGAAACTTCTGATCAAACTGCGCGAATGCGAATGCTGATCAGGATCTTCACTTAGTGCAGACATCAGAAGGTACGTTTCCTGACGATGCGGCTCATTTGATACTTTACTTGTACGTGTACAGAGTGCACGTTAATACCCAGTCAGCATTCTACGTAAATCTATATCGGGCCGTCATCGGCCCGTCAGGGTAGCTGACGGGCCGAGGACGGCCCGATGTAGATTTACGTAGAATGCAAGCTAGGTAATTGGAACCAATCAAAATCGTTATCAGCCGTATTGCATATGAGATACGAACCAGCGCATGACAACACCAACATAATTGTATGTGTGCCCAGCGAAGACTCGGATCAGTCTGGGCATCCGCTCAGTTTGATCAGAGTCTTCGCTGCCTGCGTGATGAAAGCTTGGGTCCTTAACTACTGATTTTACGCACAGCGAAGATTCTGATCGGACTGGGTGGATGCCCGGGCAGATGTGAGTCTTCGCTTGGCGCACAAGCCATTTTGTTGCCTTTGTCATGCGCTGGATCATACATGTATGTGTATTTACCATTGTTCATCGCCTATTCATAGTATGTAATGACTTTTGTTTTTGTTTTTTCATATGTCAGTTGTGTCTATGTGGCCTGAGTTTTTCATAGATAAACTTTTTTTTCTGTCTGTCTGTCTAATTTCAGTTTCTGAGGTCACGAAGTTTCAGAATTCAAGCAGAGGTTGCTACAACAGGATTAAGACCGGAGGATCGGAATTACGTTTGTGTGTGGCTAGTACTTTATCTGCTGAAAATCTGGGGGACAGTTCGCGTCTTCATTGTCATAGACCGCCCAGACCTAGCACACACGAACGGAGAGATTTTGTTTGCGTTGTTAAATATTCAGTGTTTATTCACCAGTGCACAGGCGTTTGCTAACTTTATATTGTTCTGTTTGTGCGATGGGGTCGTTAGAAAACGTTTCTTACGAGGGTTTCAGTACGAGGAAGAATCCAGACCTCTTCTTGCAAATGCATGATGAGACTGATTCAAGACGAAATGATTTTTATTGACATCGTCGAATATTTCAGCAACGACACGGGGAAATGTCCCTTAAAAGCATATGCGGACAGCGAAGGCCCAGATCAGACTGCGCATAAGTGCAGTCTGATCAGTGCCTACGCTGTCCACTTAAAGGCTCCATATACCTCAAAAATAGACATTTTTTTATCAGAGAAAGGTTTAATAAATTGATATATAGTATTAATACGATCATAAAATGTGGCATCTGATGGCATGTAAAATTTTAGTTACTCTCTCTTTTTTGTATTGGATCAAAAATGAAATGATTTTTTATCGTATCTCTGAATCATATCTCTGCATTAATGTTGGCAACATTTATTCTGAGATATGATAAAAAATATCATTTCATTTCAAGAATGAGACCTTGAAACTTTGCAGGCTGTCAGATGCCTTATTTTATGATTGTATTAATACCATATATCAATTTATTAAAATTTTCTTGAGTAATAAAATGTCTATTTTTGAGGAATATAGAGCCTTTAAAAATTCAAAGAACACTACAGAATGCATCTGTATGTAGACAGGGTCCCAATGCAATTGTGCAATTTCCATCTTAACCCAGCGTGCGCATAATATCTATACAACGTTGCATTAACGACGTTGCATCGACGTTAATGTGACGCTGTACAAACGTCATATGATAGCAAGGTCAATGCAACGTTGTGTAAACGTCATGGCGTTACACTGACGTTAATGCGACGTTGTAACAACGTCATGTCGTGATAGCGACGTTGAAGGGCGTTGTGTGAACTTCATGATGTTGCACTGACGTCAATGCGATGCTGCAACGATGTGTATAAAAGTTATGACGTTGTATCCACGTTAATGCAATGTTGTATAAACGTAATGACGTGATAGCAACATTAAAGCGACTTTGTGTAAACGTCATGCTGTTGCATCGACATTAATGCGACGTTACAACGACATGTATAAACGTTATGACGTTGCATTAACGTTAGTACGGCGTTATATAAATGTTAGAAAGTTGCATCGACGTTAATATGACGTTGTATATGCTCCGAAAACACATTTTCTGATGGAGTGATTCTATCTAAACGCTTAGCACTCTGGGTATTATTTTCAGCATCAACATACTGAAATATTTTTCTTATTTTTTCCCAGAAAACAGGATTTGGAGACAATTTGCATGAAAAGTCAAATCCTGTTTTCTGGTAAAAATAAGAAAAATATAACCAATTTGTCGTCTGCTGAATAGGCCCAAAGTGGTAAATGTTAATCCCGCTAGAAACAATATGTCGTGGAATTACTCCAAAATCACTGAGTGCATTATACCTGAATACCTCACATGGGGAATACTGAAATTTCAATGCAAAACATGGGAGCCTTCATGCTGCGTCATGGTCAGTTTTATTTTGTAAAGTGTGTCCGTCCGTCCACACCTTTGAACAACTCCTCTGAAACCACTGGTCCAGTGTTCTTCAAATTTCTCCTGGAGCCTTCTGTGAATGGGGGATTGAAAATTTATACAAATAGTCTCGGTCCGTTAATCAAGATAGCCGCCATACCCATATATGGTGAAACGCTTAAAAATCTTCTTCTCCAGAACCAAGAAAGCTTCAAGGCTGATTCTTGTTACAGAGCATTGGGGACTCAAGGTCATCCAAATTTGTTCAAATGATGACCCTGTTGACATTTAACCTTTTTACGGCAAGATCAAATTTGCGTCCCTATGCATTTATGCATTTGTATGGGGAAGATATTGAAAATTCAGTTTCTCAAAATGTATTAAATGGCTGAAACTTATAATGTAGGGTCAAAGTAGCAAACCCTTTCAGTTGCAATAAAAAAATTGACCCCCCAGGATTATCTGCCCTTCCCCATGGATTTTATACATGTATAAAATCTCGTAATCTTGAAGCGTCTTCTTCTCTAAAACAGATTGACAAATTTTCATCAGATTTCACAATGGGCCTTCTGTCGAAGGTGTATTATCAATTTGTTCAAACCATTCTGCATCATTAAACAAGATGGCCGCCATGCCCATATATGGTGAAAAGCACTTACAACTCTTCTTCTCCAGAACCAAGAAAGCTTCAAGGCTGAATCTTGTTAAAGAGCATTGGGTACTCAAGGTCATCCAAGTTTGTTCAAATGATGACCCTAAGTTGACATTTGACCTTTTTACGGCACGGTGTGCGTCTCTTTGTATTTGTACGGGGAAAATATTGAAAATTCAGTTTCTCAAAATGTATTAAAGACCGATGGTTGAAACTTACAATGTATGACACTTTTAGTTACAACAAAAAATTGTCCCCAGGATTATCTGCCTTTGCCCCTATGCTTTATACATATATAAAATATTGTTATCTTTAAACGGCTTCATCTCTGAAACAGCTTGACCAATTTTTACCAGATTACACACTGGACTTTCTGTCGAAGGGGCGTTAGCAATTTATTCAAACGGTTCTGCATCATTAAACAAAATGTCCCCCGTGTCCACATATGGTAAACAAAACACTTAAAAATCTACTTCTCAAGAACCAAGAAAGGTTCAATGCTGAATCTTTGTATACAGCATCAGGAACTTAAGGTCTACCAAGTTGGTGCAAATAATGATTCTAGGTTGACCTTTGACCTTTCTATGGCAAGGTAAAATTTGCATTCCCATATTCATGTGTGGGGAAAATGTTTCGAAATTATGTTCTGAAAATGTATTAAAGACCACTGGCTAAAACTTACAATGTTTGATCAAAGTAGCAAATTCTTTTAGTTACAATCAAAATTTTGTCCTCCTGTGTTATCTGACCTTGCCCCTGGGCTATATACATGTATTACATCTCGTAATCTTTAAACGGCTACTTCTCTGAAACAGCTTGACCAATTTTCACCAGATTACAATTAGGGCCTGATGTCGAATGCATATTATCAATTTGTTCAAACCGTTCTGCATCATTAAACGAGATGGCCGTCATGCCCATATTTGGTAAAAAAAACTATAAATCTTCTTCTCAAGAACCAAGAAAGCTTCAAGGCAGAATTTTGGTATATGGCATTCGGGACTAAAGGTCCCAGAAGTTTAGTCAACTGATGATCATAGGATGACCATTGACCTTTCTGTGGCAAGGTCAAATTTGCATTCCCATGCTCTTGTATGGGGAAAATGATGTAAAATTATTTTCTGAAAATGTATTAAAGACCACTGGCCGAAACTTACAATGTTTGATCAAAGTAGCAAGCTCTTGTATGGGAAATGAGGCAATAATGGAAGAAAGTTGTACGGAATCTGCAAATACGCAATGGCTCAGGTGGGCTTCTTGCTTTATTATTTTTCTGATAAAATTAGGTTTGAAAGCAATAGCCGAGTGGTCTAGTGGTAACATCAATGATCAGGCAAGTGCGAGTTCGAAATTGCGCAAAAGTAGAAAAAAACATCACATTTTAACAGTTATGTTTTCTTCTGTTTAATTTACTTTTGTTGCAGCTGGTTTACAGTTCGATGCACGGCAAAGTAAAAACAAAATACACATTTTTTTTAATATGTTGTCTTTGTTTATTTTTGTTGCAAATGTTTTAATAGTTTATACCGCAGCCTTAAGGAGGATGAATCACATCGGAGCAAAAAGAAAAACATTCTTACATGCATACAGCTAAGTTACACATCAGCCTATGCATCTGCACAATCTCATCAGTTCATTTGCATTTTACTAGACTGGCTCCAGTCGTTTTTGTTTAATATCTATTTCTCTCTTTCTCTACATTATTTTTTTATCATGATCCTCTTTAATCCAACTTCAAGTTACCTATTGCTGAACAAAAACCTTTCTTTCTAGCCAAGGGACTGAAGTAAACAAAAATTCTACAAGCTATACAAGTGTTGTGTCCCCTCAAAAAAAAAAAAAAAAAAAGAAGAAAAAGAAAGAAAAGAAAATAAAGAAAGGGTCTGGGCCAGACTAGCATTTTACCTGACCATTTGATACAGTTAGGCCTAAAGAGCACTACCTGAAATTGTCGCAGACGAAATTCTAAAACGTTTCTTTCTGTATCATTCTGCATTCTGCATTGGAAAAGCTTTACATTTCATGTGAATCATCTAGGAGGATCATTTACATAAAATGTCAAGCCTTATTTACATCAGAAAAATAAATTTTAAGAATAATAGAATGTCGTCTGCTGCATTCTGAATAGCAATTTTAGGGTTAGATTCTGGTAAAATGTGACAGTCCTGATTTGTCTGTGTCGATGCACAGTCTGACATGTATATTCGCTGTTCCATATGCAGTAGGCATCTCTTTCGCACGATGCCCGTCTCAATACACTGGGTAGATTTTCAGCCATTTTGGACAAACGAGACTTTTGTGTCTTTATAGTTTAAAACTATAACTCAAAGTGAAACAACTCTAAAGGGAAAATACTGCCCCCCCCCCTCCCCCCGACTCCCTCGGGCAGCAAATTCATTCTTTTTAGAGTTGACCCATTTTCTAAAGGGATAGCAAATAAGTTTTAACAGTTGCCTAAAATGCCAATGCGACGGAATAAACTGAACTATCACGAACCTAGCAATGAGTTATTAATTTATACAGACAGTATCAACCCAGTCAGCATTCTACGTAAATCTATATCGGGCCGTCATCGGCCCGTCAGCTACCCTGACGGGCCGATGACGGCCCGATATAGATTTACGTAGAATGCTAGCTGGGAATAAAGACCATTCACGATTATTTAGTCAGATAAAACATATTGCTTTAAAAAGGGCATACAATTTTGTTCATGAATCCGTTCGCACAGGCAATGTATCGCGTTTATATTAAAAGCAAATTAGTGTGAAAGCGACTAAGATTGTCTTATTGTTTACCGAATTACTATATATTCTTTACATTTTGATAGGGGTTTCATTTCTTCTAAACAAAAAAAATGTTATCGTTAAGGACAGAAATTTATAAATCCTATCATCACAAAATAGAGTTATTAAATATTATGGAACCGTTTGCACAGGAACGATAGCTCTTATACACAAAACAGTTATTGTGGATGAAGTAATGTTTTCCTGTTACATTTAATAATGAAATTTGTGTCTAGTTGGCGCTGGTCATGATTAGATTCCTTCAATATGTATCAGAGTCCAGACAGCGCATCTGCGCACTCTGATCAGGATCTGTTCTGTTCGCATCAGACATACGTGTCATTTTGTAATTGAGCCGTGTCACATGAAAAAAGTACCTTCGCATATGCCGGCTACGAAGGTTCAGAACAGTCTGCGCATCCACACTTAATGCTCTGGCCTTATAACGCGTCGGTCAAGATGTCTAGCCCAGCAAACATTTCACATAAAATGTCAAGCCTTATTTTTAAAAAAAAACCATAATTTAGAACACTGTCTGCTACATCTGTAAATGGTGGTTTAAGGGTTACAACATTCCTACCGTTAACAATCCAAATGAAATGCCAGCCACAGTATATTTGAAATAAAAAAAACAAACAAGATTGATATTTTAGCAGATTCGTGTCCATTAAAGACATTCCCAATAAAATGACAATACTTGTTTTACTGAAAAATAAGTAAAACAACACTCATCCATCATCTGCATTGTCAGCACGTTTAAGGTTAAATAAGCATTTTGTAAACTTGACTACATGCACATGAATTGAGGAGCTAGCGGGCGTTTCGCGCAGTATGCCCCGCCCCCCCCCTCCCCACGCACCCTTGAATTATTATCATAAATAAAACAGAACCACTTCCCTATATTAATTGGACGTTTGATTTATTTAACATACCAACGAGTGTAACAGAATGCAAGTTTGAACTAGGTCTGCAGGTACTAAACTCAAATTTTGTCATGTATGAAACACTAGTTCGTATATATTATTTTTTCGCCATGCGCACTGTTCATTGTCTTTGGTTGATTTACCTCGGTCTCCGCCTTCGGATGCGTATGCTGTTTTGGATGTTTGCTGTTTGCTTGCGGAATGTTGCCCTTTTCAATTTCGTCTTTTAGATGGAGTTAAGCAACGCCTACCCGGCTAGTACTTGTATGGGTGAGCGTCTTACACTACAGGGTACTGTTGATTTTTCGGGTATTTTCGTTTTCTTGTTCTGTACCAGCTGTTTTTTTTTCTTCTCATAATTATGAAAAAAGTAAAGACAACTATACCGAATATGACGTGTCATAAAAATGGTGCTTGCATGAAATGATAGTCATTGCTTCATTCATAATTAAGGAACATATTCGGAATAATAATAATAATAATAGTTAGTATTAGTATGCGTTTGTATGTTTTATCCATGCAGTCATACTTTTATGTATGTACGCAGTTATGTATGCATGTATTCATGAATGCAGGCATGTATTTCTTCTTTCGTGCATGCATGGAGCCTGTACGCATCCGCTGTTTTTACTCGCAGAATCGTTGGCTGCATCGCCGGATACTGTGAAATATGCCAGTACGCAACTCTACTGTCTGACCAAGGACTCTACTGATAACATATGACATACAGTTCATTTTTTTAAGTGAGTCGTGCCATTGGAAAATGGTCCTATGACAACGAAGGCCCTGAACAGATTGCGCATCTGCGAAGTCTTGTTATGTCCAGTCGGCGCATCCGCGTACTCTGATCAGGGTATTTACTGTTTGCGTACAACAAACGGGTCCTTTCGTTATTTAAGCCGAATCGGTGGCTCAATCGGATGCGCATCCGTCTGGTGATCAGGAGGTCTCGGGTTCGATCCCCGCCGGCTCCGGCAACATTCTTTCGTTGTGACTGATCATGAAATATTTTCTACGGCAGTTCTCCCCTTCCGCTACTTCAAGAAGGAATAGTTGTCAGTTTCTGGCGAACGAATATGCACAAGTACTGCTTAACTACTTAGAGGACTAAACCTGCCCAGTAAAAGTATGCTAATGTTAACTGACCGGGTCGACATGACATGAATAGTGTTGAATGGGCCGTGAAACTTAACTCACACAAACAAATTGAGCCGTGTCATTGGAAAACGGTGCTGACATTTATACGGCCAACAAACAGCCAGGCAGCTATTTACTGTTTCAAAATGACATGTGGGTCCTTTTTTAGTTATTTAAACCAGGCTTAGTCCACTAAGCGGTTAACCAGTTGGTTGTTTTTTTTTCGTCCACCTCCGGCATTGCTGCCTCCGGTGAAGGTGTGTTTGTCCGTCCACCTCCGGCATTGCTGCCTCCGGTGAAATAGTGCTCATTCTTTTTTTTTTTTTACTGGGCAGGGTTTCATTAATTAAATGATAATGGTATTTTAGATAGTAAAAACGTATACTCGTCGACACGGACATAGTTAAGTCCCTTTAATATCCCCATTGTGTAAATTGACAAAAACCGTTCTTTTGATACGATGACTAGCCCAATAGCCGAGTGGTCTATGTGGTAACACCAATAATCAGGCAATTGCCATCACGAAAACATGCCTTTATAATTTTGACCCCCTTAAACCCCACTTTTATATAGTAAAACTGGGGTTTACAGGGGTATACATTATTTTTCTTATTTCTGCTCAAAAACATAGGTTGTGGGTACTCGTCAGAACCGCCTCGCCGAGGCGGTTCTAACGAGTACCCACAATCTATGTTTTGAGCAGACATATGAAAATATCAGGCGAGGTGGTTCAAACGAGTACCCACAATCTATGTTTTGAGCAGAAATATGAAAAATATCAGAATTTTTATCTGAAAATTTTCATATTTTTTGGAGGTAAAATTTTCAATATATTTGAATAGGCGTGTTTTCGTAATGATATTTTTTTTATTTTTCTCAACGAAAACAAAATACTGTTTGTACTCATTAGAATTGCCTCAGCGAGGCGCTTCTGATGAGTACCCACAATATATGTTTCCTGGAGATATAAGAACCATCTAGTTTTCTTACAGACATGTATCTGAATCTATAAATTACTTATCCCAGGACAAGTAGACTAAAATTTATTACTTGTTCTGCGGTGAAGGGGACAAAGTGGAAAAATAGAGCATGGTATTTCCAACGCTCCCAGTATGTTTATCCACACCAAAGTAGATGTATTAGGAGCAAAGCATGTTAACCCTAGACACTTTTAATTCAATTTAAAGCCAGTGGGAAATTAACAAATATAGAAACAAGGTAATCAATCTGTTTTCTGTCTCCTGTCTTTCCGTTATTTCACTTCCGAGTGGATTAATCGAATTACGGATTACTGAAAGACACAATTTGTCAAGACGTGTATTTAATGAAAGAATTGTACAAGTATTATTAATCCTAATAACCTTCTTATTGACATTCTGCGAGCAGCTACTACGTAGTTAAACTTTAGTTGAATTGATACATTGGTTCTAATCTTTGATATTCTCTGGACAAAATGGTGATATTGTTTTCATTCTGTGTTTTGTTTTACTTCAATTTTTTTCCAGAAAACTGGGCATGACTTTTTATATATCTGTTGCACATCCTCTTCCCAGCTGTAGTGATTGGAATGCACACAAAGTTTACATAGTGTTCTTAGTTGAAACTTTAAAAAGCAACTTGGTCAGGTCTCATTACGAAAACACGCCTATCCAAATACACAGAAAATTTTACCACCAAAAAAATGGCAATTTTTCAGATAAAAAATTCTAATATTTTTCATATTTCTGCTCAAAACATAGATTGTGGGTACTCGTTAGAACCGCCTCGTCGAGGCGGTTCTAACGAGTACCCACAATCTATGTTTTTGAGCAGAAATAACAAAATAATGTATACCCCCGTAAACCCCAGTTTTACTATATAAAAGTGGGGTTTAAGGGGGTCAAAATTATATAGGTATGTTTTCGAGATGTGAAGACTCATCAACTGGATGCATACCCTTGCTGAAATGTCGTTCGAAATGTCACCGTTACGATAATTGTTGTTATAAATTGATAATTCCAACTTACCTCATTTAGTGTAATTTGATTGGTCGAGGCCAAATTTGAAACGATTTTTATACTTCGATGAATCCACTGAGCAGGAATCTTGGCACTATATTCTTTGCGTAGATTTTTAAAATAAGCTGCTTAACTCACGTTTCTAACGTAAACATGACCGAATTGAAACTATAAGAGATACGTTTCATTTTCGTGTGGATTTTACGATGTGTAAACTAGTGTTGGAAATCGACCAGAATTTCATAGTCGATCATCGGTTTTGTAAAACTGACTGATCATCGATTAATAATCGACTTGTAGAAAATATACCCATGCTTAAAGGGGAACGCAATATAAATTGTAAGTACGATTATATCTTGGAGTAAAGTGCTTAACACGCCATTTATTTTGATGTAAAGTTTTCAAAATCGGCCTAGAGATAAGGAAGTTATGGTGGTTTGAATATATTTAAAATGGCTGTCATGGATGCCGCCATATTGTAGGCTTTGTGACGTCACACATCACAAATTAAATATGCAAAACCAAATTATAAAGGTTTTTAAGAGTAATTTAGCTACAGATTTTTTTATAATCTTAATTCTAGTGACAAGCAATCATTTCCCTCAAAATAAACCTTTGTGAGAATAACTATCTTTATGAAATGAATTTTAATTTTTATGAAACTTCATTAAATATTCAAAATGGCGGCGCCCATTCCGCCAATGTTAAAATAGTCAATTGTCTATCACTTACTTAATTTTCCACCGAGTTTGATAAAACTTGTGTCAAAATTCATTGTTTGTAAAGTTCTTTACTTTAAAGCAAAATACCTTTTATGGTTGCATTCCCCTTTAATTGAGCCCTCTTCCAGTTACTTATTCATAGCTCCAGATCAATAAGAGGGGTATCCAGATAATATTTTTCTAATTTCTCCATGAAAACATATGTTGTAGGTACTCATTAGAAGCGCCTCAGTGAGGCGCTTCTTATGAGTACCACAACATATGTTTTCGCGCTTCTAAAAAGTACCCACAACATATGTTTTCATGGAGAAATAAGAAAAATATCAGTACTTTTGGATAGACATATTTATGGCTATTTTTTTTTTTTTTAAATTATTTCATTTTTATTAACCACAAATCTACAACGATCTAAATTGACAGCTTTGAATTCCATTTCTTAATAACTTGCCTATAAAACTAAATAGTAAGACAAAAACGTTTCTACAAATAGAATTTTCCGATTGGTCGCCTATAAAAAATTCTTTGCGATCATCAGTCACAAGACGCAAAAGTGACTGATGATCGATTATAGTGTTAATGCAGCCAAATCACAAGCGAAATTTGACTTCCAGACATTCGGACAGCAAATGCCCAGATCAGATGAGCTTCGGACAGGCTGATTAATGCGTTCGGTGCCTGCTTACAGAAGACATTTTAAATAGGCATTTTGAAAAACAGCTGCGAAAATGTCATTTCAACATTTTAACAACATGCAACTCTTGGATACCTTAGAGCACACCTGAATACCAAAAGGACATATGTTGTAGCTTGTAACAAACTCTACATCAGATATTAAAATTGTTTGGATACTTAGGTGTGCTCTGTACAAGACAAGTGTTGAAAGATGCCAGAAATGTCAAAAATTAGCAGATGTTTGCTCATTTTATCAAACGGGAACCTAATCAATTCTTATATAGACATAATTACCCCAAATCAAAACCCAGTGGTAAAACGTACGTCATTCCTCAAAACAGAGAAAACAACAACAACAAAAAATAACAAAAAAAAAAACAAAAAAAACAAAAACAAAACAAAAAAAACAAAAACAAAAAAAAAAAAAAAAAAAAAAAAACAACAAAAAAAAAAAAAAAAAAACAAACAAAAAAACAACAACAATTGGAACACAGATAAAAGACACTGATGATTTGTGTCTTCCTTAGGTGCACATGTAAGAATATAGGGATCACTCATGATTTTTCATGCATCAACATTTGCCGGGTCCTGAGGAAGCTGTTTGAACACGAGGCCGCTAGGCCGAGTGTTCAAATATCTACCGAGGGACCCGGCAAATGTTATTGCAATGAAATAACCACGGATAATCGTTGTTGATTCCAACGGCAAATTGTGACGAAAACGCCTCAAAGCTCCACATAAACTCTTCAAATGCGACGGCAAACCAACATGGCGGCTAGTTCAGAATGTTGTTTACAATGACGCCAGTTGCGCAATGACGTCATCATAAAGTTCTAAAATGCTACGTTCAGAGCGATAACGTTACGTCGCTCAACATAACGTAAACAAAGCAAGGCCCATCTTGTGATATCAAAAGTTCAAAATCCATGTTCAAACAGCACGTGACTTTCATGATTTGAACATGGGTTTTGTTGTTTGAACACTGCTTCTGGTCCATTCAAGAATAGCTTCAAATAGTTATGTTCATAGGATTTTATGCATCACGAAAACACACCTATATAATTTTTACCCCTTTAAACCCCACTTTTATGTAGTAAAACTGGGGTTTAAGGGGTATACATTATTTTTCTTATTTCTGCTCAAAAACATAGATTGTGGGTACTCGTTAGAACTGCCTCGGCGAGGCAGTTCTAACGAGTACCCACAATCTAAGTTTTGCGCAGAAATATGAAAAATATCAGAGTTTTTATCTGAAAATTTTCAGTTTTAAGGTGAAATTTTCTATATATATTTTAAAAAGGCCTGTTTTTGTAATGGTAAGAATGTACGTTTTCTCTCGTTTTGGCTCCCATGTTGAATTAAAGAAAAACCAGTGCTTTGATATTGCTACCGTCAACTATAAGATGTAGAAAATAATTCGTCGATGAAGGCTTATTTCGCGGAAAGTGAAATGTTCGTGTAAGTCTATTAAGCAATTTCCTTTATGATTCCTTATGTCTCCAGGAAGATAAAGAGATCAGACAGATTATCGTATGCTTCGAAAAGCAAACTAATGGCTTGCAATTACTGCCATTCTTGAATTTAATGCACTTCTGTGTTGGACCTTTAAATGGTGTTTCAGACATAATGTACTCAACGTTACAATCCCTATGCATGTTATTGTAACTAAGCGCGCTGAAAGAGCCTACCACAGGTAATTAATTTTCAAAATATCGCAGAAAAGTAAGATTTGATGACTAACGCACGAAAAGGGCCCTTTGCAATTTTTGCGGGTAATGCATTCGTGCAGGCTGATCTGGGCCTTAGTTGCCCGCTTACAGAATCAAAGGATATTGAAGTACATGTCGACAAACAAAGAATGCTCTGATGAGACCGCACGCAGGGTTCTCACTAGGGATCTGAAAATTGGAGTCCCAAAGCCAGTTTCTGCAAAAAAAGGAGTCCTACAATGTAAGTTTGCTAAATTCCTCTGCAAAATAATGTTCGCAGCCACCAAAATGGGAGTCCAGGACTCCATATTTGGAATTCATGAGAACCCTGTGCAGGAATGTGCATGCTGATTTGAATTTTTGCTGTTCGCATAAAATTATTAACCAAACCATCAGAATTGCAGCTACAGTTAAAAACTACGTTTGTAAAACACTATGCCGTAGCGTCATGGAACAATAAATGACAAAACCTACAATTTGGCATGTGCGCCCAGCAAAGACTCAAATCAGCCTGGGCCTGATTAGAGTCTTCAATGTGCGCTCAATGAGTAGCTAAGGATCCAAGCGGTTTCATGCAAACATCGAAGACTCGTCTGATCAGTCTTGATTGATGTCCAGACTGATGCGAGTCTTCGCTAGGGACACATATCAAAATGCTGGTTTTGTCATGAAGAGACTCTAATACTAAATATTTGCCGCGATATTGATCAAGGCATCTACCGTTTTACAAACAGAAAGTATAATATATTGATGGCTGTACCTGAAGGTCTTTTCATAGGCATTTCGATAAAAAATAACAAATATTTTTCTTCAAAACAGGGTCATTACCAATATAATCTCTAACAACCCTCCATCCCATTTTATTTATCTGATATATCTTACTTCAAACACATAAATCTGCCTTTAATTCTAGCGCTAAATCATTTTATTCCTTATTTTTGTTGCCTAAAGTTTGCTTTTTTATGCAGCGATAACTGTAAATACTTAGTGGAAAGGCAAATAGTGTAGACTATGATCATACTGCTCCTTCAGGAACTGCACTGTTTGCATATTCAGTTTTATTGAATTTTGGGAGTACGAAGTTTTAGGACATTTACCGTACTGTTAGTCCATGTAATGACATAGCGTTGATCTGGAGAAAATACATCAAATTAGCAAAACTAACTTCAAGTATTTGGAGAAAATTAGTTTTCACAGTTTTTTGTCATATTCCTTTAATCAACTTTTCTGTTGTTGAATTTTAATATCAACATACTACACATAAAAACGGCAAAAAAAAAAAAAAAAAAAAAAAAAAAAAGAAAAGAAAAACAAATTTGCAGGAATAATCAAGCCGATGTAATCGTCGCGCGTTTGTCGTCTGCTGACAACAAATGTCAAAGCAAATCAAACGGTCGACAAAACAATAAAGGATCTGAACGGAAGCCATTGGCTTATCTGGCTACTGTAAATGTCCAAAATTTCGTATACCAAAGAAACTTTTAGGACATATACTAGACTAGCTACTAGTCGGATATCAATATTATTTTCATCAATCAATTATAATTTTTAATTTACTTAATGAACTAAGGGCCATCCTCAACTTACTGCTTGCCTCACCTCTTTGATAGCAGCAACTAATCTTGGAGATATCTTGATGTCAGAGACCAACTATTAGAGACTGGCTATACAAGATGTCATACATTAATTTGAATCAGCTTATAGTAAGGAGTGATAAAACATGACATCAAGGTCTAGGAGCTAGTCTAGAATATACCATAAGTTAAGATCACAGCATACAGGATACCACATGTATTCGGACATCTTTACTCTATCCATTCTTGTCCCAAAATTTCAACAAGTCCTTTCCACTGTCTTTTAATTTGTCAAAAACTTTTTGATGAGTGACAAACAGTGTTTACGCAGATCAGACGCCGGATTATGCGGCGTCTGACCTGGGTCTACATTGTTTGCTGAGGCCTTCTGTCCAAATTCTTAGGGCAAACATGTTGCTTTGTTCCCTGTCCGCTGTAGCCTTGCTATAGGCAAGATGGAAAAAAAAATGATGCAATTTCCATTTTAGTAATGCTGTCATCCCATATACAGCTGTCAGGTTTGGTCCCTGCTTTGGTTTTAGGTAGCTTAGTACGATTCCTAATTAGCCATGTGATCAACTCGCACTTCGGTTTTTCCGGCACGACATGACCTTAATAGTGTTGACTGGGCCGACTTTCTATTTTATTGAACCTTTTCATACACTGGGTTAGCGGCGGTTTCGTGCACTCCCTATTTTCTTGTTCTGCAGATCTCTTTCCGGATCGACTGAAATAGGCTCCGTGGTCCCAAATAGTCAGAATATATGAAAACAGCGATAATCTTGACCATCCTGCACATCCGCGAAGTCTGATCAGGATCGTCGCCGTTCGCATACACAACATAGGAACATTGTTGAAGATATAGGACTAATAACGAAGACCCTTGACCCAACGCGTAGCAGTGCAAACTGGTTTGGGGTTTCGCCATTCGTATATGCCTACGGTAATATTTGTCAGCCGGTAGCACATATGATCTATATATCAAAGAGTCAGTTAATACAGTCTATAGTCCCAAAGGATAACCAGATATGATCTATAGTCCAAAAGGATCATCAGATATGATCTATAGTCTGAAGGCTCATCAAAATAGTATCTATTGTTCCAAAGGATCAGACAATATGATACAAATGTATATTGTCCCAAAGGATCAGACAGTATGATCTATAGTCCCAAAGGATACAGAAAATATGATCTATAACCCAAAGGACCAGAAAATAAAATCTATAATCCCAAAGGCGCATCAAATACGATCTATAGTCCCAAATGAGCAGAACATATGATCTATAGTCCCAAAGTATCAAAGAAGATTATCTGTAGTCCCAAAAGATCAACAAATAAAATCTATAGTCCCAAAGGATCAGAACATATGATCTTTAGTCCCAAAGGATCGTACAATATGATCTATAGTCCCAAACGATCATCAAATATGATCTATAATCTAAAAACATCAGAACGATTTATAATCCCAAAGGATCAGACAATATAATCTTTAGTGCGAAAGGATCAGACATTATGATCTATATTCCCAAATGATCATATATTATGATATATTGTCCCCAAGGGACCAGAAATTATTATGTATAGTCCTAAAGGACCAGAAAATATGATCTATTGTATGATGAGCGGAAATCGTATTGGAATGTGTTAATAAATTTGCAAAACCCAGTCGGTATCAGAATTATAACAAACATATAAGCATAGCAGTAATATGAGAGACATTTATTGCACTATGCTTGCTTCCGGTGTGCACGGTAATAATAAAAATAGTAAAGTTGTCCAGGAAAAGCCACAATCACAGAATACAGCCTACCAATGACACCAAGAGCAAGAGCACACACCCAGCAGGCACATGACGTTTATACAACGTCGGCTCAACGTCGATGCAACGTCATGACGTTGCATCGACGTTGAGGCAACTTTGTATTAACATCATGTGCCTGCTGGGCGGACAATGACTGACAGTACACAGGCCACAAAACAAAGAAAAGCAATGCAACCAGCAGCCAGCTGAAACCTTTTCACGTAAAACAGTGCAACGACTCTTTAAAAAATTAAAGTGAACAATCACGAAGCACTACTCTCATGAGGCATCAAAAGAAGAAGAGATAAGGAAGAAATAAGGAGGCAACAAACGCTGAACATAAAACTACAGACGCACAAACAAAGATTCAGCTAGCATTCTTTATAAATCTATAGTGGGCCGTTATCGGCCCGTCAGGGTAGCTGATGGGCCGATACCGGCCCTCTATAGATTTATTAAAAATGCTAGCTAGGAAATAACTGCAGGAGGGAAACTACTTGTATGTGGGGTGGGTTGCGGGGTGGGGGAGGGGTGATGGAGGGGTCTAAACCTAAGGTCTTCATTGTTCTTAAGGTAAAGATGACAATTCAGTGACCTTCAGGGGAACTGACATACTTTCAGGAAAGGCAACTTTAAAATTAATTCACCTCCCTACTGAAAAGAGGTCTACTTTAAATACGTATAGTAAATAATAAAAAAATCAAACAAAAAAAAAAAAAAAAAAAAAAAAAAGTTAGTATCCATTTGTTGAAGCTCCATTTGTTTCCTTGTTTAGGAATGTAAAGACTCTAATGACTTACATTCTCTTGACTTACAGTGGCTCATACAGTATAATTTCTGTAAGCACTCTATGATCTTTTCATTGATTATACTGTATGGCATATACGTTCGCACAAGTGCATGCAGGAACAATTCAGATGAGCATGTGCATCAGAGAAGCGTTATCAGAGTCGCCTGGCACCTGTTGAAGTATCGTATCCTCAACTAACCTGAGAGCGCCCAGTGGCCTCCGATCAGACGTTCCACATTGCTTTTTTTTTGTTTTGTTATCTTTATCTTTGTACTTTCATTTGGTTTGTATTTTTGTATTAATGGCTTGTGTTGCTTCAGCAGATAAGGCAGAGACCGAGTAAATCTAATCTAAGCAGCTCCCCCTCCACTGTAGTTGGTAATGTTGACTGTTATAAAGCGGTTCCTCTGTTGTCTTTATTGTTTGTGTGTAGGCTATTGTAACCGTGTCATTGTATCTTGTCATGGTTTGTTCCTCATCCCCGCTTTTGGTGTCCCAGGAAGCATCCATTTCGTCATTGTCGCCTTCCTTCGGTACCTTCATTTATATATTTTCATGAGCAAGCTGATCTGAGTCTTCGCCGGGGATGCTTGTTTGAGGGTACATTTTGTCTTGTTGTTGCTTTTATGTCGTATTAACCCCTTAACTTCGGAAGAAAAAAACAACATGCACAATTCTGAGCACCAGTGAAAACGCAGATCAAAGGGGCCGCGTCATGCGAAAAAAAAAGCCCATAGAACTTGCGCAAGCGCAGATTCAGATCAACCTGCGCATGCTCAAAATATCATTCCACTGATACAATCTGTAGTTAAGTGCCTTATCATAGTTAAGGACCTTATCAGACTATGCGGATGCGTAGGCTTATCTGTGCCTTCGCTGTCCGGATATGTCTGAAAACACGTTTTCGTATGGCACGGCTAAAAATGTGCATTTTCTCTTGTTACGGCTCATGCATGTTTTCTTTAACTCCTTCTTACTTGAAAATGAGAAAACCCAAAATTGAAATCCAGACTGTTGATTGAATTTGGAAGGTCTTATAATCTAATCTGAGACTTAAACAAACGTCAAGATGGGATAAATGTCAATGCATGTCTTCAAATTGTGGGAATTAGAATAACATAAGACAATCCGTAGAAACATATGAACTAGGCCAAAACATTTCCTACAAGATTGCATTGGCGCCCAGCGAAAACTCCGATCAGCCTGTGCATCTGTGCAGTTTCATTAGAGTCTTCGCAGGCCGCTCTTTGAGTAACCATGCATCAAATGCGTCTATAGACGGAGGGCAAACATTCTTGCCAGATTGATTCGATGTGCAGGTTGATCTGAGTGTTCGCTGGGCGCATACGAAATCTTGAAGGAAGTGCTGTGTTCTGGCTTATATCACGTTAGCCCTTTCGCCGTCTTTTCTCTGTCATAGTGATGAGACTGCTTATGTACCAATCGCGGCAGACATACAGTCTACTTGGGAGGATTCTGTTTGTGTACCTGATAAAGTAACGACACTGGAATCTGTTTATAAAACGATTCGTTTATAAGTCGGTTTCGTTATAAGACGGTTTAAAGGTGGGGCCCCATAAGTGTTTTATCCAAACAAAACGTATAGAATGGTTATGGTTATTTTCCTATATAATCTTTATATTTTGTTTGCATACAACACTGTTGTTTAGCTTCTCTGTTCATTCATATATTCTGCAGTACATGTATTTTTCCACGGACGAATCCCCGATACAGTCGCATATAGAAAGTCATTTTACAAAGACTTTAGTCAATACTATCATTTCATGTTAATATCATTTTCATGGCACATCAAATCGATATGATTGCGCCTAAACATGTTCTATTATGAAAGCTTCGGTAGCAAACATATGCATGCATACCTGCGTGGATACATGCATGCAAGAAAGAACACATACATGCCAGCATTAATGAATACATGCATACATATATAAAGGTGTGTGGATGAATGTATGCCTGCATAGATAAAATATAGTAATAATAATAATAATAATAATAATAATAATAATAATAACAATAATATTATTATTTATATTATTATTTTTATTATAATAATAATAATGATGATAATGTGAAGAAGAAGAAGAAGAAGAATTATTTCCAAAGATGTTTCTAAATTATGACTACATAAAAATATCTAAATATAACATATAATTATCGTTTCATGTAAATATCATTTTCACGGCATATCACATTCGGTTGCCTTTAGTTTTTTCCATTATGAAAGCTGCGTTATATAGAGGATCTTACATGAGTGGTCATTTAATATGAAATTTATGAAACGAGTTTGGGTAATTTTGGTATTTTGCGAGCTTTAGCGAGCAAAATACTGAAATTACCCAACGAGTTTCATAAATTTCATATTAAATGACCACGAATGTAAGATTCTGTTTATCACATGGCCCTTCCGATGACAAAATATGCAAAAAATATATTTTTAAAGATAACGGCTTTCCATAGCTAAGCGGAACAACTCACTACCAAGGATGAAGTAGTACTACGCAACAAATATAGTTCGCATATTATTTGATTACCCCGAAAATAACTAGAAACAAGATAAATATGCCATTTATTACTTCGTTAAACTGAAGGAAATAATGATAATTTTTATTTGAGCTAATAAAAATTTCATTTGAATAAATCAATTCAAAACTAAACATTCCATTGAATAACGTCATTCAGCGAGTCAATACGTCACCGAGAATCAGTAGGGAAATCCCCCACAATCAGCTGTCATACGTGTATTTAAAGGTCATTGACCTTGATCAATACAGTTTTATGCGGTGTTTGACGCACTCAAGTAAACGACAGATTTCAAGACTATTAACTGTAGTTTGGATTTTGATTTGACACATTTATTGACTGTCTGAGTCATGTCATCCTCCAATGCTTTTTTTGAGAAGGTGATTTTTTTTTTTTTTCATTGACGGCTTGATGATATCGATGTTGAGAGTGCCTACAAATATGTTGCCGGAAAACATCGAATTTTAACCACCATGAATATTTCTGGTAGCCGTGTTATTCACAGTGTGATTGTTTTGTGTCTTCCCCTCTCCGTCGGTCTGACATTTATCGTTCTTCTCAAAATCATCTCAAAATTGAAGGCAGGATCTGTTCCAAATGTGAAAGTTGTATCGATGAATGCGGACACAATCTTGGTTGCTATCAATAAGCGGTGTAATACGAATATTAATGAGGGTAATTAGGCTAACCAATGGGAAGCCTTGCAGGTGTTATAACACGTGTGGTTATATGATTTTTATGAGATGGGTTATTTCACTGAATAACTTGACGGTCATGTGATAAAAAAATATTCAAAGTGTTGCAACAAAAAATAAATAAAGACAACAAATGGATATCAAAACTTTGTTTTTTTCCTTTTCTCTTCACCGAGTTTCGAAATGCAAACCTGGTTTTGCATGAAATCACGCTAAAAGTTTGCAAATTTACTTCTCCTGTGTAAAGTGCCAGACAAAAAGCGACTTTCCAAAAGATGTCGAAAAGAGGTAGTACCTTCGGACATAGTTCAATACACTCGTTAATAAGGTAAATACGTTACATGTTCAATTACTGTAGAGATTTTATTAGGCTGGCTTCAGTCTCCAGCGACTAAATATTTTTTTCTTATAATCTGTTTAATAATCCACTAAAATAAAACCAAAATAATATCATGACTATGAAGGCTGGTCACTCTAGTGACCAGCCTTTATAGTCATGATATTATTTCGGCTTTATTTTCGTGAATTATCAAACAGGATTATGAGAAAATATTTAGTCACTGGAGACTAGAGTCAGTCTAGGATTTTATGTCGGACAATAATTCAAAAGAGGTAATGTATGAAACATAGCACGCTTGCTCCTGATAGCGATATCAAATACATGTCTTTAAAATGGTTATTTTACATCTTGTTTTGCATATTAGTCCGTATCAAGTTGAAACGCGTACTGAGTTCCTGTCCTTCAAATGAAGTTAAGCAACGTCAACCCGGTTAGATTATTTGTTTATGTTGAGGTTTTACGGCCCAAACAACCCGATAGGGTCATGTTGAGCGCGGTCAGTTTACCTAACCGCACTTATATTGGGCAGGCTTAGCGGCTTAGTCCTCGTAGCGGTTAACCAGTATTGTGCAGTATTGAAACTGACAACTGCCCTTCTTGAATCAGCGGAAGGGAGACGAAAGAATGTTGCTGGGCCGGAACCATCAACCTCCTGATCACCAGTCTGACGCGCATCCAACTGAGCCACCGAGGCTGGCCAAATCCAGCTAGTACTAGGATGTGTGTAACTCGTTTAACTCCGAGTAAGAGCACCAGGTGGTGTAGATTGCTCTTTTTTTTAATGTTATGCTCTTTTCTTTCCAGTTCTTCTTTTCTGGACCGGGGCCAAGCAGTTCAGGTCTCAACTGGAAGAAAAGCTGTTATAAAAATTCATATACTATCGAAACTTGGTTAGGTGACCCCAACTAAAATCTCAGCCTCCTTAGTTTCATTTCCGTTCTTGATATTAGATTCCTATAGAACTAATTTTCTTTTCAATGTGCTTTTTCTTTCTTCCTTTACTATCTATTTTTATACCCCGCCACACAATAGTGGTGGGGTGTTATGGTTTCACGTTGGTCGTCCGTGAGTCCGTCCGTCTGTCTGTCCGTCGTACGTCCGTCAGTCTGTTTTTCGTTTCCATAATAACTTGCGTAAATATCAATGAATTCTCACCAAACTTGGTTTATGCATTGATATTGTGTAGATTGGGATTGATAATGGGCAAATTTCGTCAATTTTTGATGGAGTTATCTGCCCGAGACACGCCCATATTTTCGTTTCCGGATGATAACTTGACTAAACATCAATGGATTTTCACCAAACTTGGTATGTGCATTCATATTGTGGAGATCTGGTTTGGGATTGCTAATGGGCAAATTTTGTCATATTTTGACGGAGTTATCTGCCCAAGACATGCCAATATTTGTGTTTCCGTACTATAACTTGAGTAAATAACAAGGGATTTTCACCAAACTTGCTTTATCCATTGACATTAAGGAGATCTGGTTTGGGATTGCTAATGGGCAAATTTCGTCAATTTTTTACGGAGTTATTTGCCCGAGACACGCCCATATTTTCGTTTCCGGATGATAACTTCAGTAAATAACACGGGATTTTCATCAAACTTGCTATATGCATTGACATTAAGGAGATCTGATTTGGGATTGCTAATGGGCAAATTTCGTCAAATTTTTACAGAGTTATCTGCCTGAGACACGCCCATATATTTGTTTCCGGATGATAACTTTAGTAAATAACAAGGGATTTTATCCAAACTTGCTATATGTTTTGACAGTAAGGAGATCAGGTTTGGAATTGCTAATGGGCAAATTTTGTCAAACTTTTACGGAGTTATCTGCCCGAGACACATCCATATTTTCATTTCTGGATGATAACCTGAGTAAATAACAAAGCCTTTTAACCAAACTTGCTATATGCATTGATATTATCAAGATCTGCTTTAGGATTGTTATCTGTCAATTGATATTATCAAGATCTGGTTTAAGATTGTTATCTGTCCCTCCGTCATTTTCTTTCCAGACACTTTCGCAACGATAACTTTAATACATAAACAAATAATTGCTTTGGCGGTGCTTTTATTTCTTTCTATACCTTCTCTATTTGTTCTTAGCTCTACTTGCGATTGCTCAATGTTTTTGTTGATTATAAATTAATATTGTTTATATGTAAACTCGCGAACTCCGACTCTCCGGTACGGTATAGTGTTTGATACTATACAAGTTTCTTTTCTTTCCGCTCTTTTAGTACTAGGAGCTGGACTGTCAGACTTCTAGTGTGTACATAATAAGAATTACAAAATGCCACAAACGTTGTATGTTATATCTTGTTTTTGGGAGGACTTTATCTAGTGTTGTGAGAAATTGTGGTCAAACCTTTTCGCTTGACGCGGTCCATTTACCAATGAGTTTGCAAATTTTCAAAATCTCATTAAAAGCCGTTATATTGCGTTCATGAAACTTCGCGTATCGGAATACCTGTTCTAATTACTTCTACAGAGATTATTATTTACTTGAGGAAGTAGATCAGTTTTTAATAAATATTTTGTCAGAGGTTGTTATCACCGTCATTTAAAGTAAGCTTTGGTATGAAGCTTGGGTAAGCAGCATAATGTAGGAAGTTTTTAACGCTTAGCATTCGGGTATGGTTGTTCAAAACTAACGATGTCGTTAGTCATCACGAAAACATACCTACATAATTTTGGCCCCCTTAAACCCCATTTTTATATAGTAAAATTGTGGTTTACAGGGGTATACATTATTTTTCTTATTTCTGCTCAAAAACATAGATTGTGGGTACTCGTTAGAACCGCATGGAGGAGGCGGTTCTAACGAGTAACCACATTCTTTGTTTTGAGCAGAAATATGAAAAATATCAGAATTTTTATCTGAAAAGTTTCAGGTTTTGGTGGTGAAATTTCCCATATATTTGAATAGGCGTGTTTTCGTAATGTTTACCGTGGATGATTCGAACTCGTTTTTCAGTCCCTACAAAATTCTTCCAATAGCTCAAGAAAACAATAGCTCGTTAAAACTTTGATCATTAAATATGGCATATACGCAAATATTTTGGTTGAAAACAATGCCAAAACAAAAGCCACATATAAAACTTCCGAAGCACAAATAAAGGGATTGGGGGTTTGTGGGGGGATGGGGGGGGGGGGGGGGGGGAGGGGGAGGATTTCAAACCAGGTTTACTCACGTGAAACCTCACCCTTAATTCTGATGCAGCTCCAAATAACAGATACATGTTCGGTCTGCATAGAAGTCCTCTAACTCATCCGTAAGACTTCACAATGAAATGCGGACATTGGTCCTTGAGCAGTTTTCCAGGACAGAATAGCTAGTTTTGGTCACTTAAGCTTCATATGTGACCCTTTAATAATAGATCACGAAAATTAGTTCTCCATTAAGACAGTTCGACTGGTTAGATTGCACAGAAAATAAAGGCCTAATCTCCCGAGAATTCCTGCATTTCTAACCGACACATACGACAGCAAACAAGCCACCAAGCAAATGAAACTAATACCCTGCTCGAGTACTGAAAACATTGGTAAAGTGCGTACATTCTTGGTCATGTTTTAGAAAAGACAGGATTGATAAGTAACTATATGAATTTTATTAAGGCCATCGGAAAGGGCAAATTAACATCTTTTAATCGCGAATGACAAGATATTCCGCTTTTGTGCTGTCTCAGTTAAGTTTCCTCCAAGTTACATTGTCGACCAGTACTTATACTTTACTTGATTTGGATCATAAGATACAAAAATCAAAGCACTGACAGCACTGGTCACGCCTATATAGTTTTGACCCCCTTAAACCCCACTTTGTTCAGTAAAACTGGGGTTTACAGGGATATACAATAACTTTCTGCTCAAAAACATAGATTGTGGGTACTCATCGAGGCGGTTCTAACGAGTATCCACAACCTATGTTTTGAGCAGGAATATGAAGAATATCAGAAATTTTTATCTGAAAATTTTCATTTTTTTGTGGTAAAATTTTCAAAATATTTGAATAGGCATGTTTTCGTAACGTGGATCGATTGTCTGAGTGTAGACTGGGAAAATGGTCCTGAGCGGGGACTTAAGACTGTTTCTTTTAACCCCCAACTTCATGTAAATTAAGCAAACAGAGTAGACCCTAATCAGGTGCCTCCTTCTGATCTGGGCTTCACTATTTTCCAATGTTCCAGTCCAGGTTTTACAGATAGCACTCTATACACGGCACTCTCACGTCACAGCGTTGCTATAAATAACCGTCGTCGCATTGGTCAGAGCTTGCAATGCGTGGGTTCGACCCCAAGCAAAAGCACTTAGAAAATTTTCTAAGGATTATTTCTCCATTATGGATGGAAAAGACGAAAGTCACTACTATAATTTAGAGAATAAAAAATAATCCATGTAACGCATGTAAATAACCGTTACCTGTTTTTACAAACGCGCGTTTTGATTTCATTGGTCGATGGTAATCACGTGGACAAAAACCTTGAAGTGTATGTATACTTTGGTTAGATTTTAAGCAATCTACCCAATAATAAGAAAATATCGAGGAAAGGACATAACCACGCAACATAGCTCTTCCGTGTGAGACTTTCCCAGCTAGCATTCTTTATAAATCTATAGCGGGACGTTATCGGACCGTCAGCTACCCTGACGGGTCGATAACGGCCCGCTATAGATTGGTAAAGAATGCTTACTGGGTTAATGACAGTAAATGGCAACTCAAAGCAGCACTTCATCGAAAACAGGAAGAATAAACGAAACGGACCTGCAGCAGCAATACAGTGAACCCTCGTTACAACGACAGCATTTGTTCCCAAAGATGTTGCCATTATAATGAATTTGCTGTTGTAAAGAATCCTTAATAGACAAAATAATATGCAAAACATGACCTTGTTTTATTCATATTTCCTCATAGAACATATGTTTTTGATATTTGTTAGAATCGCCTCAATGAGGCGATTCTAACAAATATTAAAACATATGTTTATTTAAAGTATTAAATACAATATTCTTGCATAATTTGTCACTAATTGTTATCTCTTAAGAGAAGGTTTCGTGATAGTCAAATCGTCGTTATAACGAATTATTATTTTGTTGTATCGAGGGTCGGTATAAAGAGGGTTGACTGTACCACTTTGGACCAATTAACAGGAAAACCGTTGACCTAGGCGGATTGAGTCGCTTACACCAGGTCTTGAGGTTATGATAATTTTTCATGCTCAACTCAGCTGAGCATAAAAAATGTCTCTGCTAATAAATATGAAAAGCCAACTATTGTTGGCATTTTCATATCTATCAGCAGAGGAAAAAAGAAATATGCACATGTTTTTAATGCACAGATTACGATATGCATGTCTGCTTGTAATTATTCTGAAATGCTGCATTTTACCAGTATTAATGTTCTGCTAGTTGTTCAGATATTAGACAAACTAACAGGTACAGTGAACCCTCGTTACAACGACAACATTTGTTCCCAAAGGCGTTGACATTAAAATGAATTTGCTATTATAGAGAATACTTAATGAGCAGATTAATGTGTAAGAAAGGTTTTGTTTTGTTCTTATTTCCTATAGGAACATATGTTTTGGACATTTGTTAGAATCGCCTCAATGATGCAATGCTAATAAATATCCAAAATATATGTTTTTTAAAGTATTAAATACAATACTCTTGCATAATTTGTGACTAACTGCGACCTCTAAAGCGGAGGTTTCGTGACAGTCAAATTGTCATTATAACGAATATTGTCGTTGTATCGAGTGTCGGTATAAAGAGGATTGTCTGTAGTTAAATGGATTTTGTAAACAATATTTTGTGGCAGTTAAGGTGTTCGTATTCTTAGGATAAAAACGGCTTTTCTCGCGGGTTATGCTTACGTGACATTCCTCACATCTACTGTCGACGTCCCGGACATAGCGTTTTGCAAAAATTAGGGATAACTTCGAGTGAAACCTGTCTTAGATCATGCAGACTACTTCGTATAGAAAACATTGTTCATAAACGACTATCTGCCAGCCTTTTAGATCGTCGTGTTTGCTTTCACTGCAAAGCATATTTGTTTTGACGACTGAAAGGTCTGTCTCATTTTTCAAAAAATTAAGGGGAAGGAGTCACTTGGTAGTTTCTCTTTTACCATTCAAGGCATTTCTGTTGCACATTATAGTTTCCTCGTTTCGTCGTCGGATGCAGTTCGATACTCCGCTTGTTTGATGTTTGTTCTTAAATATCTGATAGTCCTTTCTTCTACTTATGGTCGACGTGACCTCATATATATTCAAACAATAATCTAACACAAACAGAAAAAAAAACAAAAAAAAAAAACAAAACAACAAAAAAACAAACAGTCGAACATCAATAGCTCGAACACCGATGGCTCGTTTACCATGGCTTATTCGAATTTGATTTTGAGTCTCAACAAAATTCTTCCGATAGCTGAAGAAAACAATTATTTAGGGAAATTTTCTTATTTTATCATGAAATTTTATGTTGTGTGTACTCATTAGAATCGCCTCATCGAGGCGATTCTAATGAGTACACTCAACATACAATTATTGCGTTGAAAATTGAAAAGATTTTCCTAACCTATCGCTATTTGCTTCCTGACCTGGCGCCATGATTAACCTCAGTGGCTCGAACTACCCATATCTCGAACAAATTTCCATGGTCCCAAAGATGTTCGAGCCACTGAAGTTCGACTAAAAGGAATGACCTTTGATATTAATGAAGCCACTAAAACAACTAGAAAGAAAAGATGAAGTGCCAAGTTTTCTGGTCCATTCTAGCTAGTTTCAGCGATTTAGGCGTCATCATTGACCCTTCCAAAAATATTCTAAATCTCGGACTGAGCTCAATGATAACAAACATTACGTACACTTCCATTCAATATAATAGCACTTTTTTTCTGGCTGTAAAAACGAAAAGTTTCAGATGAAAAAAATGTAATATTTTTGTTAGTTTTGCTCGAAACAGAGATTGTGAGTACTCGTTAGGCGGTTCTAATTGAGGCGGTTCTAACGGGTACCCACAATCTATTCTTGGTAGCAGAAATAAGAAAACAATATTTGTATACCCCTGCAAACCCCATTTTTTCTATATAAAAGTGGGATTTGAGGGTTCAAAATTAGATAGACATGTTTTCGTGGTGGGACCAGAAAATATAAACTTACACTATAGTGAAGTACGGCGAGACGTTTTATAGCCATTAAAATGAAGTACGGGGAGACGTTTTACGGCCACTACACGATATCAACACCAGCTAAATAGAAGATAAACAAGAAGATTGTACAAATCGTTGTGGACCGAAGTTTATTTCAATGCTTATTTAGTAAATCCTTTTTTCTTTGTGTACGTGTTTAACGAAAAATATCTACATCGCCAATAAAAACGCCCTATGAAAGAAACTGACGTTACAAACTATCTGAAGTTGTCCGTTTGTTCTTGTGTTTTGGTCAAAACGAAAATTTTGAGATTTGTCTGCTTTAACATGCAAAATCTGTTCCATTGGTTAAATTATGTAAACCACGTAACCAGTTGATGCATACAAACGTCTTGCAAAATGATGCACTGGCATTGCTTAGCAAAACGTCATATAGAGAAGACATCGCAGCAATAATAGTCAGATCACGCAAAATGAAGGTCAGCAAGTAGTGGGTAGGTTAGTCCTACTAGGAGACAGCACAACGCCCCATCTTGCTCGTAGGACAGTAATGAGACTAGATCGTGCAGGGTGTATGTACAGGCCTAAGTCTTTGATAGTCACACAGGTCTTATTGTAGGTTTTGTCGGATGATGGCTCATATTTCAATATAACTTACCCCAAACAAAAACTAAAAAAATACACAAAAACATTGACTCGTAAAACTGAAATATAAGTAGATGATATTTAAACTGTTTTGTTTAGTTTCCCTGAACAAGGAAATAAGGTTTGACATTTCATGCAAATCGTCGGAGACGATTTGCATGAAATGTCAAACGTTATTTTCTCTGAAAAAAAAAAGGGAACTGTCACTCGTATGCAGTCTACAGATTTCCCCATGCGCGTACTGTGTTTCTCATGTTACTAAAAGATAAATAAATAGAGGTTTTACATGCAGAGATGCAAGGCAGGCAAGAGAGGAAATTAATATTCAGACTTAACGGAAATTACATCATACACAGAGACAAATTAAAAGGAAGAAACTGTAATGACATATTAATTTACTTCCTGTTAACGCTCTGCATGCTGGGTAAAAGTTTCAGCAGAAGACATTTTGAAACACCTTTTCCTAATTTTCCAAGAAAATAGGCTTTGGCATTTCATCCTTATCGTAAGGAGACAGTTTGTATGGAATGTTAAAGCCAAATCTCTGAGAAAAGTAAACAGAAAGATATTGTCTATTTGTCGACTGCTGAATTATCCAAGAGGCTGTTTAAGGTTGATATGGAAAAGGCAGCAGAATGATAGATGTTAGTAAGAACAATGATCGGTTTTAGTATTACATTGCTTAAAATTTCCGTAAAATGATGAATAGAAGCTTAGTACATTTCATTTATCAGTTTCAGAAATAACGATATTAAAACGACTTGGGTCGGGCCATGCAAAACCTGTCTTCGAGCATATGCGAACAGCGAAGGCCCAGATCAGCCTGCGCATCCGCGCAGTCTGATCAGGGCCTTCCCTGTCCGTAACAAAATCACTATATACTACATAATGTATGAATGGAGAGAGTAAAGGCCCGGATGATACTTTGCACATGCGCAGGATGATCTAAATCTGCGACGTTCGCGCATGTTCAAAGACACTTTTTCGCTTGACGCAGCCCACTTCATCTCATTCAAATTATATAATTTTTTGTTCACTTCATCTCACCCTAATAGTTTCCCGCTGTAATCTCGAAACTTGACAATTTCGGCTGCTTTGTAAATTGCGTGAGTGTGTTCATTGCCCTCAAGGGTCATTCCTTATATAATCTACTCGTCTTCACTACAGCTGGTGTTAGTACCGTGTGGTGGCCATAAAACGTCTCCCCGTACTTCACTATAGTGTAGTTAATATTTTTTTTTTGTCCTTTGTGATCATTGAGCTTATTCCTGGATTTGACAGTTATTGAGCTAGCGCATGACAACCTACAAAATGGTATGTGCGTCCAGCATCCGCCCAGTCCGATCAGAGTCTTCGCCTGACGCTCAGTGGGTAGCTAAGGACCCAAGCTTCCTTCATGCGGACAGCGAAGACTCTAATCATACTGGGCGGATGTCCGCGCTGATCTGAGTCTTCGCTGGGCGCAGAGAACTTTTTGTAGGTTTTGTCGTGCGCTGGCTCAATTTGAATGAGGGTCACTGGTGAGGCTTAATTTGCCTAGCTCGTCAGTTATTATTTAGACAGCGTACTAAGCAGGTATAAGATTAAGGCTTTCAACTTAGGAACCTCTCTTATGTTACACTAAGCCAGTTTCACCCCAGTTTCATTGGGCGGTTTAATCAATAAAAGATTTTCCTAAATTACATCTGTGATTTTAAATACAGCCATCAAGAGAAATGCTTCATATAATCAAAATTAAGGCTAATCCCCTATTCGCCTTTTTTGAGCCATTGTATACAAACGCTAAATTTTTCTTAAGGTAATTTCCACGTGATTATCTTTGACCAATGTAATGAAACCGCGCGTTAGACGAATGTTTTATTATTGTGCGGATTTTGAACACTACTAGGCATCCGAGGCACATAGAGGCAGCGGCGATTGTTATGTACATGTATTTGTACAGCCTTGCTCTCATGGCTCCCCAATGCACACTTGGTGCTGCTTTCTATCACAAAGCGCCGCCACTTTATCCACTTTACACTCAACCCAGGGACGTCGAGTATGAGCTAGGCGTACTAAGGGTCAGAAAATTGTCTCGACCCGAACGTGATTGGAACCCACGATATCCCGCCTGAAAGTCGAGTGCGCTAACCACTCGGCCACCCGGCCCACAGTCGTTAGACGAAATCCAGGCAACGCTTATTTATAGCCGCACTAGTTTGTCGCTGTGACGTCAGAGTGCTGTTGATAGAGGGTTATCTACCATCTTGACTGGTACATTTGGGACCTCGGCAAACAGTGCAGTCCCTGATCAGACGCCGCAGATCGCGGCGTCTGATCAGGGTCTGCACTGTTTGTTTAAATTGCAGGAATATCAGGATTAAGTCCCCGTTCAGGACCATTTTTCCAGCCTACACTCAGAGACAATCGCTACATCAGTGCTCTCAGTGCTTTGATTGTAATTAGCCTCAACGTCAGAAAACGTACCTTCAGACATGTGCGCCCAGGGAAGATTCGGATTACCCTCCGCATTCGCGCAGTCTGATCGAAATATTCCCTGGCACATATCGGGTAGCCAAGAAGGCAAAGTTTCTTCATGCGGACTACGAAGACTGATCAGACTGCGCGGATGCGCAGGCTGATCTGAGTCTTCGTTAGGCGCACATGTCAGAATGTATATTTTCTCACGAAGCGTCTCTGAAAGTAAAACTGGGGGCTCGGAAGACCAGACATTGTTGCAGTATACTGTTGCAGTAAATCTTCCAATGACTTGAATACCGATGCCTCATTTACATTTTACCGTGATCGATAGACTGGCTCCAGTCGCTTCTGCACTTATCTTTGTCATTCTTTATCACTGCCTGTAGCTGTAGCGAATTTATCTCTTTAATCCCATTTCACAGAAGGTGTTTAGTAATTGTGTCGATTTCTGATCATTGCCTTCTTTTCTATTTACTACAGAAACTCTATCTTTTCACTAATTGTAATAACTGATTAAATCATATATACTTTACCAGATTGTATACCTTTGAAAAGAAATGAGAAAATGAGATCGACTCTGGAGTTAGACTACGTGGCCGATGCAAACTCGTTTTTGTCCCTAGGAAATTCGTCCGATAACTCAAGTAAAACATATTTAGGGATACAACATGTAGTTCAGGGATTTTTTTTATTTTATCATGAAAATGTATGTTGTATGTGCACTCAACATGCCGTTATTTTATAGAATCTCGAAAAGTCAGCCCTTAGTTATCGCCATTTGCCTATCAAGGCGGTTCTAATGAGTACACCCATAACATTATTTTATAGAAGATCGAAAAACATCCCTAAATTATTTCTGATCCGGCACTACGGTTAGCCCTTAATGGCTGGAACTATCCATGTCTAGGACCAGTTTCTATGGTCCCAAAGATGTTCAAGCCATTGAAGTTCGACTATATTTAGGGTAATTATGAACACACTATAACTGGTTTAAACTTCTGCAGACAACTCGCCCAATCGATATGAATAATAAATGTATCGTCAGAAATATGCATTATATTTCAAAATTGCATGTCAGCCGAACATTTGTCACCTATGACGGCACATTTAATGTATTCTCTGTGATGCTTCAGAAAATCAAAGCACTGACAGCACTGGTGGGTCGATTGTCTCCGCGTATAGGTTGAAAAAATGGTCCAGAACGGAGACTTAAGACTGTCTCATTTAACACTTAACTTCCTGAACTTTAAGTACACAGTGCAGACCATGATCAGACGCCGCATTCTACGGCGTCTGATCTAGGTCTTCACTGTTTGCCAATGTCCCAAATGTCCCAATCCAGGTTTTACGGATAATTCTCTATCAACAGGATTCTGACGTCACAGCGACAAGAATAGCGCGGCTATAAATAGCTGTTACCTAGATTTCGTCTAACGTGCGCTTTGATTACATTGGTCAGTGATAATCACGTGGACAACTACCTTAAGGAATGTTTTGTGTTTGTATACATGTACTAGGCACGATATTTATCAATCGACTAAAAACAACGGGACAAATACTATGACGTTTTGGAATATACATGTATCAGAGCTTTGTCTCAGAAGAGGTTGTGTTATGCGTAATATTTTGTTCACAACAAGTGGATTTTAACAGACAATTAAATAATGAATCCTGAGCAAAGGAACATTTTGTCTAAATGCTGTCTGTGAGTGACTAATACACATCATTACGAGAACAAGCCTATTCAAATATACTGAAAATTTTACTACCAAAAAAATGAAAGTTTTCAGATGAAAAATTCTAAAATTTTTCATATTTCTGCTCAAAACATAGATTGTGGGTACTCGTTAGAACCGCCTCGACGATGCGGTTCTAACGAGTACCCACAATCTATGTTTTGAACAGAAATAAGAAAAATAATGTATACCCCTGCAAACCCCAGTTTTACTATATAAAAGTGGGGTTTAAGGGGGTCAAAATTATATAGGTATGTTTTCGTGATGTGGCAGCTTTTACGCCACATTACGAAAAAAATGCCTTCTCAAATATATTGAAAATTTCACCTCTAAAAACTGAAAAAAATTTCAAATAAAACTCTGATATTTTTTGTATTTCCCCTCAAACTATGAATTGTGGGTACTCGTTAGAACCGCCTAGGCGAGGCGGTTCTAACGAGTGCAACAATCTATATTTTTGAGCAGAAATACGAAAAATAATGTATACCCCTGTAAACCCCAGTTTTACTATATAAAAGTGGGGTTTAAGGGGATCAATATCATATAAGCATATTTTCGTGGTGATTTTATATAAAGGAGACAACTTTGTGACTTCTTTGCTTTCCTACACACCTAGTCCCTTAAAATAAGGGTCAACTATAAAATTGGAGCTAATTCTTTCCTTTTAGAATTTAGCCATTACCTGTGCAGAGAGAGTACTTAAAGTTGAATGTTTTACCTCCCTTTTTAGCAAATGGAGACCATTCCAAAAGAGATAAAAGGCTTTATTTACCTGTTGTGGGAATTCCTTCTTAAAGGGGTTGGGGCACTACTTGTAAAGAAAGAATTTGCTCCACTGGATCTTAATAAAAAGTCACTCTCTGGCAAACTTTTAGGAATGCCCTTCCCGAAAAGGACAGCAAACAATGCGTAAGGGGAATATGTGCACTTTCAGGGCAGGCAATTCTGTCAAAAATGCTTTGTTTGCCTCGACCCAATAAGCAAATAACATTAGCTAAATTGTATCAGAGTTTTTGCCTTGGGCATTCGTTTGCTATGTGTGCAGATTCAAAATATCTTGTACGCGAACAGTGTAGGTATTGATCAAACAGAGCAGGTACTCAGGCGGACATGGTCTTCCTTCGTTTGTGTGTGTGCATCAACCTTTACTACTCTCTGGTCTAATTCAGCAGACGACAAATTGATGACATTTTGTTTTTATTTTTTTCCAGAAAACAGGTTTCGATATATCATGCAAATTGCTCCAATCCACCTGAGACAAAATCGCATGAAATGTCAAAATCAGTTTTCTCGAAAAAAAAATACAAAAAAAAAAAAAAAAAATTCAAAATGTCGTCTGCTGATTTCTTTTTTACCCAGAATGCTTTAGCGTTCAGCAGCAGTTGAGTTTAATATGGCTCATAGACAAGGACACTGTCAGAAGAAAGTGGCCATTGTCGCGGAAAAAGAATACCAAGATCAGACTGCGCGTCCACGCAGTCTGATCAGGTCCATCATAGTCCTCTTACAGAAACATTGACTACTTAAACCCACTTTAGATTGAATGGACTCCCTCACACAATATACTCGAAGATTCTAATTTCGATTTTAGGTATATCAGGCTATCTGATTTAAAATTCCTGAAGGAAAATGGTTTAATTTTTTGTAAACAGTGAAGACCCTGATCAGACGCCGCATATGCGGCGTCTGATCTGGACCGCTTCTGTTCACGTGCAACAAAATGTCCCTTTTCCCATGTTTCCACCCTCATATTGTCACAACGAATCTATTTACCTAAAAGCCGATATATAAGATGGTATCAGACGCGATTTGATAAATTTATATTTTATTTTACATTTTTTTTCCATATGTATGACAGCGCATGATTTATCATTGTTTGATAAGTTCCAAGAATTATATGCAGATTCGTTAAAAATACTGTAAAGTGCCAATAGCGTTATAAGTTAAGGAGACTAGTTTCCAGTCATTTTATAAGGAAGATTTTGTCATATCCGGTTTGTTTTCCTGCACATCAAGCCCCTTCTGAAAAGGGGTTTACCCTAAAAGGAAAGAATTTGCTTCCAAGTGAAGCTAATTCTTCCCTTTTAGGGTAGACCCCTTTGCTGAAAGGAGGCAAAATAATTTTGATAGTTGCCGCTCCTGAAAATGCATCCATTCCTTTTGAATACACGTACGAGATATACACGTATTTTTTTTTTTTTTTTTTTTTTTTTTTTTTTTTTTAGGATTGTTTTACCAAATTTTTAGCTTCCCTGTAGACTTTCTGTTATTTGATAAGGGAGATATATTTTGTGATTTCCCTTTTCCTGCATTTCAAGCTCCTTCGGAAAAGGGGTCTTCTCTAAAAGGAAAGAATTTGCTACCAACTTGAGCAAATTCTTTCCTTTTAGAGTGGACCCATTTTCTGAAGGGAGGCAAAACTGTTTTGACAGAGTTGCCTTCCCTGAAACTGCATCTCTTAAGCATACGTATTTTAGGTTTCCTTTTGTTAACAAGATTTTAATTTCAATGTTATTAACCGCATCTTTTAGTTTCCATGTTGTTAACCACATTTTAGTTCCTATGTTATTAACCACGCCTTTAAGTCTACATGTTATTAACCACGGTTTAAGTTTTCCATGTTATTACCCAGTGTTTTAGTTCCAATGTTGTTTACCACGTTTTTCGTTTTTAGCTTCCATGTTGTTACCCACGGTTTTAGTTCCAGTGTTGTTCACCACGAGCCAAGTTTCAATATTGTTAACCTCGTTTTAATTACCCTGTTGTTAACAACATTTATATTTATCTTCATTTATATTTTTTCATGTTGTTAACCACCTTTGTTATTCCCATTCTGTTAAACACATTTTTTGTTTTCATGTTGCTACATGTATGCAGTGGCCCAGGCCGAATGCTTAATATATGATCTGGTCGCTTTTTGAATAAATAAATAAATAAATAAAAAAATAAAAAAATAAAATAAAATATGGATATAGCCAAGCCTAATAGATACATGCACTCCATCACGAAAACATACCTATAATATTTTGACCCCCTCAAACCCCACTTTTATATAGTTTACAGGGGTATGCATTATTTTTCTTATTTCTGCTCGAAAACATAGATTGTGGGTACTCGTTAGAACCGCCTTGTCGAGGCGGTTCTAACGAGTACCCACAATCTATGTTTTGAGCAGAAATATGAAAAATATCAGAATTTTTTTGTCTGAAAATTTTCATTTTTTGGTGCTAAAATTTTCAGTATATTTGAATAGGCATGTTTTCGTAATGCTTAAAATGGCAGGTCTTCATACCATTAAAAATGCATTGATCGACATCTTTCTTATGGCTGCATTTGCTTGATGTCCATTTAGTTACAATAACATCAAATGTTCTGTGCGTTTTGTATTTTGATTTCCTTATTTTATTAAATACATGTATCATTATTGAAGCAAATTGCTTTATACTGTAGTTACGACGCTCTACACAAGGGTGTAGCCACATTTCTCTGTTGTCTTAGATTGGTTTATGAGCAATTACAGAATAAAAGCGCTGACAATACATGTGATTAGTTTCGGACTGTGTATCATTTATAGAGGTTGTTGAACCTTACACATGTACAAATCTGAAAATGTGTCTGTACATATTTTAAGCCTTTTCAGGCATTCCTGTTTGCACATGGGCGCTTGAAACACGAAACGAAATCCCGCCACGTGCATGAAATTAAACGTTATAACAGCATTCAAAATTACAGCGGATTGTTTCTACTATTCACACTATTGGCCTAGTTTTTACGCTCTTCCATTGGTCAAAATAAAAAGCGCATCGAATTTCAACCAGTGGTATTGGACTTCCTTGAATAAATCAACTTACAGCTTTTTCTGAAGTTTAACGGAAATAAAGAAGCAGTGGAGGCGGTTCTAACGAGTGCCCACAATCTATATTTTTGAACAGAAATAAGAAAAATAATTTACACACCTTTGAACCCTAGATTTACTATATTAAAGTGGGGTTTAAGGGGTCAACATTATATGGGTATGTTTTAGTGATGAAAGCACAGTCAAAGCAATGGAAACGAGCTGATTCCTTACCTTCCAAGAAAATTAAGCTGTCTTCATCTGCTTGAAAGGTAATGCTGGTTGCTTTTTGGGATTCACGTAGAATAATACTGGCTCTTTTCATGCCAAAATGTTAAACTGCGACTGCTAGATAGTAGTCAGAAAAACTGAAAAAAGTGCGCCCCAGGCTAGCCCTGAAAAGTATCCTTCTTTTGCAGGACACTGTCCCTCTCATACTGATCAACTCCTTAAAGTGGCAATTGTTGTTCCACCCTCCGTACAACCCAGACCTTGCCCCTCTCCCGCCCCTGCGATTTTTTTTGTTTAAAGAAATGAAAAAAGGCGTGCTGAAAACAAATACAGTCGACTCTCGTTATCTCAAAGTCCAAGGGACTCTCTGAAATACTTCGAGATATCTGTATCTCGACATATCAGATTTGCAGAATTGAGGAAAAAAGATAAATCAAACAATCATATTTCACAAATGAATATTTAATTTGACTCCTGAAAATAGAGATATACTGAAAATAATGTGGAAAGAGAGAAATTGCTCCTTAGGAGCAATTTTTCCTCTTTTCCACATTATTTTGTTACCTGTTGTCACAGTTTCATGTTAAAACACGGACCAGTTTTTACTTCGAGATAAGCGGTAATTCGAAATATGCGAGTTCGAGATAACGAGGTTCGACTGTATGAGACTAAGGTGGCTTTGATTTAAACTGTAAATCGGTACCTCAGCAGTAGGTCTACTTCATGGTTTGCAAAGGAACTACATAATCTCCCAAAAGACGGCAAATTAGGGGATAACTGCTTTCAAATTTGGCATTTGGGGAGGTAAATCGGCGGTTTTACGGTCGGAAATTTCGTTTTACGGCGACGCGTCAGCGGAGCCGTAAAACGTAATTTGCGACCGTAAAACCGCCGATTTACCTCCCCAAATGACAAATTTGATGCAGTTATCCCCATTCTAATGCATTTATTCATTTTTTTCTATTGAAATAATGTACTATTTGCACAAAACGACAAGTGCTGTGAGCTGCGTAAAACCAAATGCCAGCCAATGAGAAGCGACGTTACGTGATGACGTCGGATTTGCGACGGTATATCGCAGAATATACCGTCGCAAATTTTTGACGTTATCCAATCAGACGTCGCGTTACATACGCGAGTGCATTAGAATGAATATTAACCTAGATAGGGAATTCTTCGAAAAAGAATAAAAATACTTGTTTGAAAATATTTAAGAAAGAGCAAAACGTCCGGATATTTTCCGACAGCCAATCGTATAACAAGGTCTTTCTGACAGCTTCTTGCGTAATTAATCGCGTGTATTGCGAATGCAGCAGACCCTTTGCCATTTCGTTTGTTTGCTCGCTAATTGCATCACCAAACAAACGAAGCAAAGCAGTCTTTTCGATGTTTCATTCATCAACGTGTCGGGACAAACATAACCCAAGACAAGGAATCAATAGACCTCGTCGACTTACTAGTACGGGTCAACAACCTACAACGTGGTGATGTGCACATAGCTACGACTGTCACATTTGTTCGGATTTATGAAACTATCACGAAGAGTGCATAATGCAGCGAAAACTCTCCGAGTGCACGAAATTTGTCCATTTTAGTACTGCAATTTACCAACATACGAACTTTATACGTATTCTAGTTACTGTAGATACTTGCGACTAATTGTGCTTTTACTGGTGCTGTTGAATATCAAAATTAATGATCGAAGTGTCTGAATATCTGTTGCGTTTCAGAAGCCCGATTGTTTTGAAAGACAGACTGTCTATATAGCAGTGAATTTGGTGCACTAAATGAATATTCAGAATTTCATAAACACTGCTTTTTTATGACGTAGGTTGTAAGGAATTTAGTATATCTTTAGTTGGCCTTTCGACCGGTGGCATTGGAACACTCGCATCTGCACTGTCTTGTGTGGGTCTTTTTTCCTCGAATGTCTTTAAGGGATGGGTGAGGGGTAGGGGGGTGGGGGAGGGAGCAGGATAAGGTATACCTGGTAGCTGGTTCGCAATTATCTACAAGGGAGACAATTTTTGTGGCTTCCTGTTTTCATTTTTGTGCACAAAGGTCCTTCTGAAAAGAAAAAAAAGGTTTACTCTAAAAGGAAAGAATTTGCTCAGAGCTTTCCTGTTAGAGTAGACCACTTTTTAGAAAGCAGACAAAACAAATTTGACACTGTTGCCTCTCCTTGAAAGGGAGCTAAAGAAGTTTGACAGTTGGTTTCCTTGGAAAGGAGGCAAAACAAATTTTGATAGTTGCCTCCCCTGGAAGGGAGATAAAACAATTTGACAGAGTTGCCTCGCCTGAAAGTGTATCAGTTGCTCTCAAGACACAATACAGATCCTGATCAGACACCTAAGTACCAGCTGATATGATCTTCGCTGTCCGCATTTGTCACGACGACCCACTGGTGTTTCGAATTTTAACCTATTTACGTCGAGTGGAGTCTTGTACCACAACTATTTGGACCGGTGTATTTCCAATAGCTTCGAAGAAGTTGGAGGAGCATATTACTTTTGAGGCGTTCGTCCGTTCGTCTTTCCGTTCGTCACGCTTTTTTGATGCATAGCATAACTTTAGACACGTGTTTGCTACTGTTTTGAAATTTCTTACATGGATTCCTCACGAAAAAAATAGCTGACACGTATTTGTAAAAAACAAAACAAAACAAAACAAAAAAAAAAAAAAAAAAAAAAAAAAAAAAAAAAAAACATTTCATGAGTAACGGCCCTTTGTAAATTTGAACATTTTTCTCTTGTCAGCAACATATCTCAAAAACTTTTAAAGCTAATGCCTTGAAACTTGATGAATAGATTGGTAATGATGAATAGATGACCTGATTAACATTTGAATAAATTCTAAAAAATACTTCATGAGTTATGACCCTTTGTAATTTTGAGCATTTTTACCTTGTCAGCAAAATACCTAAAAAACTGTTGGAGCTTGAGCCTTGGAACTTGGTGAATTTATTGGTAATGAAGAGTAGATGACTTGGTTAACTTATGAATAAATTCTGAAAAAATATTTCAAGAGTAATGGCCCTTTGTAAATTTGGGCATTTTCCCTTGTCAGCAAAATATCTCCAAATACTGTTGGAGCTAGAGCCTCATAACTTGCGCCTGTTTGGATTTGTCGGTTTCCTCTTCCTCTTGGTGTCTGGGAAGGGCTGTGGTTTGTGATTGTGGCACTCCCTGGACTTTTCTCTTACCTTTTTTTGATAAATAGATTGGTAGTGATGAAGAGGAAGTTAGAGGGGCCTATTGCTTCCGGGCATGAGTAATATTCCTTTTTTTCAAATTTGGGCATTTTCCCTTGTCAGCAAAATATGAAACTGTTGGAGCTAGGGCCTCATAACTTAATAAATAGATTGGTAGTGAAGAAGATGACCTGATTAACTTTTGAATAAATTCTGAAAATATTTCAGGAGTTATGGCCCTTTTGTAGATTGGGCCATTTTTACCTTGTATTATCTTTGGAGGCAAGCATATGGTTGGGGGCATAGTGTTTTACAAAAACAATTTCTAGTTATTACTATTATAGAACTTCCTGTAGTTAATGCAAACAGTGTGAACCCTGATAAGACGCCGCATGCTGCGGCGTCTGAGCTGGGTCTGCATCGTTTGCCAATTACAAGTTGAGGAGTTTCCAGATAAAATTGGTTAAGTGTAATGGATAAACTTTCAGGGGAGGTACCTGTCAAACAGTTTTTCGGCACCTTGTGAAAGGAGATTCCGGAGCGAATTTCTTCCTCTAGGAACAGAACCTTTTTAGAAAGACTGATTCTGTTATTGTTTAGTCTTTGTGTGGCCTTGTAGCTGCTCGGTGAGGGACTTTATTCATTTTATCCTGTCCATTTCTTTTCTTGTTTTTGATGGCTTCTGTCTGGCATTGCGATCACTTGGTCAAGGCAGATGGAACTGGTTATTTCTTTCTTTCTTTCTTTCTTTATTTACGTATGTATTTGTTTTGCATATGTACTGCCTGTCATGGTTTGTCCGCACTTCGGTAGGCTATGTTCTAAAATTGTGATTCTTCCTCTTGGTGTCTTTGGTAGGCTATGCTCTAACATTGTGACTCTTCCTTTTGGCGTCTTTGGTATGCTATGCTCTAACATTGTGACTCTTTTTCTTGATGTCATTGATAGGCTATGTTCTAACATTGTGACTCTTCCTTTTGGTGTTATTGGCAGGCTATGTTCTAACATTGTGACTCTTCCTCTTGGTATCATTGATAGGCTATGTTCAAACATTGTTACTCTTCCTGTTGGTGTCATTGATAGGCTATGTTCTAACATTGTGATTCTTCCTTTTGGTATCATTGATAGGCTATGTTCGAACATTGTGACTCTTCCTCTTGATATCATTGATAAGCTAAGTTCTAACATTGTGACTCTTCCTCTTTGTGTTATTAATAGGCTATGTTCTAACATTGTGACTCTTACTCTTGGTGTCATTAGTAGGCTATGTTCTAACATTGTGACTCTTCCTCTTGGTGTCATTGATAGGTTATGTTCTAACATTGTGACTCTTCCTTTTGGTGTCATTAGTGGGCTGTGTTCTAACATTGTGACCTTTCCTCTTGGAGTCAGTGATAGGCTATGTTCTAACATTGTGACTCTTCCTCTTGGTGTCATTAATAGGCTATGTTCTAACATTGTGACTCTTCCTCTTGGTGTCATTAGTAGGCTATGTTCTAACATTGTGACTTTTCCTCTTGGTGTCAGTGATAGGCTATGTTCTAACATTGTGACTCTTCATCTTGGTATCATTCATAGATAGGCTATGTTCTAACATTGTGACTCTTCGTTTTGGTGTCATTGGTGGGCTATGTTATAACATTGTGACTCTTCCTTTTGGTGTCATTGGTGGGCTGTGTTCTAACATTGTAACGCTTCCTCTTGATATCATTGATAGGCTATGTTTTAACATTGAGACTCTTCCTCTTGGTGTCATTGCTGGGCTATATTCGAACATTGCGACTCTTCCTTTTGGTGTCATTGATAGGATATGTTCTAACAATGTGCTTCTTTCTCTTGGTGTCATTGATAGGCTATGTTCTAACATTGTGACGCTTCCTTTTGGTATTATTGGTAGGCTATGTTCTAACATTGTAACTCTTCCTTTTGGTGTTATTGGTAGGCTATGTTCTAACATTGTAACTCTTCCTTTTGGTGACATTGATAGGTTATGTTCTAACATTGTGACCTCCTTTTGGTGTCGGTGATAGGCTATGTTCTAATATTGACTCTTCCTCTTGGTATCATTGATAGGCTATGTTTTAACATTGTGACTCTTCCTCTTGATATCATTGATAGACTATTTTCGAACATTGTGACTCTTCCGTTTGGTGTCATTTATAGGATATGTTCTAACATTGTGACTCTTCCTCTTGGTGTCATTGATAGGTTATGTTCTAACATTGTGACTCTTCCTTTTGGTGTCATTAGTGGGCTGTGTTCTAATATTGTGACTTTTTCTCTTGGTGTCAGTGATAGGCTATGTTCTAACATTGTGACTCTTCATCTTGGTATCATTCATTGATAGGCTATGTTCTAACATTGTGACTCTTCGTTTTGGTGTCATTGGTGGGCTATGTTATAACATTGTGACTCTTCCTTTTGGTGTCATTGGTGGGCTGTGTTCTAATATTGTAACTCTTCCTCTTGATATCATTGATAGGCTATGTTTTAACATTGAGACTCTTCCTCTTGGTGTCATTGATAGGCTATATTCGAACATTGCGACTCTTCCTTTTGGTGTCATTGATAGGATATGTTCTAACAATGTGATTCTTTCTCTTGGTGTCATTGATAGGTTATGTTCTAACATTGTGACTCTTCCTTTTGGTGTTATTGGTAGGCTATGTTCTAACATTGTAACTCTTCCTTTTGGTGTCATTGATAGGCTATGTTCAACATTGTGACTTCTTCTTTTGGTGTCGGTGATAGGCTATGTTCTAATATTGACTCTTCCTCTTGATATCATTGATAGGCTATGTTTTAACATTGTGACTCTTCCTCTTGATGTCATTGATAGACTATGTTCGAAGATTGTGACCATTCCGTTTGGTGTCATTTATAGGATATGTTCCAACAATGTGATTCTTCCTCTTGGTGTCAGTGATAGGCTATGTTCTAACATTATGACTCTTCCTCTTGGTGTTATTGATAGGCTATGTTCTAACATTGGACTCTTCCGTTTGGTGTCATTGATAGGCTATGTTCTAACATTATGACGCTTCCTGGACCTCCTCTATACTATGTTTTAGATACACAGGAAAGCAAACAGGTGATCCCGTAAGTTGTCTCCCTTGTAAAATGTTGAAGCCGTATCAAATTGTATCCATTTATCTAAAAGGGGATGCATTAACTTTTATGGGACGACTTTCAGATAGTGTTATATAACAGGGTGTTCAATTATTTTAAACATCATGTTTATTATGTTTCCATAAATAGCTTTATTTACTATGTTTCCAAAAATAACTTTCTGGAACAACATGTTTACAATAACATGTTGTTTATGTTCTTGATTCTGGACTGAGTTATTTTTGGCATATCATAGAATATTTGGAAGCTTCGCCCACCATGCCCATAGGCTTGAACGAAGGAAATATCGGTAGAAGCGTATGTCCGGGATTTGGGAAGTCTACTTATGGCGCGTCACTGGCAAAAACATCAGAAACAATTCTGAAAACTGCCACATTGTAGGGATTGACTAGATCATGATGTCTCCCATAGAACTTCTTAAGTGTTGCTACCAGTTTGGTTTTTTGATACCCCTGGCTCAACAACTTTGTAGTGAGCACTTTCCCACGCTCCATGAAGTCCTGATAATTTGAACAGGCTCTGGCATAACGGATTAACTGTGAAACGTAAACGCCGTATGCTGGTGCAGAAGGGATATTACTGCTCAGGAATGGAAAGTTAACAATGGGAAAATTGAAGTCATCCCGTTTGTCGTAAAGCCTAGTAGTAAGCTTTCCATTGTCAATGTAGAGATAACAATCCAAGTATGAGGAGGAGGCTGCAGTCTCCGTTGTTTCCTTTATTTCAAGTTCACGTGGATAGATGAATTCTAAATACTCTGCAAATTTTGTGTTTTTTCAGAGACAATACATCATCTATATATCTGTAGGTGAAATTGAATTGTTGTGCGAGGTGTTTCTTGCCTGCTTGGAGGAGACTTTGTACAAACTCCGCCTCATACGAGTATAAAAACAAGTCAGCAAGTAACGGTGCACAGTTAGTACCCATCGGTATGAAAAATCCTCAAAGCATAGTTGCAGAAACTATTGTTACGAGCCAGGCGTAACGAGAAAGAAATGAAAGTGAAACCAGCAACAAACTTTAAATTATTAACAATTTTTCTATACTGGATTACTTTAATACTTTATTCATTCTGGACTTAAATTCTGAATTCAGGAACTTTAAATTGTAGGATCAGAAACTGATATTCAAAGGATTTGTTTTATAAATTCTTGTGGATTATTTTTGAGGGACTTTGTGACATAAACTTGAAAGGTACTGTTCACTTACGTTGTTTTGTTTTGAATCTTATCTTATATTTTGTGAATAAACATTGTTAATAATTTAAAGCTTGTTGCTGGTTTCACTTTCATTTCTTTCTCGTTACGCCTGGCTCGTAACAGAAATTGGGGGCTCGTCCGGGATCGAACATTTTCTTGAGCTAAAACAAGTTCGAGCTTTAAAAAAAATAAATATTTGTTTGCTGAAAAACAAGTATCGATCTTTTAAAAATTTCAGTAAATATAAAAATCTTTATTTGATAAAAAAGAAGTATTGACTTTCAAAAAATATAAGAAAAAAAAAGCAAGTACTGACTTTTGAAAAATATAAATAAATAAACTTTGATTGATAAATTTACTTGAAAAAACCAGCAAAAAGCAATCATGTCATTTGACCTTCAAGCTTTCATAGCCGCGCCTTCACAGGAGCTGTTAAATTTGGCCTTTGGCTTTGAGGATTGCTCTAAAACGAAAATCAAAGCACTGGCAGTACTTGTAGGTCGATTGTCTCTAAGTGCAGGCTCGGAAAATGGTCCTGATCGAGGACGCGATTGCTTCATTTAACCGTTACCTTCTTGTCCTGTATTGTAAGCAAACAGTGCAGACCCTGATCAGACGCCGCATTTTTCGGCGTCTGATCTGGGTCTGTAATATTTGCCAATGTCCCAGGTTTTCTAGATAACCGTCTGTCAAAAACACTCTGACGTCACAGCGACAAGAATAGCTTGGCTATCAATAACTGTTTCCTGGATTTCGTTAAACGCGCGGTTTGATTACATTGGTCAATGATAATCATGTGCATAACTATCTTGAAATTTTTGCGTTTGTATCCTACGGTTCGAGTTGAAACAATCGATCCAAAAATATTTTATATTGAAGTCATTATTTATGACCCCCCAGATAACAGCTTTACATGAAACCTTCCTTTTTCATTCTTTGCGTATAGATTACATCAGTGTTTCATGATATGTCTTCCGCAAAAGAGGGTGTTGATTTTGTGTTGAAATTTAATGTTTCATGTCAATAAATGTTTTTTCTTAATGCTTTAAAATCCTTACAAAAACTTTGAATTTTCAAAATAGATCAGTCATTTTAGGCGTTTTATATACTTTTCCCAGAAGATAGGCTTTGAAATTTCATACAAATTGTCCTTTAGAGACAGTTTGCATGAAATGTTAAATCCTGTTTTCCTGTTAGAAAAACATTGAAAAATGTCGTTTGCTGGAAATTTTACCCAGCATTCTAAGTGTTAAGGGATGAGATGTCCCAATATGTAAAGTAAACTACGGTACCGGCGACCATACAGACAGCTTGACTCCTTAACGCTTAGCACTCTGGGTAACATTTTCAGCAGACGACATATTGAAATATGTGTTTTCTTATTTTCCCAGAAAGCAGGATATGACATTTTGTGCAAATTGTCTCCATTGGAGACAATTTGCATGAAAAGTCAAGTCCTGTTTTATTGGAAAAATAAGAAAAAATGTTATCAATTTGTCGTCTGCTGAATTAGCCGAGAGAGTGGTAAAGGTCAATTGTCAGAGTTCTATTCCAGTGCTGTCTCCCAGGAGAGGTGTAAATGCAAATGTAATAATTGTGCTTGTCAATACAAGCATTTGTTATTATTAATATACAATTTAACAAAACACACATTACAAGAAATTGAAAGGTATTTCCATAAAAATATAAAATCTCCAAGTCACAGATGCACAAATGAAAGAACCACGATTTATGAGTTTTGTATTCGGTTCCTCATCACAAAAGAAAAAGTCAATCGCAGCCAACATCGTGCTTCTCAGGTGTTTATATACATATTACCCTAAATATTGAGAAACTTTAAATCCTTACCATACTTGTCCTAAAACTAGAACAAAAAAATTCTGTGATGAATATCCACGGAGAGCTCCGAATGCACACATAAAACCGAAAATAGCCGAATCGTCAAGTTGTCTGGGCAAGACTCACTCTTTGCTCAGCGCACATACATGTATCCAAAGTTACATTGTCTAACGTTGCTACTTAAATGGCACCACAAAAAACAGACTTAATCGAAACCAAAAAATACTAAATAAGGTACAAGGAAGAAGTACAACGGAGATAACGCGTTTGAATGTCAACATCAGAGACTTATATATTGCTCAAATAACCCAGTAACATCTATACAAGCCTTTGTTGACTTGCATATTTACGGAAATATGTGACATTATGTTTTGTGTACTGCTGTTTTGTGGTTTGTGTTTGGAACTTGTGACTTTCGTCTTTTGACTTTTAAAAGTAACCCCAGCTAGCATTTTACGTAAATCTACATCAGGCCGTCATCGGCCCGTCAGCTACCCTGACGGGCCGATGACGGCCCGATATAGATTTACGTAGAATGCTGACTGGGACGGTCATTGTACTGGCAACCCGTGGCAAGTGACTTTACCGTAAAAAGATATATGTTTTTCTTATAGTGCAGCACATAAAAGTAAAAATACCAACATTTTTGCCTGTTTTATGTTCTTTATCACACCCTGTAAAAAGCAAACACACTTGTCAAAAGGCGTAATTAAGAACACAAAAGCGAAAACTCAAAACACAAACTCACAAGTCAAAATACGGAAGTCACAAGATACAAACACAAAACGCAAAACATCCTTCCACAAAGCACAGTGTCAGATATAAGCTTTCGTACATACAGCCAATAGAATTATGTATTGATAAAAAACTAGTTAACTCTATAGGCTTTAAAATTGCCACCTTTGTACAGCCTAAGCCCCGTGACTTCACAAGTCAAAGTCACATTCTGAAAGTGGTTCTCGTTGAGAACACAAACTGTCCCAAAGTAAATGAAAATTCTTGACTATGAGAAAAAGAATTTGTTGTCTCAGTATACTACATTCCATTTTGTGATTGTTTGTTAAACAGTCAAACCTTATAACAAACGTTATATCATCACTGAACACACATTTTCATTCTGAATATCTAAAGTGGACTTTTCTTTGAATGTGTACAAATCCATGTCCTGGAAGTCAAACTCGGCATGCCAAACGGTGTAAGATCCTGTTCAGATGGCTAGATGTGAACCGTCTAATCTGGTTGTACACTATTTGCAAAAAATGTCTGTTTTGGTCAACAGGACTGAACGTGTTATACCTGGTCCTGCTGAGCTCGGATATGGCCTGCCTTTGCAAACATTGTAGATCCAGATCAGTAGGCTTCTCTGGATCTGCACTGTTTGTCATTAAGTATGTGAATTTGTATTAACAACCTGGATCAATTTATCTGATTGGCTGAAATTGGAAGTGAGCGTGGCTTCGTAATTTATCAAGCATGGCAAGGATTAAATCTAGCGTTCTTGTTTATTCCCTATCATCACAAACTGACTTCAGAAAGCAGTCGTTTATCTCTTTTTCACGGAAGTTCATCAACAGTTATGTCAGTAATACATTGTACATGTATAAATTTTGTTTAATGCTTGGCATTCTGGTAAAATTTTCAGCAGACGACACACTGAAATATTTTTTCTTATTCTTCCCAGAAAACAGTATTTGATACTTCATGCAAATTGTATCAATTTGCTCATGCAAATTGTATCAATTTGCATATAATATAAAATCCTGTTTTCCGGGAAAATTAAGAAAATTTCAGAATGGCGTCTGCTGAAAATTTCATCCAGAGTGCTAAGCGTTAAGGACGCATGCGAGGACAGCATACATCAACATAAAAAATCAAATACCGGGAATCAGAAAGGATGTCAGAATGACAGAATGAGAACATGAATACGGAAGCCCTTCAATGACCAGAGGTTAGTACAGTATTTATCCCTTAAACTGCCAGTCACAACAATTGTCGTCTGCTTTGTCGTCTGCTTGTGATTTTAAAAGTCATTTTTGCAAACAGTGTGGACCCAGATTAGACTGCTCCTCTAGGAGCAGTCTGATCATGGTCCACACTGTTTGCCTGTATGCAAAAAATAGGTTTGAAAAGTTTGCAAGAATATTCAGCAGACGACATAAACAGACGACATTTTCAGATGCAGGTTTTTTGGCGTTTTAAGGGTTAATGCCTTATCATACTGATCCAAAAATATAAGTGAAGATATCCAAGAAATGCAATAATCACGAAGCACAGCCTTCCCGAGGCACCACAAGAAGAAGAGATGAAGAACAAATCGTGACACAACAGCGCCACATGTGAAACAACAGACGCACAAACATAGAAGAACCGATAGCGAGGAACCGCTTTGGAACAGTCAGTACCCAGCGGGCATACGACGTTTATACAACGTCGGCTCAACGTCAATGCAACGTCATGACGTTGCATCGACGTTGAGGCGATGTTGTATTAATTTCATATGCCTGCTTGGTAGGAACACTAATGGGGCCTTAAGTTTTACTCGCGCAAAAACTCACGCTTAATTATGATAAAGCTCCAAATTACACATACAGTCAAACCTCATTGGCTCGAACATCTTTGGGACCATGAAAATTTGTTAAAGACATGGATAGTTCGAGCCACTGAGGGTTAATCATAGTACCAGGGCAGGAAGCAAATGGCGATAATTTAGTGTTTTTATTTCGATTTTCTAGACCATAATGGTATGTTGAGTGTACTCAGTAGAATTGCCTCGATAAGGCGATTCTTATGAGTACACACAACAAACAATTTCATCATAAAATAAGAAAATTTTCTGAATTATTTGCTTACTGGAGCTATAGGAGGAATTTCGTAGGCTCAAAAACGAGTTTGAATTAGCCATGGTAAACGAGCCATCGAGTTATTGAGGTTTGACTGTATATGGTCCGCATAGGGGTCTTCTACCTTATCTTGAAGCCGGCCTCGGTGGCTCAGTTGGATGCGCCGTCCGACTGGAGACCAGGAGGTCGCGGGTTCGACCCCCGCCGAGGTCGGCAACATTCTTTCGTAGAAATATTTTCTACGGTCATTCTCTCACTTCCGCTGATTTAAGAAGGGCAGTTGTCAGTTTCTGGCGAAAGAATGTGCTAAATACTGGTTAACCGCTTACAGGACTGAGCCTGCCCAGTAAACGTGTGGTTACGTAAACTGACCGCGCTCGACATGACCCCATTGGGTTGACTGGGCCGTAAAATCTCAACACAAACAAAAAACCCATCTTGAAACATCACAGTGAAACATATATGACCACAAACACTGTGATGAACCACAACAAACTTCTCAATGGCGAACTGAAGCCAGACCTCAAGACAATCACCAACAAGACCATGAACAGGACCACAAGTCTATTGTATTACCCGTTGATGTATCTAATAACTGCTGTATGAGTGGCAAACAATTTAGACGTCGACCTGACGCTTTGAGGCTTCTGATATAGGTCTACACCGATAATCCAGGTCTGACTGTCAAGGTACTTAGAGCAAATACCTACATGCGATACGCTAAGTTAGAAAAGGAAAACTGTGCTATATATGAACAGTGAAGACCTTCAACAGACAGCAGGAATCCTTAATTGATATCATCACGAAAACATACCCATATAATATTGACCCCCTTAAACCCATTTTTATATAGTAAAACTGGGTTTACAGGGGTATACATTAGTTTCCTTATTTCTGCTCAAAAATAGATTGTGGGTACTCGTTTGAACCGCCTCATCGGGGCGGTTCTAACGAGTACCCACAATTTATGTTTTGAGCAGAAATAAAAACTGTACCATATACGAACAGTGAAGACCTTGAACAGACAGCAGGAATCCTTTATTGATATCTTCACGAAAACATACCTATATAATATTGACCCCCTTAAACCCATTTTTTGATATAGTAAAACTAGGTTTACAGGGGTATACATTATTATTCTTATTTCTGCTGAAAAATGGATTGTGGGTACTCGTTAGAACCGCCACGAGTACATACAATTTATATTTTTGAGCAGAAATATAAAAATATCAGAATTTTTTATCCAAACACTTTCAGTTTTCGGTGGTGAAATTTTCAATATATTTGAATAGGCGTGTTTTCGTAATGTACTCTACAAACAGAATTGACAAAGACTTGAAGAGGAAGAGCGAAGACAAAGCAATATCTAAAGCCAGAAAAAAACAAAAACAAAAAACAAAGCAAAACAAAAAAAAAAAAAAAAAAAAAAAAAAAAAAGAAGAAAAAAAAAAAAAAAAACAAAAAAAAAAAAAAAAAAAACGACTACCATAGCGACTAGCTTTTCCTTTCCGAAGTGGCGTGATCACAAGGCTAGAAATCATACAAACTCGTTAATTTAAGTGTATTATGTTTGAAAACAACTTCAGCGATAATAAAAGTTACCAGTGAAAATGCAGCTGGTTAGGAAAGCATATACAGTCGACTCTAGTCACATCGACTTCGCTTATCTCGAATAACCGCTTATCTCGAAGTGAAAATCTGGTCCTTGGTTTCAACATGGATTTCAAACAATAGGAAACAAAAGAGGAGATTTCTTCTCTTTTCCACACTATTTTCAATCTCTCTAATTTCAGGGGTCAAATGACATATTCATGTGTAAATTGTGGTTTTTCGATTTATTTTTTCTCAATTCTGCAAAACTTAAATGCCAAGGTACGGGTATGTCGAAGTATTTCAGAGAGTCCCTTGGACTTCAAGATAACGAGTCGACTTTACTTCGTCTTAGCTGTGTCTGCGTTTTCTAATACCAAAAGCTACGATACATGTAACATCTCTTCCTGTCTGTTCAATTTATGCTTTCTGGTTTAGTCAGACTAAAGAGGCCATCACGAAAACATGCCTATATAATGTTGACCCCCTTAAACCCCACTTTTATAAAGTAAAACTGGGGTTTACAGGGGTATACATTATTTTTCTTATTTCTACTCAAAAACATAGATTTTGGGTACTCGTTAGAACCGCCTCATCGAGGCGGTTCTAACGAGTACCCACAATCTATGTTTTGAGCAGAAATATGAAAAATATTAGAAATTTTTGTCTGAAAATTTTACGATTTTTGGTAGTAAAACTTTCAGTATATTTAAATAGGCATGTTTTGGTAATGCATACATTTAAATGATAGTTAAACGAAATAATCTGGACAAACTAAATCAAGAAATATTAAAGCAGCCGCACTGTATTATATATGGGCCGTGCCCTACAAAAACGTGTTCTTAGGCATATGCATACACAAGAACCAGATCGGCCTGCACATCCGTGCAGTCTAATCAGGGCGTTCACTGCCCGCTTACAGGATTAGTGGATAGTACAGAATGAATGAAATAAAAGCAAAGGCCCGGATGATATTTTACGCACGGGCAGGATGAATCCGAATCCGTGCAATTTGCGCGTGTTCGAAGACACATTTTCGCTTGACGCATCCAGCTCATTTCGTTTGACGAACATAAATACCTTAGCAATGACAACACCTGCTTCGTAATACAGTTTGCATTTTTGAATTGTTCATATTAGCAGATATTAAATGTCGTTTGTCTTTCTGTTCTGACAAGAAAATCAATTGAGATCACATTTCCATCTAAAATGGTAAACATGTCAATAGTTTCTATAATATACAACAGATTTATGGTTTTATAATAGACAGGATATGAACAGTAATTGCATATTGTCTTACACAACTGTTTACCGTATTCAACTATAAAAGTATTCGAACAGACATGCCTGGTATGTCCATGTAAACTCACATCAAACACCGTAGTAATCAACGTCTGGGTAGGTCTTATTCTGTTTGCCACTCATAAAACCGATTGAGACGCATGAATAAGTATTTGAAGACAGGATTTTCAAACCATGTGGTTTGGCCCCAGTACAGGGAATATTTTAACTGTACAGATAAAGGTGTGAATTTATTTTAGCCAATCAATGGACTAGAAATACCATACATGGTAATTCTGCTGGTTGACTGGAGATGTTACCTCCTTGAGATCAAGAGACAGAACGACACTGTGGAACGTAATTCTATTTTTATAATGCACTCCTGTCTTTAATCGGAAACGTATGGGAACATTATGAAAACACTCCTATTCCAATATATTGAAAATGTTACAACCATAAAAGGAAAATTTTCTGATAAAATTTCTGATAATTTTCATATTTCTACTCAAAACATAGAATGTATGTACTCGTTAGAACCGTCTCGACGAGGCGGTTCTAACGAGTACCCAAATCTATGTTTTTAAGCAAAATAAGAAAAATAATGTACAACCCTGTCCTGTTAACCCCAGTTTTACTATTTGAAAAATATCAGATTTTTTATCTGAAATGTTTTCTTTGATGGTTGTAAAATTTTCAATATATTAAATAGGCGTATTTTCGTTATGTCCAAGTGAGCAGGGCGTTTTTTGTTTCCCTTTTGGCTTTCATTTTGTCTACATACAAGGACAGTTTTACTAAGCCATGGCTCAAGATGTTTGTCGTATTTCATTACGAAAACACGCTTATTCGAATATGTAGAAAAATTCACATCCAAAAACTGAAAAAAATTTCAGATAAAAAACACTGATATTTTTTCATATTTCTGCTCAAAATTAGATTGTGGGTACTCGTTCGAACCGCCTCGGCGAGGCGGTTCTAACGAGTACCCAGAATCTATGTTTAGAGCAGAAATGATAAAAAATAAAGAATACCCCTGTAAACCCCAGTTTTCCTGTATAAAAGTGGGGTTAAAGGGGGTCAAAATCATATAGGCATGTTTTCGTGATGTCACACAATGTTTGACTCAAAGCAAGTGCCATGTTTGCCGGTAAAGTCAATGTCAATCTCCAGAAAATAAATAACATAAGAACCGAAATAAAAAGTGACTGGTCCAGAATGCTTGGCATTTAGCTCGGATATAGAAAATTATGAAATACTGATGATATACCTAATAAAATATTGGCATGTCAGTACGGAAATGAATTCAATTAAATTACGAGTAACTCTAGGCAAATTGTCTGGTCTTGCTTCGGATAATTTTGTATGCTTTCAATGAAGAAGAGTAAATTATGTCATTCTTTGTGATAACTTTGTCAATAAAACGAGATCTTGCCTTTGATATTCTGTTAACATTTGCGTGTTTCATCATTTCTCTTATGATCAGCTGGATGAAAATCCTATTTGAATAGCATGGTTTTGATTATGCTTGCATCTTTTTACTATGTTATCCTTCCGCACCAACGTCGCGTTTTGTATCGGATAGAAAAACGCAGCATGGATGTAGGTGGATGACACATAGTTTTGTATGTTCAGCAGAGGTCAAAACTATAATCATTGTGATACTTAGAAAAGTGTGTGACCTTTGCATATCAACACATGTATGAGCACCCAAACTCTATCAGCAATCATGGCAAACTATCTAACGCATAACTTTGAAACAATTTAAAAATTTAGCCGGATAGATCATCTGAGGTCAAAAGCCATTTCTGCATTTATAATTTGATTGCTATCTGATTATATGATAACGACAAACATTACAAAAACATGCCTATTCAAATATACTGAAAATTTTACCATCAAAAAAAAAAAAAAAAAAAAAAAAAAAAAATCAGATAAAAATTCTGATATTTTTCATGTTTCTGCTCAAAACATAGATTGTGGGTACTCGTTAGAACCGCCTCGATGAGGCGGTTCTAACGAGTAGCCATAATCTATGTTTTCAGCAGAAATAAGAAAAATAATGTATTCCCCTGTAAAGCCCAGTTTTACTATATAAAAGTGGGGTTTAAGGGGGTCAAAGTTATATAAGCATGTTTTCGTGATGGATAACAAATGATGACTTTGATTTTGATAGTAAAATATTTCCCGTTTTAGACGGTGAGGTCCTACATGCTACACCCTACTGTATAAATCTATGTCTCAGCGTTTACGTTTAGCCAGAACATCTAGTAACGTTAGTGTCTTTAGCACTTATAATAAGATTCAATTGCTAAATTTCTGAAATAACGCTACCAGTATCACAAAGTTCATAAATCATTTTCTAAATTTTGTCGTTAAGACAATGAATTAAGAGATATGTTGGTTTGAAAAAAAAAAAAAAAAAAAAAAAATAACAAAAAAAAAAAAAAAAAAAAAAAAAAAAAAAAAAAAAAATTAATAAGGTATGTCGGAACCGCAATATTATAGTGACATTCTGTACAAATGTAGGGGAGGCGATGTTAAAATTGCATATGTAAATAGTCCGTAAATCACAGTCATGAAACACAGCACTCTCAGTGCACAAAAAGATGGGATCGTACGTCAAAAAATATCCCAAATTGAGTACTTAATCGAAAGCATAACGAAGAAACCAGAAACAACGAGAACACAACCTGGGACTGGTCACATAATTGATAGAAAATGGATAATTATGTAATAATTAATATTTTTCGACATTCTTCTTGCTTAGTGGTTAACACAAGCAAGATTAACGCTTTATTTTGCTGGAATGTTTAGTTGCACGACCGCGTGTCGAGCCGCTCACCATGATTCTATCGGTGTATTGTTTTCTTTTTTTGGTTTGTAGTCAAGCACCCCTAAGCTCTGTGTCATTAAACTGTTTAGAGGTTAGTTTATATGGTTTTGTTTTCTGTGTTGATCCACTGACGAGTTAAGGTATCCTTACGCCGACAGAGCAGTTATATGTAAATTGAAGTGAGTCAGGATTAAGGTCGAGATTTGCATGTCTACAAAACTGCGTTTAATGTTCCCCAAATAATTTATACTGCTGGCTGTCTCATTCAGATGCGAATACCCTTTCTTGTAGCTCTATCGTTGTTGCCATCCGCTTTCAGGCTTTCCACTTTGCTTCTGCCATGCTAGCACTGTGTTAACTGCATTCAGGCGTTGCCGATTTGCGTTCCGGTTTGCTTTCAGTCTGTAATACATGTTTAGGGTGCTTCAGGACATAAGTATGAGCTTAAATATATTAAAACCAGATGTTAGTGGTGTTCGTTCCTAGTCGGTATTTATTCTTCGTCTGTTCATTCTCTTTTGGTTTGTCATGTTTTGTGTTATCATATCTTGTGAATATTCCAATGCATTGTGTTCGGTGATTTGTGGCCTTTCCAGGTATCTCCATATTTATTTTGTTTGTAAGTTTACTACAAGAAGTCAGCCTCTGGAGATAAGATCTTGCTATATTAACCAACTTATGCCGAGTTGACTTCTCCTCACCTTTTAGGATAAGTCTAGTTCCAGTAGAAGGGGTGTCTCTTAGTAGTTTTTATTATTGCCATGTTTTATAGAAATTCCTGTACTTAATGCAAACAGTGTAGATTCTGCTATGTCTGAACTGGGTCTGCATCTACACTGTCCCTTTTATGGGACACCAAGCAAAAATTGGTTAAACTCATGCATATACTGCGAAAATGTCTACAACAAAGTCAAAATTAACTGTAGGAGAATTGAACTCGTCAAGTTTACCATACTGCAAGGTTTTGAGTGACATTGGTAAGCTTTGTTCTATGATTGTGTTCTGTGATTGTGTGAGTGTGGGTCTTCCTGGACATCTTCTATTCTGTATTGACTGAACTGGCTATTTCAAAGTAACAGTCCAAACACAAGACCGATCGGATGGGCTTTCTTCCGCTTTTGTTTTAAACAAACTATCGAACGAAAAGAAGTTTATATGTAAGTTTATAAGTTTTTATGTAAAGTTTATATGTAAAGTTGAAAAACTAAATGTCAAACAGCGTAGATCCAGATGAGACGGCTCATTATGAGCAGTCTCATCTGGATCTATGCTGTTTTTCAAAAGCCGATTATTATTGCCTGTGGCAGTGAAAGAGTTAACACAAACAAGTACGGGAAAACAGTTTAGAAAAAAGTAGTAATGATCAAGGTACCCTAGCCGTAATGATAGTCTTTTGTGTTGTGTTTTACGGCCCAGTCAACCCAATGGGGTCATGTCGAGCGCGGTCAGTTTACCTAACCACACGTTTACTGGGCAGGCTTAGCCTCTAAGCGGTTTACCAGTATTGTGCACATTCTTTCGCCAGAAACTGACAACTGCCCTTCTTGAATCAGCGGAAGGGAGAGAATGACCGTAGAAAATATTTCATGATCAATCTCCACGAAAGAATGTTGCCGACCTCGGCGGGGGTTGAACCCGCGACCTCCTAGTCGTCAGTCGGACGGCGCATCCAACTGAGCCACCGAGGCCGGCGTAATGATGTTTCTGTCATATTCTTATAGCAAAAGCAGCTCATGAGTGATAAGATACATGTATTGACCTTAATGTGATTGCCAGCCAGTTTTGCGGAGGAGTCAATTGAAATATAAAACTCAAACGTAGGTGACTTCAGCTACCAGCAGACCGTAGGCAATGTTTTTGTAACCCCTGTCATTTCACGCAAATTGTCTCCAAATTTATTTTCTGGGAAAAATAAGAACACTATTTCAAATGTAGTCTGCTGAAGTTTTTACCCAGCATGCTAAATGTTAAGCTAAACGTGAAGCCAGTTTGACAAACCAGAGATGTATTATACTATATTGACAGAATGTCAAACGGTACACACTCTGATCAAGTTGCCTCATAGGAACAGGTTGATCTGAGTCTACAATATTTGCCCAAGCGTGTTTGTCCGAAAACTTAGGACATCACGAAAACACGCTTATATAATTTTGATCCCCTTATTTTATATAGTAAAACTGGGATTTCAGGGGTATACATTATTTAATGTTATTTGCAAAAAACATAGATTTTGGTTATTCGTTAGAACCGCCTCGCCGAGGCGGTTCTAACGAGTACCCACAATCTATGTTTTTGAGCAGGAATATGAAAAGTATCAGAACTTTTTATCTGAAACTTTTCCTTTTATGGTTGTAAAATTTTCAATATATTTGAATAGGCGTGTTTTCTTAATGATAAATACGGTATTTACTGTTAGTTCTGGCGAGGCAGGCCAGCCCTTACACAAAGTGAGATACGTCGAAAATGACACGTAGTCGATCGCCCTGGCTGTTTATTGCCTGAATACTCCGTCTTGTATTATAAATCAAAGTCATTATTGCAAGTGACCACACAGATACAGTATGCTTAACGTCCTTCTGACAAATACGAATTGACCATCATGATGAGATATCGAGTGGTTTTTCATTTCACCTCTATCAGCTCTCGACAGTTTGACCTTACTATCGATTCAAAAATGATGGCAGTCATTTATTGTTTTGAAAGTTCAACGTACTGTTAAAAAAAGAAGGGAATGCCACAATCATGAACCACAGCGTTCACGAGGCACAAAAAAAAAAAAAAAATAATAATAAAAAGAAAAGAAATGAAGAAAACGTCGTGGGGGCGGCTTACTCGCGCGAAACCTTGCCCTCAGTAAGTATTACAATGAACCCTCGTTACAACGACAGCATTTGTTCCCAAAGACGTTGCCATTAAAACGAGTTTGCTGTTGTACATAATACTTAATAAGCAGATTGATATGTAAGAAAGGTCCTGTTCTTATTTTCTCATATAACATATGTTTTGGATATTTGTAGGAATTGGCCTGCCGAGGCGATGTAACAAATATCCAAAACACATGCTTCTTTAAAGTATTAAATACCATATTCTTGCATAATTTAAGGCTCATTCTTACCTCTTAAGCGAGGGTTTCGTGTCAGTCAAATTGTCATTATAACGATATAAAAAGGGTTGTCTTGATTTTCTGTATTTACGCTAAGTATTGAGAAAGACATCACGAAAACGCGCCTATATAGTTTTGACTCCCTTAAACCCCACTTTTATATAGGAAAACTGGGGTTTACAGGGGTATACATTATTTTTCTTATTTCTGCTCAAAAACATAGATTGTGGATACTCGTTAGAACCGCCTTGCCGAGGCGGTTCTAACGAGTACCCACAATCTATGTTTTGAGCAGAAATATGGAAAATATCAGATCTTTTTTATCTGAAAATTTTCATTTTTTTTGGTGGTAAAACTTTCAGTATACTTGAATAGGTATGTTTTCGTAATAGAGGGCTGAGCAACAGTATAGACCAAGACCAAGAACAGGCGCCACAGAAGAGGTTTGGCGCGCAGGAAAGTAACAAAACTTATCCCACCAGTACAAAAGGCGATAACACAACCCTATATGTTCAGTCGCATTAAAAGTTTATTGGCTGTAGAATGTATCAAAAATGGTAACTCTTCTGACGAGACCAAGTTTCCATTCATATTCATTACGTAAGTATGTCAGGGCAATTTCTCCACCAAAGAGTATCTTGATTGTAGTGATGGAAACATTTTTAGGGGAAACCTTATTTTTATAACACCTTTTATGAAACACATTCAATTTTGCATTTTACTCGGAAATAAGAAAGAAAATTCAAGTCAGAGATGCAAAGTGCGCACACTGATTGTATCCATTTAACCATAATATCCAATCAGTGCTATGTTCTCGTCATTCTGATGCAAGAAACATTTCCCACAGAAAAAGGTAACTAAACGTAATTCCCATCGTTTTGAACATAATATTAATTTAGGAGTTTTTGGTGTTAGATAAACAGCACTGAAATATCTCCTCGTAATAATAAGCAAGAAGTATAAAATTTTCAAACATCAAACAGCTTTTGTAATTCTGAAACCTGGTCTCCAAAACCTGAGCCAATCAGGGAAAATCTTCGCCTTACTGCAATATCTCCTTACATTGACAAGAGATTCTGATACCTCCGCTTTTAAATTGACAACATGTCATATTGACTTTATGTATTTGGACACACATGCCTGAGGAACCAGTATAGACCCAGATCAGACGCCACAGAACGTGGCATCTGATCAGGGTCTGCACTTTCTACCATTATCAAGCAAATTGTGCTATGTCAATGGGTAGGAAATTAGACTGCTTTTCAATTCTAGGACAAGTATGGTAAAGGAATTAAGGTGTCCAGATATTTAGGATAAATACCGTATTTTCGATCTTATCTGCGCTCGTTTTTCTAACATCATCAAATATATCAGTGTCTCGAAGCCAGCTGGAAGTTGCGATTAGCAATATCAACATTTTGCAGAACGCAAGGACAAAGGATGCATATCTTTGGATGCATATCTTTGGAATCAGGCTTGATATATCATTTTTCGTAAATGCCTTATCAGGGCTAAATACTAATACTCAAAAACTCCTGGGTAGGTTTGACAAATGCGTAGCCTGAGCTTGGTAGCTACTGTTTACTTGAGGCAAACTGTTGATTGTTCTGGTATAGCCTCTAATTTAATTGGTATTCAGCCTTTTGTCTCTGACTTTTTATCCTGCAATCTATAGCAGTTTTGACGAAAATTGAAATTGGGGGTTCACCAAGTGAAAAGGTATGTTTGGGCATATGCGGATAGTAAAGACCTTGGTCAGACTGCACTGATGTGCAGTCTGATCAGGGCCTTTGCTATCCATTTATATAATTACTACACATTGTAAAATATACAGACTATCAACAACCTATTTTGACCATACTGCAATGATGCGTATGCACTTTGAATATGTGCAGTTTGGCTATGCTAAGTTTGCAGGACACCTATTAACGCGGCGTTGCTCATGTTATCACGAAGATTCAATTAAAAGATAGACAACTTATTGCTTTACAGCGTGAAAACCAGCACAGTCAGCATGCAAACATCAAATACCCAGTCAAGTTACCTTTTTTTTTTTACAATCAGCTTTCAGAGTTAAAGCGTACCATTACATGTAATTAACTCGATTTTGCCTGGTGGTCCTTTCTACCTTGACTCTTTGGACCGGTCCATTTTCAGTAGAAATGGTATCTGCTTGAATTTAATTATCACTATGTTTTATAGAAATTCCTGTATTTGATGCAAACAGTGTAGACCCTGATCAGACGCAGCGTTCTGCGGCGTCTGATCTGGACTACTCTGTTTGCCAATGTCCCTTTTATGGGTCGCTAGGCTTAGGTTGTGAAGGGCTGCAATTTGAACAAATTTCTTGTGGTACATATACGAGGCATTTAAAATCAAATACAGTCGATCCTCAATAGCTCATATTGAGCTATTGAGGATCGACTGTATTTGATTTTAAAGGTCAATGAAAATTTGTTCTAGATATGAGCAGTTTGGGCCAATAAGGGACTTTACCTTTGGTGTTGGGGGCTTGATGTGGATCTGATTTTATCAATTCCTGAGTTCTCTCATTTACTTAGTCCTCTAAGCGGTTAACTAGTACTTCAAACAGATACTTTATCAGAGTCAGCGAAACGGAAAAATCGACCGCATAATTGATTGCATGATCGGTCAACGTGTTATAGAAACCTTGTAAACTGTTTTACGGCGATCACTGAATATTTCGAACAATTTGTGGGCTTGCACATGTTCACACACAGATCTCAGCTACTTGTAACGTTTGCTTGCCCTTAATAATTCTCATAATTCATACTTGAGCCGTATTAAGCCAAACAGTTGTGAACCGCGTTATCTGAAAAAAAAAATGACTAACAGGCAAATGATGATAGCTAAGGTACAGCTTAGGCTGCGCCAGCGCACATTCTGATCAGGGTATTCATTGTCCGCATGTAGCATCCTTGTATACAGTAGAGTATATTCATGCGTAGCAAATGCTAAGATGAGACTGTGCGAGTTCTTTGGCTGATCTGAATCTGTACTATTTGCATATGGCAGCTTCTGAAAATTATGGGAGGATATCATAAAAGTACATTTATATGGCAATAGGCTTAATTAGCACTTATTGCACTGGTAAAGAATTTCAGCTGACAATAGGTTGGTTTTCTTGTATTTTCCCAGAAAAACAGTTGTTGACATTTCATGCAAATTGTCTCTTAAAGGAGACAATTTTGCATGAAATGTCAAAACCTGTTTTCTTGGAAAACTAAAAAAAATGAATGTTTTCCTAGCATGCGTAGCATGGAATAAGTTGTGTCAGGAGACAATGACCCGATTTTCATATGTGGTCAACGAAGATTCTGATCAGTTTGTCTTCTTTTTTACAATTAAGTATGCAAATGTACCTTTGGAAATGTTATAGCCATCTTTTCCTAAAGGCATAATGCCCCGAAGACACATTTACTTAAATTGCTGCTAATTTTGTCAAGGATATGCAACTTTCACAGATTCAAATTCCCCGCGTACCAACTAGTACATGTACCATCAGGGAATTTGGTCTGCGTTTATCAAACCTTTGGTCAGTACAGTAGAGAATCCGCTTGATGGCCAGCAATGGCCTTAACCTGACTGCGTGGATGCGCGAACTAATCTCGGCCGTTGCTCTCCGCTCCCAGCATATGTCTAGTTGATACCTTTTCCCATTAGCAATTCCCATTTTGTTCCGTAATCTCCAATTAACTAGATTTTATGTGTGCACGACATGTCACTTCCTGAACACAAATATCTTATTAAAATGTTGAATGGGAAAAAGATACCTCAGTGCCATTATGAGTAGACTTGTAAGAAAACAAGTTCATATTAAAATAAAAAATCTACAAGGTTGCCTTTGGAAATAAAAAAAACAACAACAAAACACAGAAAAGAACGTAAATCGGAGACTCGATTAGGCCCTTCCTTGTGAATGCATGAATAGTACATTTAAGATAAATGGAATACACTTTCAAGGGAGAGATACTTCCGTCATATTTTTACCCTTTCTGAAATATTGACTACTCTAAAAGGAAAGACATTGCTCCCAACGGGAATAGAAGGGCTTAGATGTGCAGGAAATCAAACAAGGAAGCACAAAAGTTGTCTACTTTGTAAACATTGCGGATGTATAAGTGCATTCAGTTCCCTTAACTTGCTGTAAGCAGCGGCATTTCTCAGATACAAAATCTAGTAATATGGAAGCTTTAGAATCTATTGATTCACATGGTAGATTTTTCACAATATGTTACAAACCTGATAACTGTTATGACTTCCGGTTTGAATTCCTGTAAGCCCTTCCTTCTAGAAAGGTATCTATTCTTAAAGGAAAGCATTTTCGCCCATTGAGGCCAAATTCTTTCCTGTTAGAGTAGACCCAGTTTCAGATGACGGCAAAAGCAATTTTTAAGGAGTGTTGCTTCTCATGAAAGTGAGTCCATCAAGTGACAAATTACGTCAAAGAATAAACTTACGGTAAGTTATTCATACGGTTCCTTTCTCAGTGGTGAAGGACATGGGCAATCTAAACCTTTTATGCTTGAAGGAAACTTCTTTTCTGTACCTGAGCTTCAAGTGTCCTTCAGGGTTCAGATTTGGATCCAGTTCCTTTTATCGTTTATATAAATGCCCTTCTTGAGTAGATAACCGATAATACTATTTTTGCAGATGACACCCTCTATAAACTTGGGAATCTACAGTTTGACCAAAAACAACCTCCGAGATGGTCTGAATAATTTAAAACGATGAGAATCAAACTGTTAGTTTAAACAAATAACCACTAAAATGTTCCTAGCTAGCATTTGACACTCTCCATGGCCAAGCACTATTGTCTGAGTAGATATCCATCCTCTATGCCACAAATCATATATAGCAGAAAAAAAATCAAAACCTTGAGTGAAATAATAACTTCATCAAAGCAAATCAGGTATTGGGCTTTTTTAAACGACATACATGAACCGACTCAAGTGCGATGAAATACAAAGCTCACAAATCCCTTGTTCTCACTAAAAGTGAGTACCGCAACACAGTATGGTATCATAGAGAGTAAGCAGTACTACCATAGATGGTGACAAGGCATCCTAGATATTTGTAGTCTAACTTGAAATGGTCCAGTGAAGGGCTTCAAGGTAAGTCACTGGCAGATATCATGATAAATCAACATCACAAAAACATGCCTATATAATTTTGACCCCCTTAAACCCCACTTTAATATAGTAAAACTTGGGTTTATACGGGTATACATTATTTTTTGTATTACTGCTCAAAAACATAGAGTACGGGTACTCGTTAGAACCGCCTCGCCGAGGCGGTTCTAACGAGTACCAAAATCTATGTTTTGAGCGGAAATATGAAAAAATATCAGAATTTTTCATCTGAAAACTTTCATTTTTTGGTGATAAACTTTTCAGTATATTTGAAGAGGCATGTTCTCGTAATGAGTGTCAGTCATAGCAAAAGAGTATTTTACAAAATGCTTATGAGCACAAACTGCATGCATGGCATGCAACGCAACAATTATAGTTGATAACTATGCTTTCCTCTTTATAATATAACGGCATTAAAGGCCGCAGAGTGAATGGCAGTTCAGTTCTAAGTCTCTTCATTACGAAAACACGCCTATTCAAATATATTGAGAATTTTACCACCAAAAAATGAAAAGTTTCAGATGAAAAATTCTGGTAGTTTTCACATTTCTGCTCAAAACATAGATTGTGGGTACTCGTTAGAACCGCCTCATCGAGGCGGTTCTAACGAGTACCCACAATCTTTGCTTCTGAGCAGAAATAAGAAAAATAAGGTATACCCCTGTAAACCTCAGTTTTACTATATAAAAGTGGGGTTTAAGGGGGTCAGAATTATATAGGCATGTTTTCGTGATGTTCAGAAGGATTGGCCTGGCTATTTCTATCCTTGTGGAGCCTAATGTGGTCGAGTTTGTATTTTTATTGTTCTGGGATCCAATCGCCATTGAGGTTTTTAATTAGTTTTAATGCAGTTTTGTAATTATTTGTGTTTTACAGTGATGAAGCAGAGGAGCTCGCGTGGACCGAATGCATATTTTTCTTTTTGTTGGAGCTGTATCCGGATTAAGTGCATGATTTCAATCGAGTAAAACTAATTACCCACAGTGGTATATCCTCCTGTCTGCTTCCAGGCGGATATACTGATGCAGATCCAGGTTGCTGTAATTCTGGTCAACCGCAATCCGTTTACCCTATTCGCTTTCTGTTTTGTTTTGATGTGTTATGTTCTCATTTTGTAATGCGGTCATCATCTCTTCGATGCTGCCCACACTGCTTTCTGCTGTCAACCTCTATCCGTTTACTTTATTCGTTTTTTGTTTCGTTTTGATGTGTTATGTTCTGATTTTGTAATGCGGTCATCTTCTCTTGGATGCTACCCCCACTGCTTTCGGGTTTCGTTCTGATTGTACTTTCATTTGTTTCATATTCTTTTGTTACTATTTTTGGGCTACTTAAAAAAAAAACAAGGACGAGGTGTCGGTCAAGTAAAACTAGTGTAAGTACCCGGTAGTTGTTTTTGCTGAAATTGCCTAGGCGTTTCTACTGTTGCAGTCCTTTTCTATTTGTGTGTTAGTTATTGCAACGGTTCCTTTGTGTCTTGTCATTGTTTTTCCCCATCTCTTCTTTCGGTGCCTCGGAAAGGTTGTGTTTTATGACTGTGACCTTTCCTGAGTAATTTCGTTAATATTTTTATCATTGTTGAGTCCTCTTTCTCTGTCTCTGAAAGGCTATGCGTCCTGATTGTGCTTTTTCTTAGGTGAATTAAATTATATTTTTGTCATCATTTGTTCCCAGCTGACATCTTTTTTTCTGTCGGTGACTCTGGAAGGCAGTTCTTCGTGATTGCAGCCTGGCTATCTTAATTTACATTTTGCTGTCTTTGAGATAGTTGTACCGAAGGAAATAAGCCTGTAAGTACCTTTCTACCTAACATTAATATTTCTTGGAGAATTTGTTTAATAAGTGATGTTCGAATGAATTGAACTGGTAGATGGGCCGTGTTAAGCGAAAAGCGAAAACCAGCATCAGCAGAATCTAATGTATGTATGAGCATAATTGTCATTTTTTTCCGATTCACTTCTCAGTGGCGAGTCTGCGGATATGCACAGACTAATTTGAAAGTTCGCATTTTGCGTAAGAGCGAAGATACCTTTTCATTTGAGACGACTGTTATAACTTAAGGCTTAGCATGCTGGATAAATGTTTCAGCAGACGACAATTAATTTTTTTTTCATATTTGCGCTAAAAAAAGAAGACTCCGTTTTATAAAGTCTCTTCATATTTCATATCATTACGAAAACACGCCTATTCAAATACATAGGAAATTTCACCTCCAAAAATTGAAAAGTTTTAGATAAAAAAAAAACGCTGATATTTTTCATATTTCTGCTCAAAACATAGATTGTGGGTACTTGTTAGAACCGCCTCGCCGAGGCGGTTCTAACGAGTACCCACAATCTATGTTTTTGAGCAGAAATAAGAAAAATAATGTATACCCCTGTAAACCCCAGTTTTACTATATAAAAGTGGGGTTTAAGGGGGTCAAAATTATATAGGCATGTTTTCGTGATGTACAGCAGTGTAGTTTGCGTGGCTGTATACGCCTCACGCCATCACCAGTTTAAGCGGTGTTCAATTTTCAATGTAAGTAGAAAAGTAATAAAAATATAATTTGCATTATGTTGAAGTACGAGAGTCATTTTACGGCCGCAATACTGCATATAAAACCGACTGCACTGAAGTAAAATAAAAACCTGAAAGGTTGTTTCTTTGTGTTATACAACATTTATAGAGACAAGTGTCGTCACATGAAAGCAGCTATTGTTTTCGATACGGATATTTATGTATAATGCTGAACCTTCATTGAATTTCATCTTCAACTAATGCGATTAGTATCTGACAGTGATGTCAGTGATGTAAAATGAGAAGGTTTCCCGTGGAACTATTAAAAGTTTCAGAGGAACTATCACATTTACAGTATACCCTGTTACTGGGGCATGTACGCCTTAACTACATGTAACAGTGTAGACAAACAGTTCCAGATACAATATAAGAGGATTATCCATTATCATTTTCTGTATTATTTGTCCTCTCCTTGTAAACATATGTTGTAGGTACTGATTAGAAGCAGTCAATATACTGATGATATTTTGGTACCTAGTGCCATATATGGATTAAGAAGGCCCAGATTAGCTTGCGCATTGAACTGGAATTCCGTTGCCCGCTTTCACAATCAACGGATACTGTAAAATATATCCAGGAGTAGATTTAGAATATGTCCGATTCCGGGTATGCGTAGGCTGATCTTGGCTTCGCTGTTCACATATGGTATAACGGCCTATTCTCTTTTATTCATGTGAATTCTATTTAAACTCTTTAATGCATCTAGGTTTAGAATTAAAACCACCATCGAAGCAACGCAAATATGTTTTTTTTTTTTTATTTATTAAAACAAGGTCACGAAACCTTTGGGGTCAGAATTAGGGGTATTATCTTTTAGAAATGCACATACACATTGTTATATTCTTTAACGACTAGCACGAAAAAAATTTGAAATTATAAAGAAATATCTAGGTGCACCTGCAAGTAAGATAACTGTAAACAGACAATATTGATCTCCCTTATAAAAATTCTAATATTTATCTCCACTCTAAAAAGAAATAATTTGTTCCAGAAGGGATGAAGTTATTTTGAAAAAGACCAGATTTCAGAAGGGGCTTGGCGTGCAAAAGACCAGACAGGAAGTCACAAGTGTTGTTTACCTTGGTGGAAATAGTAGTTAATCTACCAATTGTATTGTGCATCAATACTTTTCCAGAGCAGACTCCTATGAGAAATGATCTCCAAACGCGAATCGCTTTGGGAAATCACTACTCAAAGGGGTTTGCCAGAATCATTTATCGTACTAATCTCAAATGTGAATTAGTGCATTCAAGAATCTAATGCAAAAGGTGCTCATTGCTAGGTTTGCGCTGTTTCTTCACGACTATCTGTCTGTCCGAATATTAAGTCCCGATGGGGTAATGCGAATGACAAGCAATCAGTTATGGGCACGGTACACTAAAAACCCGTAGCTTAGTTTAAACATATTTATTTGCATTTTTCAATACAACGTAGATATTCACAAGACATGAAATAAAAACAGGATTAGTATGGAAGCATATAAATACTTATAAGATTCTTCTTCTGTAATATATATTTATCAGCTGTTGATTTGATGGCAGTTGATAGCCTAAGACAAAATTATACACTTTTATTATACATAAGAAGATATTGCTAAATGACAAATATCATATTTCAGTATATATAACTATATGACATTTTGGAACAGAGAAAAATTAAGAGAAAGAAAATAAAACGAAAGCTACAAAAGTAATACCAGTGGAAAAATGTGTGCAAAGTGCCAATGCAAAGAGAAATATTGCAAAAATACATTATAAAATTTCAGAAAAAAATAGAATACTATTAAAATTGAAGAACAATTTTAGAGCAACTAAATAAAAGAGTATAATAATAATAATAATAATAATAGTAATAACAACACCAACAATAATAATAATACTAATAGTAACAATAATAATAATAATAATAATAATTATTATCATTATCATTATCATCATCACCACCACCACCACCATTACCATCATCATCATCATCACTACCACCACCATCACCAGTATCATTATTATCATCATCATTTTCACCATCATCATCACTATCATTATCATTATTATTATAAGCAGTAAATAGAGAAAAATAGAGAGAGAGGGCACAAGCTTACATCGTTAACCAGGTTAGTGGATCAGAAATTTGTTACAGTAGCATTCGCAAATAGTTTTCATGGTTTTATACACAATATTGTACGTCAAAATCGCTTAGCATCTATTATAAAATTTTGGACTTTTTCAAAGAGTATTTCGTTTGTTTCTACAGCTAGTGTTAACTCTCCTTGTAAGAGAAGATGTTAAGTTGGGGTGTGATACAAAGAGATAGAGTTTAAGAGTTCGTTACGTTGAGCTTGGTATTTATGACAGTGAAAAAGGAAATGCTGGGCATCTTCTACACTACCGCACTATATAGAGGAGAGTAAGTAATACTTTTCATAAAAAGATCTAAATTTAGAATATTAGTTTGTACTTAAGCGAGTATGCAGGATCTGAGCTTTTCTGCTACCGATGTAAAAATATTGAGGCACTCGCGCTTTGTCTTTATTTAAGAACTGTTTGAAGGAATTTAGGGTATTATACTGGTGAGCTTCAACAGGCAAATCGTTCCAGCTTCTAACTGTTGATAGTAAGAATGATTGGTAATACTGACTTGTTCTTGTGTTAATGGCTCTAAAATTGTTCGAGTTACGTAGGTTGTAACTGGAAATATTACTAATAGGTTCGGGAACAAGAGATGATAAATATTCAGGGGTGAAGTTATGGGTCATATTGTAAAATAAGGTTAGCTTTATATGATCTTTACTGGAGAGTATCCCATCGTATTTCTGAATAAAGGATATGTATAGAAACTCATTTTGTTGTTCCAGTAGCTATTCTGGCTGCCTCATTTTGTATTTTATCAAGTTCCTTTTTTTCATATTGTGTACAGTTGTCCCATATTATATCGCCATATTCGAGTAACGGTCTAATAAATGCAATATATATAATTTCAAAGAATTTACGATCAAGTTTAAATTTTAATTTTCTCATTCTTATAATATTCTATTCCATGCTTTATTTGTTATACATTTGATATGTTGATGCCAAGAACAGTCTCTTGAGAGAACAACGCCTAAGTAATTATGTGAGTCAACTTCAACTGCTTTGTGGTTTTGCATAAAACTTGGTGGATGTCGATCTTTGTTTGTTTTACGTGAAATTAATAACGATTCGATTTTAGAAGGACTGAAAGTAACCAGCCACTTAGCTGCCCACTGAGAAATTTTATTAAGATCATTATTAAGACATGCAGCTGCTGTGATGGTATCTTCAACAATGATGAGGAGATTAGTATCATCTGGAAATAAACGAATATTAGATCCAATGTCATTTATATACAAAAGAAATAATAAGGGTCCTAAAATTGATCCCTGGGGAACCCCAGCTTGAATCAGATACTGCGCCTGGGAGAACAAGTCTCTGTTTGCGGTTAGATAAGTAACTTTTAAACCAGGCCAGAACTTCTCCTGTTACACCAGCTGCTTGGAGTTTTAATAATAATCCAGAGTGCCAAACTCGGTCAAATGCTTTGCTGATGTCACAGAAGACAACATGTACTTCCTTTCCAGCATCAAGTGTTTGACAAACGGTATTATAAAGATAAACAAGCTGATTTACTGTTGAGTCACGTGGCATAAAGCCAGATTGGAGTGAAGATATTAAGTTATGACGGTGTAAAGGATTATATAGGTGTTTGAACACAAGACGTTCAAATACTTTATATTCGGTGTTGAGTAGGGACATGGGACGATAATTAGATACTATGGATAGGTCTCCCTTTTTGGGGACGTGAGTCACATTTGCCTCTTTGTAGGAGATAGGTACGCATCCTGTATGAAGTGAATGATTAAAGAGAGAACACAACGGAGTGGATAATTCACTAGAAAGCTCTCGGAGAATGCGATTACTGATCGCATTAGGACCAGAAGCTTTACCAACAGGCAACGTTTCTAACACTATTTCCACTTCATTAGGACTAAGAACTATGACTGAGTTGGGGTTCAATAGTATCAAGATGTAGGTCTGGTAACACAGCATTCTGTTCTTCTAATAGAGTTTGACTTTGAAACAAATTATTCATAATATTCGCCTTAACATAGTCGTCTGTGTATATAGAGTTATTGAGTTCAAGTTGCGGGACAGACGACTTGGACTGCGGAGAAATGAACTTTTTCGATGTAGACCACCAGTCTTTTGAGGAAAGTGCTTCTGACTTAAGTTTAAGTGCAAGCTTGTCATAGAAGGCTTTCTTACATTTACGTACAGTATTGACAACACTATTTCGCACTTTCTTGAATTTCTGCTGTCTATTTCCAAATCTGTTGATTGAGCTTTCCGATATGCCCTTTTGCGTTTACGAATGTTTCGTTTTATTTCAGTTGTTAACCATGGAGGTTCTGAGGGGCGAATAGTAATTTGTCTATTTGGAATACGCTACTTTGCAATTGATAAAATCGTAGATGTGATGGTTTCGGAATATGTATCAACATTATTATCCTGAAGGGAGTCCCAGTCCACCAACAATGCCGTGCTTCGTAAAAGATCATAATTTCCCCGCTCATTTTTCCAAATATGTCGTTTGAACGTTTTTCATTTAGGCTTAGTAAATTTCAATATTCCATGTATAGGGCAATGATATCGAAAATCCTGGTTAAGGAATGGATCACCGACACCGCTTAAGATTAAGTTATCCTTGGAACTAACTAGTATTATATCTATTACCGAAGATGAGTTTTCGGTAAAATCGGTAGGCTGTTCAATTGCCGGGAAAAAAGAAAACTGGATACAGAGGGAACTTATCTTAGTGAAAGACCGGGGATTAAGTAGATTGAAATTAAAGTCACCAATTACTATTATATCAGATATATTTGTGTCAACAGCAAGAGACAGAGAATCTTCTATCATAGAATAATAGTAAGCATTAGAATTTTGTCGCCGGTAAAACAGGCCAAACTATATGTGCTTATGAGTATTTGCAACTTCAATCCATATAGCTTCTAGGTCTTGAATTTCTAAATCAATTTTTACGTTTATTATATATACCTTCCTTAACATATATGATAACTCCACCATGGTTATCACCTTCTCTATCTTTCCGTTCAGGGCTCTGATAACTTTAAAGAATTAAATCTTCTGTGTCAACCGAATGGTTTAACCAAGTTTCAGAAAAGACCCGTAGCTTAAGCATCACTAAATCCAGTCACCCCTCCCACATGCGCCACTGCTGTGCTGTTAACCGTTTAAATGCGGCATTTCAGTTGCGGTGTGTCTTGTTTGTTTGTTTGGTTTTCTATGAAGAGCTTTTCCGTAATGTCGTTTTGAATCGTTAAGCCCGTATTGGTTGCCTTGGGGGCTGTATACCGTGATTTCCTGGGAATTTCTATGTTATTTAGTCTTGCTGTTGACAGTTTCAAATCAGTATGTCTGCCACGGCTACTTTTCGGTTGTTCTTTGTTTTCTGTTTTCTATGAAGTGCTCTTTTGTGTTGAAAGTTCGCGTCATTTTAGCGTCCTCAGCTAGCATTCTACATAAATCTATAGCGGGCCGTTATCGGTCCGTCAGCTACCCTGACGGGCAGATAACGGCCCGCTATAGATTTATGTAGAATGCTTACTGGGCGTCATCCACTGCCTTATTCCGTGACTGTGTCCTTCTCTGGGTATAACCATATTTATTTTCAGCACTGTATGACACAATCCATTTTCTAGGACATTAGAAATAATGAGTTAAAGCTAATATTCTAAATACAGCAACAGTATTCAAACATTGTTGGCATTTTGTGTTCGATCTGAACGTAAAAGAAGGCAAGGATTTACATTAACAGCTTCATGTGAGACAGCATAAAGACAACAGCTGCAATAAACCTCCTAATTATATCTTGACTTACGATTGTTGCTCTATAATTACCTTCAGGACTTGGAGTCGATAAAAATGTGAAGTCGTGCTAAAAGTATTAGAGAGAACGGAAATAATGGCGAAATTAGACTTTTCTAGACATATTCGTGACATAAAATCACACCGTAGAGAACATTCTCTGTGTTTAACTGACGTTAATTAAAATAAGAGAACGTGATGTCTGGAATCATTGCAGAAATAATATAATCAATAGCGCAGAAAATTTAACACAAACGACGACAAAATTTCCAGCTGCTCTTATCCATATGTGCCTGAGCCTGAAATTAACCCTGGTCCTGCTTAATCCAGATATGCCCCATCTTTGCAAACAGCGTAGCCCAGGACAGTCGGCTTAGAAGCCGACTGATCAGAAACTGCACTGTTTGACAGTCGGTAGGTGAATTTATATCAACAACCTGCATGAAGCAATCTGATAGTCTGACAATTATAAGTGGGTGCGACAATTTATTCAGCATGACAAACGTTAAGATATGTCCCATTTTTTTCTCGATATTTGTTGAGACCAACTATTTACTCGTATTTGTGGTTAAGTTTCCAAAGTTTGTTTGTTTTTGGCCAATGGACACCTTTGTAGGTTTTCTGCATTTTTTGACAGGTGAAATAACTTTCGTGACTTCCTGTTTGCGTTAATGCACACAAAATGCGTTACTAAAAAGGGATACTATAAAAGGAATTACTTTTTTCCCTTGAGGTGCCTTTTGTCCTGTTAGAGTGGATTCTTTTTCAGAAAAAAGTAAAAGGTGGGTTTCTCTTATTCAGAATTTCTGAATTTTTTATATTATTGTTACAGAACATCAATGTATAAAACTCAGTGGAAAAAAGCAAAAACATATGCAACACTACAATCTTTCCGAAAATTCAGTTGACTATAGAAGTAACATAGACCAGATTAATATTTGGCTGTAAAATTAATTGCACCATAAATACTTGTAAACACGCTACAGAAACAGAAAAGACAAAATGATTCCTGATAAGATATTGTCATTCATAAATAAAGGTTTACATTAATTTAATAAAACTTTCCAAGTGATGTCGAACGCACGGTAACCATAGTATAGGAGATGTCCGAGAAGAACCACAATCACAGAACATCTCCTACCAGTGACATCAAGTTCTTTACCTTTTGAGTGGACTCCTGTTCAGAAGGGAGACAAAAATATAAGTGTATGCATAGTCCTTAAAGGTGTATCTCCATTTAAAAAGGGAGATAAATATTGTCCGATCAGAGTAATCTCAGTTGCAACTGCACCTAAATAATGCTTTATAATTTTACATATAGTGAATTACAATATCACAATATACATGTGCCCCGATGGGGCGATTCTAATGAGTACACACAACATACAATTTCATGATAAAATAAGAAAATTTCCATAGATATTTGTTTTCTTGAGCTAGTGGAAGAATTTCGTAGGGACTCAAAATGAGTTCGAATTAGCCATGGTAAATGAGCCATCGGTGTTCGAGTTATTGAGGTTCGACTGTATATTTCATGTATGTTGTAATGAGTGGAAATCCAATATGGATGGTGTTGGTGTAACGGTAGTCCAAGAAGTCCTTACTCAGGATGTCTGTTCCCGACATTTGCGTAGTACATGTATTATAGGGTGCGTAAAATGTATATATACTAGAAAATTGCGTTTCCATTCTTTCCTTTTGTGGGCGTCATCCGAGAAAACAGCAGCTGTGAATCAAAAAAAGTTAATTACACTTTAATGGTTTGGTACAGAGCCAAAATGACTATACTTCTATACCGTAATTTTAAATTAATGTGATTATGTTGCAGAAATCTAAATGCATGAGATAGAGAATAAAACTAATGTGAATGAAGAAAAATAGGCCGTTATACCATAAATGAACAGCGAAGCCCAGATCAGCCTACGCATCCCCTGAATCGGACATGTGCTTAATCTACTCCTGGATATATTTTACAGTATCCGTTGATTGTGGAAGCAGGCAACGAAATTCCAGTTCAGTGCACAGGCTGATCTCGGCCTTAATTATCTACATAAGGTATAAGGACTTGCGTTATACACCAATTATAGAGACAAGTGTCGTCGATGGCGGCAGCTATTGTTTTCGATGCGGATTCTCATGTATAATTCTGAACCTTTATTGAATTACAGTTTCAACAGATACGAACACTATCTGGCATTAAAGTGGAATTGAAAGGTTTCCCGAGCAACTATCTATAGCTTCAGAGGAATTTATTCACAGCGTACTATATTACTGGGACATGTACATGTATGCTTAGCAAATAAAGTAGACCCAGACCAGTAGCTCCAGATGTAAGAAAGACGGTTATCTTATACACTGTTTACGTCTCCATGAAAACATACCTTGTTGGTAATCATTAGAAGCGCCTCGAAGAGGCGCTTCTAATGAATACCAACAACGTATGTTTTCATGACGAAATAAGAAAGATATTGCTTGTCGTCTGGAAAAAGTGGAGCTTTGCCCAGACGAGACGCCGTTGATAATGATAATAATAACAAAGATACATATATTAATATCGATATATTACATGCATAACCAAGAAATACCTTGATTTCTACCAGACATAAAACTGGTATTTTCTTTGTTTTCTAAGAAGAAATACTTCCTCTTAGCCGGGGAAATAAATCTCTTTAATCGGAACTACTTTTTTTGTAACATATGAACGGCCTAGATTTTGACCCGTAGGATGATCCCAAATGCTTACTTACCGGCTGAAAATGTTTAAATTCATATGCTTTTTTCGTTGAATCAGGTCACAAGCATGGAAATTAATCCTATCTGAGCACAGAAACACATAAATATCGATTTAAATGGGAATATTTTATCACTTTTCAAGCTCTCGATTCGTTTAGTTTTTTTCGAAATGGAGCCCGAGTGTTCACTGCTTCGAACTGTCAATGTCAGTGTATTACTACGCCGACCCAAAATAGAAATGACAGCGTAAACAAACTGGCAGACTAGACTTGCCACAAAAGCCTCTTAAATGGTGTACTCTGTTGCGGCGAAATGCATGTAATATACAGTTTATTCATTTCTCCTATTTTAAATATGGGATTTATAAACCTCGGGAGGTAAAAAATCCGATAAAGAAACTCGTACTTCGCACTCGTTTCTTTATCGGACTTTTTTTTACCTCCCTCGGTTTATAAATCTCATATTTAAAATAGGAGAATGAATAAACTCTATATATCATACGTATCGATGCGTAGGAAAGGCCTGTTTTATATTGTTAAGCTTTGCTTTCTGATCCGTATATTTATATTTGTTTTCCTTTGGAATCATTGAGCCCATCCTGGTTATTTTGAAAATCGAATACCGCTTAAGCCGGCGCTAGGGGGCGTATGTAGCCTCGCAAACTACAGTGTTGCATATGAAGAGACTCAATCAAACCGAGTCTCCTATTTTCGTGATTTTGTGTGTTCTTTGTTTTCAAAGGCAATCCTTTTTGACTATTATTTTAATCAGACATGGACACTTTTGCCAATGGCGCATCTGAAATTGTTCAACATTTAAGATAATTAAAGAGCAGTATAGATGATCATGGCAAGTAATAGTTTGGAGCCGCTAGTATAAAATGTACGAGTAATTTGATGCAGAGAAATTCACTTTAGGGATTTCTTGCTTTTAGTGTATTTCGTACGTCGGTGTAAAATTACCACCTCTGTTTAAGTGCTTTGTTTTACAGACACAAACCCATTTCATAAATTAAACAAAAATAATTATTTTACATGAACATAAACATTTTTAGAGCTGAGTCCAGTTTTTAGACCAAGTTATATGTAAAAACTCCTGAAACCTTTTTTAAGGATCTGCTTATGATGAAAACTGACGTTAAATGAAATACTGTCTATTAACCATTACCACTTTTTTGGGCCAATTCAGCAGACGAAACTGATGATCTCTTTTTATTACTTTTACAAGAAAATAAGGATTAAACATTTTATACATATTGTATCTTACCGAGACAATTGCAGGAAACGTCAAACCGTTATTTCTGGAAAATATAATATTATGAAAACACGCCTATTCAAATAAAATACTTCACCTCCAAAAACGGAAAAAATTCAGATAAAAAAACCCCAAAAGACTCTGATATTTTTTCATATTTATGCTCAAAACATATATTTAGGTACCTGTTAGAACCGCCTCAGCGAGGCGGTTTTAACGAGTACCCACAATCTATGTTTTGAGCAGAAATAAAAAAGAAGAATGTATACCCCTGTAAACCCCAGTTTTACTATATAAATATGCGGTTTAAGGGGGTCAGTATTATATAGGCGTGTTTTCGTGATGGAATAGTTTTCGTGATGGAATATTTTACCTAGCATGCTAAGTGTTAAACAATAACAGTCGCAAAATAAGGGTATCTTTGAGCATATGCGAAGTGCGCATATTCAAATTATTTTGTGCTTATACGAAACCTCGAAGGGACCTTTCTCCCTCACTGAGAAATGAATAGGAAAACTGACAGTTATGCTTTTACCTGTATCTGATTCAGCTAATGATTGCCTTCGCTGTGTGCATATTTGACAACACACATTTTTGCTTCACGCGGCCCATATAACAGTCCAATACCTTTGAACATCACTTATTTAAAAAATTCTTTCTGAGAGATATTTATGTAAGGTAAAAAAGATACGTGCAGAAGTATAAGTGGATGCCCAGAAAATGCCACAATCATGAAGTATAGCCCTCCCGAAGCACCAAAAAATATCAATATTCACTATTATTCGTACTTTTATATTAGGAACTAAACGCTTCTGTTAATGCCTTGTAATACATTCATAAAGTTTTCTTCGTCAAAATACACCGTGTAATAGCACTTTTCTTTTAAATTTGCCTGTCGTTTAATTTTGGATCCTTTGACCCCGATTATGGACTTGTGGCAAGACTTGTGGGAGTGATGCTTGAAAACCTACTCACTTGTGCAAATAGACATAAACTCCGATCCCCGTGGAGCGATTTGATCAATCAGTTATTGGTATGTATTACCTATCAGGAAATTAACAACAGTATATTCATGTATTTAAGACTGATTGTTACGTTTCTGATAATGTAAATCACATACTTTTAGTTTACTTTATTTTTTTGTGGTTGGGATACAGATCTAAATAGATGACTTTCTTCTGGATCCCTTTTGTATATATAACATATATGCTATGTTCTGGTTTGTATTTTCTGTAAAGAATTATAAAAATAAAATACTGTTTAAACTAAAAGAAGGGGAGGTGAGGAAGAAATATGGATAACACAAATGCCACGTATGCTACCATATACGCACAAACATTACGAAAACACTCCTTTTCAAATATAATGAAAATTTTACCACCAAAAAATGAAAAATTTCAGATAAAAATTTCTGATATATTTCGTATGTCTTATGCTCAAAACATATATCGTGGGTACTCGTTAGAAAACATATATTGTGGGTACTCGACGAGGCGGTTCTAACGAGTACCCACAATTTATGTTTTTGAGTAGAAATGAGAAAAATAACGTATACCTCTGTCAGTTGATCACTGCTTACGCCTTCTATCCTATACATGAGCAGCACTCCATTTTCAAATATACCACAATAGGCCCAATGATTCCACAGGAAATGAAATATAATTTGCACTAAGGCTACAATCAAGTAGCACAACCTTCTCGAGGCACAGAAACAGAGACGAGGAACAAACAATGGCAAAATATGGACAAAGTTTCCCAGAAAAAGGCTATAATCACAAAACAAACCTTCCAGAAGGACCAAAGAACACAATATGGGAAACAAAGGGGATGACAATAATATAGTTCAAGTAAATCAGGAAAACACTATCACAACGAAAAGCCTTCCCAGAGGCATTGAAAGAAGAAAAGCAACAATGACAAAAAATTTAATGATATTACCCCAAAAAGGCCACAATCACGAAGCACAGCATTTTAAAGCCATCGCGAGAAGAAGAAATTAAGAGAACACGCCTATTCAAATATATTGAAAATTTCACCACCAAAACCCGAAAGTTTTCGAACAAAAATTCTGATATTTTTCATATTTCTGCTCAAAATATAGTTGTGTGCACTTGTTAGAACCACCTCGCCGAGGCGGTTCTAACGAGTACCCACAATCTATGTTTATGAGCGGAATTCAAAAAAAATAATGTATACCCCTGTTAACCCCGGTTTTACTATATACATGTAAAAGTGGGGTTTAAGGGGGTCAAAATTACATGGGCATGTTTTCGTGATCGATAAGGAACAAACTGTCAAGACACAACGGCACCGTTGCAATAAACCACTTACAGAAAAGAACTACAACTGGAGAGCCGACTTGGTACTTATCTTGTGCAATCTGTTCCCATGACTCTGTTGGTATGTTGAAGTCTTTAAGGGAGGCTTTGAGGGTGTCCTTGTATCGCTTCTTCTGACCATCATGGGAGAGTTTTCCTACTTGACGTTCTCCATAGAGGATTTTCTTTAGCAAACGTTCATCAGGCATTCTGGTAACATGGCCTGTCCATCTTAACTGTGCCAATTTCAGAAGAGTATGTATACTCTGCACCCCTGCCCTTTTCAGGACTTCTGTGTCTGGAATCCTGTCTTGCCACTTGATCTTTAGAAGTTTTCTAAGACAGCTTGTATGGAAGTGGTTCAGTCTTTTGGCATGCCGTTGGTAAACTGTCAAAGTTTCGCATGCGTAAAATTGTGTTGGCAGCACCACCGATCTATATACTTTCAATTTTGTGTCAAGTCTGATTCCACTTCGGTCCCAAATACTTCCATGTAGCCGGCCAAATGCTGCACTAGCTTTTGCAATTCTAGCATTGACTTCATCATCAATGTGCACAACTCTAGACAATGTGCTTCCAAGGTAGGTGAACTTGTCTTCCACTTGCAGTCGTTGACCTTTCACTGTGATGGTAGGCTCCTTGTAAGGCTTTCCAGGTGCTGGCTGATATACTACCTCAGTCTTTTTGATGCTGATTGTGAGATCATAGCTGTCACATGAATCAGATACTTGATCCACACCTTTTTGCATTTCCCTTCTGTTGGAGCACCTTTTGCCATGTCATCAGCAAAGAGTAATTCTTCAAGCACCTCTGTCTGCACCTTAGATTTAGCTTGCAACCTTCTTAGGTTGAAAAGTTTCCCATCAAAGCGATATATTATAGGTATACCATTGTCATCATCCTGGAAAGCATCTGTAAGCATGGCAGAAAACATCATGCTGAACAGTGTTGAAGCTAGTACACAGCCTTGCTTAACTCTATATGTCACAGGAAATGGATCAAAGAAATCGCCATCATTTTGGACCCTTGCAAGCATACCATGGAACTACCGCACCATTGCTATGAATTTGGCATAGCCATCAACAAATCCGCCACAAGGGGTGCGCAATTCGTACCCATCGGAATACCCACAATTTGTCTAAATAACTTAGTACCAAATCTTATGTAAATATTGCCAAGTAGAAAGGTGAGAGCTTCACACACTTTCTGACATGTCCATAATGTGTAATTTTTATGCACTTCAGGAGTGAAAAAAGCATTTTTTATGTTATATGCAAGGTAGAGGGAATCTTCTCTATGAAATGTCCTACGTTATATTGGTTACCTAAACTTCATAAAATACCTTACAAAGCACGGTTTATTGCAAATTCAAGCTCTTGTACCACCTCTGAACTTTCTAAATTATTAACTTCGTGTCTTACTGCCGTCAAAAACATGTAAGTAAATATTGTGACAAAGTTTTCGAAAGATCAGGGAGAAATCTGTTTTAGTCTATAAAAATTCGAATGAGGTTTTAAATAAATTAAAATCCCGACAATTTTGTGCTTTTAGTCTGTCTGCTTATGATTTCTCCACGCTTTACACTATTCTCCCTCATAGTCTTATAAAAGAAAAACTAAATGATATAATTGAATGGGCATTTCATAGAGAAGATTCCCTCTACCTTGCATGTAACATAAGAAATGCTTTTTTCACTTCTGAAGTGCTTAAAATTACACATTATGGACATGTCAGAAAGTGTGTGAAGCTCTCACCTTTCTACTTGGCAATATTTATATAAGATTTGGTACTAAGTTATTTAGACAAATTGTGGGTATTCCGATTGGTACGAATTGCGCAACCCTTGTGGCTGATTTGTTCTTGTTTTGTTATGAAAGAGACTTCATGATGTCCCTTTCCGTTGAAAACCAATCTGAAATCATTGAAGCTTTTAGCTCGACTTCAAGATATTTGGATGATTTATTGAATATTGATTATACCTATTTCGACGGTTTAATCAGTCAAATTTACCACTCCCCCCTACCCAGAACTTCAGTTGAATATAGCTAATTCTTCTGATACCGAAGCCGCGTTTTTTGATTTACATTTATCTATTGTAGATGGGTTTGTTTTCTGCAAAATGTATTTTGATTTTGATGATTTTGACCAGAATTTTACGGTGACTTAGTGTACAGATTTGAAAAAATTGTAGGTAAATCTAACTTTTCGGAGCAATTCAGAAAACTTATTAACCGTTATAAAAGAATTGGCTATAGCCTGGATATTATGCGGCAGACTGCATGCCTAGTTGTCAACCCAATCATTGTTGATGGCTATGCTTCACTCTTTAATTGCAGGACGGCGGTTCGGGCCTCAGACTCAATGACGGCCTCTTCATAAAACTTTAACCAGTGGGTTGGGGCTTGACGATATGTCTTTGGCTTGGCCCGCCGTGGTTCAACTATTGGTTTTTATTTACTCTGGCATACAGTAGAATTAGCCATGAGTACTCGTTTTTGTTTATTATAGTGATTAATTTGATTTTTATGTTTTCGCTTTGATGCATGGACTGAGTTGGGAGCCTTTATGCGAACCGAATTTTTATGTATTTCTGTATTAAGAGTAGCATCGGGACAGGGTGAAGTTGGCTAGCTGTAAAAGTGCTTTAACTCTCCCCCCCCCACCCCCGGCGGTTTACTCTACTGACCGTTCTAAGGCGGTGGTCCCGGTTTAGTCTTACACTTTGGTGCTTTGTGGTTTATTCTGCGAGTAATTTGTTGTATGTCCTACCTCATTACGAAAACACGCCTATTCAAATATATTGAAAATTTTACCACCAAAAACTGAAAATTTTCAGATAAAAATTCTGATATTTTTCATATTTCTGCTCAAAACATAGATTGTGGGTACTCGTTAGAACCACCTCAGCGAGGCGGTTCTAACGAGTACCCACAATCTATGTTTTTGAGCAGAAATAAGAAAATAATGTATACCCCTGTAAACCCCAGTTTTACTATATAAAGGTGGGGTTCAAGGGGGTCAACATTATATAGGCATGTTCTCGTGATGTGCCATTTTTTTCTTGTGCTTTTCAGGCCTTTTAGTATTGCGATTACCTCGCTTGGGGAAGAGAGAGCTTAGTACTTTTCGTATGTTTGATCGATTTGTGCTTGTTTGGATTTGTTGGTTTCCTCTTCCTCTTGATGTCTGGGTAGGGCTGCGGTTTGTGATTGTGGCACTCCCTGGACTTTTCTCTTACCTTTTTTGAGATTGAAAATGTTCCTTTCTTGGATGGTGATGTTCCTCGTGCGGCATCCTACGGTGTTTATATTTCACAATTAATTCGATTTGCCAGACTGTCTAGTCATGTAACTGACTTCAACACTGAATTCAACACTTGTAATAAATTGCTAACTGCTAAACTTCTTAATCAGGGTTATCGGTATCATATACTTCGTAAAGCCTTTTCTAAGTTTCATTCCGATTTAGTTTCTAAATTCAGTGTTGGACTTAAATCTCTTCTGCAACAAGGCCTATCGGAACCCGAATTTTATGGTGACATAGTATATAAATTCAGAAAAATATATGCTTGCAATGACTTCAGTACCCAATTTCGTAAAATCGGTCTTCGATATAAAAAGATTGGGTACAATATAAATGTTATACGACAGACTGCATGCATGGTTGTTAACCCAATCACGGTTAATAACTTTGCTTCCCTCTTTAATTGCACGCCGGCGGGTTAGGCCTCAGATTCTATGATGGTTCCAGCGTAAAGGCTTACTTGAAATCTAATTTTGGGTAATGTTGGTTGGTACTTGGTGTCAAGTAAGACTACGTATACATATGCAGTCGACTCTCGTTATATTGAAGTTCAAGAAACTCTCTGAAATCCTTCGAGATATCCGTTCATCGACATATTATATTTGCAGAATTGAGGAAAAATAAATCAAACAACCACATTCACAAATGAATGTGTAATTTGACTTCTGAAGTAAGAGATATATTGAAAATATCGTGGAAAAGATATGTTGAAACAGGGACAAGATTTTCACTTTGAGATAAGCGGTTATTCGCGATCAGCGAAGTCAAGATAACGAGAGTAGACTATTTCATTTACTCCACTAATTCTGATTTGTGACACAGAGACATTGACCAGTGAGACTGTACGAGTGGAAGCCAGGAATGTTTAGATGTTATTTGTTTAACCGAGCATTTCCTGGGTAGCAAGCAATCTGCCAGTCTTATTCCCCAATTATTGAAAACATTCTTGAGTATCTCAGAGTCTAAAGGGTTGTTGATTGCGAGATAGAGGTGCCGTCAGCAGAAAATCTTTGTGTGACAGGTAGGAACATTATATATGTGTGAAATAGACAAGGATGTGTGAAACAGACAAGACCCTGAGGGACACTGGAAAATACGGGAAGAGAAGATGATTAATTTCCTTCAATCTCAACACTTGTATATCCCCCGCCTTTGAGATAGGAATTATCAAATAATTTACCGTATCTTCTCTGGAAGACAACTCTTTGCAATTTGCCTTGCTTCCATTAGAAGGGAGTCTAACAAGAAGGGGAGCAAATTCTTTTGCTTTAGACTAGACTCATTTTGGATCGAATTCTTTCCTTCGAGAGTAGACCAGTTAAGAAGAGGATAGGTTTACAGGGATGCAAACAAGAATTCATAACTGTTGTCTCCCTTGTAAAATATGGTGGAATATCTAACATTTGTATCGAATCCCTTTAACTCTTTCACTAACACAGGCGATAATAATAGGCTTTTGCAAACAGCATAGATCCAGATGAGACGGCTCATTGAGCCGTCTCATCTAGATCTACGCTATTTGATATTCAGTCTTTCAACTTTACATATAATCGTCTTTCTAAGCGGCAGTTTGTTAAAATGAAAAAGCAGACGACAAATGTCGTCTGAAATTTGGTACCGAAAGAGTTAAGCATCCAAGATATTATTTTTGTGTCAGAGAAATGTCGTTGCTTAAAGAAAACTGAATCACTTTGTCATTCTTCTGCCATTTTCACAAGGGAAACAATTTCTTTTCCTTGCTGTTTGATTTCCTGGCATCTAAACCGTTCTGAAAAGGTGTTTATTTTAAAAGCAACGAAGTGTCACCCAATAGGAGCAAAGTCGTTCCTTTAGGAGTAGAATCCCTTTTCAGAATGGGCAAATCAGTTTTGAAAGAATCGCCTCCGTTGAAAGTTTATTCTATTTTCCTTAACTCTTTCACTGCCACAGGCGATATAAATAGGCGTTTGCAAACAGCATAGATCCAGATGAGACGGCTCAATGAGCCGTCTCATCTGGATCTAGGCTGTTTGACATTTAGTCTTTCAACTTTACATATAAACGTCTTTCCAAACGATAATTTGTTTAAAAAGAAAAAGCAGACGACAAATGTCGTCTGAAATTTGGCGCCGAAAGCGTTAAGTAAACCAGTCATACAACCAGTAGGAAGCGACCAATCAGAATTCTGATATGAGATTGTTTTCTTTCAAGTCTACTTATAAACAAAATTCAACATTTTAATAAGATTTTTGTATTCAGGAAGTGACATGTCGTGCACACATAAAATCTAGTTAATTGAAGATTATAGATTCCAAACAAAATTGAAATCGCGGATGGGAAAAGGTGCGCAGAGATGTATGCAGACATCTAGGGCCCAGATCAGCCCGCACACACAAGCACAAACACATTGAGTCTGATCAAAGTTATAGCTGTTACAATCATCAAAATTTATACTATAATGATAAAAAACGGAGAACAAAAACCCAGATACGTCTATTTGGTGCGCAGTATGATAGAATCTGTGAAGCTTGCATATCCTCAGAGAAATGGATAGCAACATGAGACAATGGTCTTAGGGCAATACGCGAACAGTACAGATCCAGGTCAGTAAATGAATTCGCACAATCTCAAAAAAAGCATTGGCTATACATAGATATATTCTACCGTATCCCGGGAGGTTGCAAGCTTACAGCGAATGTCCTGATCAGATTGCGCGCATGCCAAGTTTTCGCTGGGCCCTACACTTCCGCATTTTTAGTTAAGATATATTTTTCACATAACGTGGTCACATACTATGTTTCGTGTGATGCGGCTGAAATGAGAATTACAAACGAACAGCAGTAACTGCTTACAGACACGTAGCAGAGATCTATGTTGGAGCCTGAGCAAGCCCACAGTCTGTTCGAAACATTCAGCATTCGCCGAATATATTTTACACATAAAATCTATAAAGGTTTTATAAAGTTTTTTTTTGTTTTTTTTTTTCAGATGACATGGTTAACAATGTTCGTCTGATGCGGCTGAAATGAGAATTACAAACAAACAGCAATAACTGCTTACAGACACGTAGCAGATATCTGTGTTGGAACCTGAACAAGCCCACAGTCTGTTCAAAACATTCAGCATTCGCCGTATTAATTTTACATATAAAATTTTATAAAAGTTGCCGTTGGAAACAAAAACACATAACATTACGAAAACACGCCTATTCAAATATACTGAAAATTTTACCACCAAAAAATTAAAATTTCCAGATAAAAAATTCTGATAGTTTTCATATTTCTGCTCAAAACATAGATTGTGGGTACTTGTTAGAACCGCCTCATCGAGGCGGTTCTAACGAGTACCCACAATCTATGTTTTTGAGCTGAAATAAGAAAATTTATGTATACCCCTCTAAACCCCAGTTTTACTGCATGAAAGTGGGGTTTAAGGCGGTCAAAACCATATAGGCGTGTTTTCGTGATGAAATAAAGAAAATCAGCTGGGTTTTATTGAGACTGTAGTTGATAGGGCTGCATACGCCCTCGGCACCAGCTTAAGTGACACTCGATAATCAAAGGTACAACAATGAGCTCAGTGATGCCAAAAGACATAAAATAGAAACTCTACTATGATGAAGAAAAGGGAGACTTTTTATGGCAAACGCATGGCACTCTACACCAGCTGCAGTAAAGTCGAATGAAATCCATAAAGGTTGTTCTTGTTTAAAAGAACGCATAACAGTATTAAAGGCAATCAATTGTTTGTTTTAAAAAGGTTAGTCAGTAGTAGTATTGTCAAAAATACAAAAAAAAACAACAAAAAACAAAAAAAAAAAACAACAACAACAACAACAAAAAAAAAAAAAAAAAAAAAAAAAAAAAAAAAAAAAACAATAAAAAAAAAAAAAAAAACAAACAAACAAATAAATAAATAAATAAATAAATAATAAATAAATAAATAATAATAATAATTTCTTCAACAGTTTTGACAAATGCCCTACAACTATAAACTTGTATAGCAATGTACACCCATGCGACTAGATGCCGAAGGCTTTTCACTGCTAGCCATTCGAACCCAATTTAGTCTGGAAACCCCTAAAAGGATAATTAGCAAACTGTGCAGACCCAGATCAGACGCCGCAGAACGAGGCGTCTGATCAGTCTCCCCTATTTGAAAATAGTTTAGCCATTTTTCTCTAGGAATATCTAAATCACATGGCCCAAAATACCTAAATTTGAAACTGGACATTTCCAATATAGATTGTGTGGGGAGAAGTCTATTTAGACTACAATGGGTTAAATAGCTGCACAGAAGACCACAATACCATATTTGCCATACGTACTGTGGTATTGTGGTCTTCTGTGTATTTCTATATAAAACGCTGGTTTTCAACGATCAAACAAATAAATAAAGTTCATAATATTCGATTTCATCTACTGGACATACAAAAAGTTTTTCTTTTATATGATTTTAATGCATTGTACACGTATAATATTATAATTGTTAACAGACCTTAAGTGAAGGTACGCCTTAACTCTGAAAGCTGATTTTGAAAATACGCCCGGGACTAGGTATTTGATGACCGTTTAGCGTTGCCGAGTCTTAAACAAAGTCAAGCATCGCGGTCACCCATTCAGGTACTGAACGTACGTAACTTAACATTCTACCAGCGTCGCCATAAAGGCCGGCTTCTACAGCAAGGCTGTAGACTTAACCTAATCCGTTACATCTTTCCCATCTTCTCTTGATTTCGCCCCGAAGTCACCAACACTTCCCACCATGCAGCCCCGAGGAATGAGCATATGTAACGCTACCAGGGACACCTATTCCTGCTACCGGGGTCCGTAGATAATGGTGGTGTTGTCTTACATCCCACCTCTGTGACCAAATATAGTGTTTTCCGGGTCTTCCAAGAAGTAAAGCTCCGCGGTTAGCCATCTAGGTACTTACCGTAATGTACGTTGCTTAACTTCGTATAAAGAGCCAACCATTCTACCAACGTTGGCATAAAAGCATTGCCTGTAGAAGTGAATACTGTGGTTTTCCTGCGAAGGCAATAAGTTGTTCTATCTTTTAATTGAATCTTTGTGATAACACTTCAAATGGGCCACGCCGGGTGAATAGGTGTCTTCTACACGCAGCATATGCAAACTGCACATTCAAAGCGCATGCGCATATGAGCAGTATGATCAAAATAATTTGTCAATAGTCGATGTACTTTACAGTATGTAAGAATTCTGTAAGCGGATATCGAATGCCCTGATCAGACTGCGCGCATGCGCGCAGTCTGATTAGGGTCTTCGTTATCCACGCATATGCTCGAACACATACCTTTTCTCTTGGTGAATTCCCAATTTCAATTTTCGTCAAAACTGCTGAGATTGCAGGATAAAAAGTCAGAGACAAAAGGCTGAATACCAATTAAATTAATTGTTACACCAGAACAACCAACAGTTTGCCACATTTGTACGGTAGTGACCAAGCTCAGGCTAAGCATTTGTCAAACCTAACCAGGATTTTTTATTTGAGTATATGGTCCTTATACAGCATTTGCGAATAATGCAATCTATCCAGATTCCAAAGGTAAGCATCCTAGTCTTCAACATTGTTCTTGCGTTCTGGAAAGTGCTGCTATTTCTCGTCGCAAAATTCGTATAGCTTGGAGACACTAATGCAAATTATGATGTAAGATAAAACAGTGCAGATAAGATCTAACGTATGGTATTTTACCTAAATCTTGGGGCACCTTAACTTCTTACCTTGCTAATTTGAACAAGTCCATTTTACCACCTGTTGAAGTGGCTAAAACAGCTGGATGAGATGCAAACAGTGTAAACTTTGATCAGATGTCGCGTTGTGCGGCGTCTGATCAGGTTCTACACCGTTTTCACGGGCATATCTGTCCCAATACTTAGAATTAATATGGCATGTCGTCAATTTAAAAGCAGAGCTATCACAATTTCTTGTCAATATAATTTTCTGCTTGGGATGACGGTCCTGAGTTCTGTACATATGGTTTGCGTAGCATTAGAAAATGGCCTGCAGTGAGTAAGGAAGTAAGCAAGCAAACCAGTCAATCATTCAGTCAGTCAGTCAGTGAGAATTACTAAGTAAGTAAGAAAGCATATACGCAAGTAAGTAAGTAAGTAAGTAAGTTCAGTAAGTACTCGTAAGTAATTAAGTTAGCAAACAAGTAAGTAAGTAAGTAAGAAAGTAAGTAAGTAAGTAAATATATAAGAAACCTTTTCAGAACTTATTTATTAATCCTTGCCATGCCCACTTCTAATTTCCAGCCAATCAAAGTACTTGATCCAAGTTGTTCATACAAATTCAAATACTTAATGGCAAACAGTGCAGATCCAGATCAGTTGGCTTCTTCAGAAGCCAACTGATCTGGATCTACACTGTTTGCAAGGACAGGGTATATCCGGGTTCAGCGGGACAAGGGTTAAAGCAAAAGTGTGTGTGATGAAGGTGGGGTAAACAACTAATAAAATGAAATGGATGTAATATCGTGGGTGCGTGTCATTTGTGAACATGGAAGTACCAGATCACCGTGTTTATACGTTATATTCTACATGTTCCATAGCCATGGAGTCAGTAAGCCGGCCTCATCTGACTACAGGTTGCGCATGCTGATCTGGTCGTCCATTGCCTGTATAGAGTCTACTGCTATAATTTTTTTTCTTTTACTAGTATTTTATATCAATAATTGCAAGTGTTCTGAACACAGTAAGCATTCTACATAAATCTATAGCGGGCCGTTATCGGCCCGTCAGGGTAGCTGACAGGCCGATAAGGCTCGCAGTAGATTTATAATGCTAGCTGGGAGCTCATAGTTTTTTTGTTTGTTTTAAGTTCATTGAGTAAACACTACCCAGCGGCACCTGGCGTTTATACAACGTCGCATTAACGTCGATGCAATGTCATGATGTTTAACAACGTCGCATGAACGTCGGTGCAACGTCATGGCGTTTATACAATGTCGTATTAACGTCGATGCAGCGTGATGACGTTTATACAATGTCGCATTAACGTCGATGCAACATGATGACGTTTTTATAGAGCGACGCATTAACGTGGATGCGACGCCATGACTTATGCAACAGGCTGATCTGAGTCTTCGCTGATCGCACAAAACGTACTGTAGGTTTTGTCATGCGCTGGCTTATTTACAAAGCAACCATTCAAGATCTGTAATAGTGCCCCTGTATTTACTGCAGAACTGCCTGTATTGTACATTTGGACCACCTATATCATCAAAACAGGACCTCAGAAAGAGGCACAATGTCTGGAACTCATTGTTATAGAATTTGAATTGATCCGTAAACGGTGTCCTCTGAGATTTTGTAGTCTTTGACTTAAATGCGCTTTTCTTATGTAACGTCGGCTCTGTGGTTCGTTGAGGGTAAGTAAACCACTGCGTGAGAATGTACCTCATGCATTTGTCATCAGCGAGGACTCAGTAGCTTCATGTGAAAAGCAGTCCTCTGGGACTTTTTGGGGCAACGGCGTCCCATACCATCATTCGCAACCGTTCCCCCGAATTGCTGGATCCAAAATATACAGCCATGCAGTAAAGGAAATTTTCCGATTGTTCGTTGACCCCATGTCTTATGCTGAGGCTAAATCATCATTATTATCGTGTGCCACTTATATATACACACTTTTCAATTTTCTTTCTTCAATTACACGGGTCGCGTCAAGCAAAAAAAGTGCCTTTGAACATGCGCACAATGCGCAAATGCAGATCCGCCTGGCATGCGCATGCGCAAAGTATCTTTCCGGTTACTCCATTCATTCTGTAGTATCCAATGAGTGTGTTAGCGGACAGCGAAGGCCCTTATCAGACTGCGCGCATGCGCAGGCTGATTTGGGCCTTCGCTTTCCGCATATACTCACAGTCACGTGTTCGAATGGCGAGGCTCAATTACATGTCCTTTAATATTCCCTTTGGATCATATTATTTCACTGTGAGTTTATTAACAGCCTTCTCTAGTAACTCGTCCAATAGTTATTATTCATTGGAAAGGCAGTCATTATTAATATCCATTTTTTGACAACATAATTATTTTCTATTCTGTATATACCCTAATGTTTATTGAGGCGCATATAAGCAAACAGTGTTCACAGAGATTCGGAGCAAACTGCTGTAGCAATTTGGTACGAGTCTAAACTATTTTCCATTCAGTCAGTACGAACTCCGCTACAGCTATTAAGCGGACGTATTACAGTGTTAGAATACATGCAGTTTGGTAAGGAAATGCTTTGACCATTATTTAGAATCAATATAGAATCACTTCCCTTTTGATTTATTTTCCAAACAATTATCAGTTCCCCTTAACATTTTCGTCCCTGTAGACCAGAATAAAACATTTGCAAACGGTGTAGATTCAGAAGGGACGGCGTCTCGTCAGCATCTTTGCTATTTGCTACTATATTTAATATTCTTACTGACACCTCTCTTTACAGTAATGAGCTTGTCCAAATTCAAAGATGAAATGGTCTATTTGCACTGAAAATCAGGGGTGAAAGGTTAAGCGCCTTCCTTAACTATTTAATCGGTACATGTAACTGTTCATTTATGGATGCGATGATGTGTCTTGTATCGAATTTCCAGACTTATTCCTTCAATGGCTTGGGAAGCTGTACTTTGTAACGGTAATCTTTCCTGTGTAATTGCATGGTCCTACCTTTATAGTGGCAGGCACTACATGCACGAGTATATTTGTTGAAAAAAAAAAAAACAAAAAAAAACACACACACAAAAAAAAAAAACAATAGCTCGAACACCGACGGCTCGTATACCATTGCTAATTCGAAACCGTTTAGAGTCCCTACGAAGTTATTCAGATAGCTAAAGAAACAAATGATGAGGGAAATTTTCTTATTTTATCAGGAAATTGTATGTTGTGTGTATTTATTAGAATTGCCGTATCGAGGCGATTCTAATGAATCAACAACATACCAATATTGTATAGAAGCCCGAAAAGACTTTCCTTAATTATCGCCTTTTGCTTCCTGACTGGCGCCATGATTAACCCTTAGTGGCTCGAACTACCCATATCTCGAACTACTTTCCATGGTCCTAAAGATGTTCGAGCTATTGAAGTTCGATTGTATGGAGGAATCGTGGAAAAGACAAGCTCAAGAAACACATCCCTATCAAGGCACGAATAAGGGTACATCACGAAAACATGCCTATATAATTTTGACCCCCTTAAACCCCACTTTTATATAGTGATACTGGGGTTTACAGGGCTATTCCTTATTTTTCATATTTCTGCTCCAAACATAGCTTGTTTGTACTCGTTAGAACCGCCTCACCGAGGCGGTTCTAACGAGTACCCACAAGTATGTTTGGAGCAAGAATAAGAAAAATATCAGAATTTTTATCTGAAAACTTTCAGTTTTTTTTTGTTGTGAAATTTTCATTATATTTGAATAAGCGTGTTTTCGTAATGTGACGACATTAAATGACAATATGAAACATCATTTCTTCAACAACAGAACGAACGAATGACGCATCAGTCACAGACTTTAACCTGTCAATAACTATAAAAGGAAGAATAAACACATTAGGACGGGAAGTACATACTATATTTGACCTAATTACCGTGTAAACCCTTATAGGCGCCTAGTGAAGCAATCCCGTAGTCTTCAGATTACAGCCAGTGTACGTCTTTATAAAGGTTTATGGTTTGGGTACCTATTTGAATTGCATCGATTTGTCGATGCAATTTAAATAAGTAACCACAACATATGCATTTTATAAAGAAAATCAGAAAAAAAAAATAAATAAATAAATAAATAAATAAAATAAAATACACCAGCACCATTCTATTAGTCTTTTGCTGATGTGTTTAAAGTGTAAAAGTGTACCCTCAGTAGGCAGATACCTATTTTAACATAAGTTTTCCCAGTAAGTTTGAAAAACAAGAAGAAAACTAAGCGCACAGTGCGGTAATTAGTTCTAATACGGTACATAACATTGCAAATCACAGCAAACCAGTTGATTCTTCCCCATCGAGGTGATCAGACATGACAGCATTCACAACAACAACAATACATTAAACAGGCTCAAATACGAAATAAGCCCCGCGGCGAGCTACCATAAAGTTCTACAAAGAACGAACAATGCAAAAACATCGCCGGAGAACGGTCAGTAGCGAAAACTATCCGGGGCGGTGCAGGGATAAATCTAGTTATTATTGGTACTAAATCTTTACGCTAGGTTCAAATATTATCAAAAATGCATTCAAAACAAACACAACACAAATAGAAAGAATAAGAAAGCATTGTGAGCAACAAATGAGGGATGCCGCAGTGCTAGCGTCTAAACAAGAATATAAGACAAAAGAAAACAAAGCATGAACGTAAATTAACACAGTGACTGATTATCATCGACTACATACCAAAGGAAGGACAATGATAGAAAATTTGTGAGCACGACCCCAAACGTATGCGTTTGGGGTCGTGCTCACCAATGTTCTATCTTTTTTCAGGCACCCGTTTAAAACAGACTGATAATTAAACCATCATTTGGCGGGTAACCCGATCCACCTAAAGAGGGTCCTAAGATGGTTTGCTTGTGCTATGGCTTCAGTTCACCATCTTCTTTGTTTCATAAAAGTGTTTGTGATTTTATGTTTAATTCTTTGTTTCATCATAGTGTTTGTGATTTTATGTTTAATTCTTTGTTTCATCATAGTGTTTGTGATTTTATGTTTAATTCTTTGTTTCATCATAGTGTTTGTGATTTTATGTTTAATTCTTTGTTGCATCATAGTGTTTATGATTGTATGTGTAATTCTTAGTTTCGTCATAGTGTTTTTGTTTTATGTATAATTCTGGATTTTAGGTTTTACAGACGGTGTAGAGGATTCTTAATGATTTACACGCATGATGCATTGTACTTATACATGTGTATGTAAAAGTAATGTTAAATGTCTCCCTTTACCTTGAAATCGCGGACTCCATCGAAACGACAGCCCCGCCCTCTTGTTTTGGGTATTCTATATGAAAATCGGAATCCAAAATTCTGCTTTTGCTACTGTAAAGTACTTCGAATTGTATTCATGAGCTGCTGAGTGAAGAAATTGTTGTCCGTCATTGATTCGAGCAGACTCGAACCAGCAACCTTCAGACCTACAATCTATGTTTTTGAGCAGAAATATGGTGCTTGAAAAGACACAGCCAAAATTGCCGAAATGATCTGATAAGTGGTACTTTAGAACTACAGAATAAAGCAGACATTGCGAATAGCAGACCCGGTTGGAATGATTCTGTTCATGAGGAATGATGACATCACGAAAACATACCTATATAATTTTGACCCCCTTAAACCCCACTTTTATATTGTAAAACTGGTGTTTACAGGGGTATACATTATTTTTCTTATTTCAGCTCAAAAACATAGATTGTGGGTATTCGTTAGAACCGCCTCGATGAGGCGGTTCTAACGAGTACCTACAATCTATGTTTTTGAGAATAAATATGAAAAATATGAGAATTTTCATCTGAAATTATTCAGTATTTGGTGGTAAAATTTTCGATATATTTTAATAGGCGTTTAACTAAGTCTTGCATTGTATTATTTTGTTCTTGTGTTTTACAGTACTTTTAATATTGCGATTACCTCGCTTGGGGAAGACAGAGAGATAAGCTTAGTGCTTTTCGTTCGTTTGTTCGATTTGTGTTTGTTTGGTTTCAGTTTCCTCTTCCTCTTTGGTGTCCAGGAAAGGCTGCGGCTTGTGATTGTGGCACTCTCTGGACTTTTCTCTTACCTTTTTTCGTAATGAATCGTAAGATCCCTTACTCCCCTGGCAAACATTTAGTCATTTAAGGGGAATGGGTATATTTTCTTGCTTTTGAAAAGGGGTCCACACTGCATGGAATCAAAATGTGCTCCCACTGGGAACAAAGTCTTTGCCCTTAGAATAGGTCTGTATTGATAGTAGAAGTCACGTAATTGTCTCTTCTGAACAATGGCGGAAATTCTATCAGCTGTACCAAGTCCATTTTAACAAAAGCGGCCCCCATTTTAAAATGCAACGTATCAGTTCTATAATTGGTGGACAATAACCTTTTGATGTGGTTCATTAAAAGAACGCACAGCCTAAATAATCAAAACCACGTTTGCATGCAATCAACGTGTAAAGCATACATATTAATAGACACAACAGAACACTCATAAATCGTTTTGTTTCTCATCTGTAAATCTTTGCTAATCAGATCAGCGACAAAGCAATATCCATTTATGAAACAGTCTGTGCAATACGTTATTCCCATGAGAACAATTGTGTGTATATCTGGTAAAATGTACCTTACAATCGGTGAATGTACCTTATTATCGGAGTATGTATCTTATCATCAGGGAATGTACCTTATCTTTGGAGAATGTGCCTTATAATTAAAGCATGTACCTTATCATCGGAGAATGTTCCTTATCAGTGGAGAATATACCTTATCGTTGGAGACTGTACCTTATCATTGGAGAATGTACTTTATCTTTGGAGAATGTGCCTTATCGTAGGTGAATGCACCTTAGCATTGGAGAATATATCTTATCATCGAGGAATGCACATTGTCATTGGTGAATGTACCTTATCATTGGAGAATGTATCTTATTATTGGAGAATGTACCTTATTAGTGGAGAATATACCTTATCATTGGAGAATGCACCTTATCAGTGGAGACTGTACCTTATCATTGGAGAATATATCTTATCATTGGAGAATGTACCTTATCAGTGGAGAATATACCTTATCATTAGAGAATGTACTTTATCATTGGATACTGTACCTTACCTTTGGAGAATGTGCATTCACCAATGATAATGTACCTTATCATTGGAGAATATACCTTATCATCGAGGAATGTACCTTGTCATTGGAGAATGTACCTTATCATTGGAGAAAGTATCTTATCAATGGAGAATGTACCTTATCTTTAGAGAATGTGCCTTATCATTGGTGACTGCACCTCATCATTGAAGAATGTACCTTATCAATGAGGAATGTACCTTGTCATTGGAGAATGTACCTTATCATTGGAGAAAACATCTTATTATTGGAGAAAGTACCTTATAATTGGAGAATGTACCTTAACGCTGGAGAATGTACTTTATCATAGGATAATGTACCTATCATAGGAGAATGTACTTTATCATAGGAGAATGTACCTTATCATTGGAGAATGTACCTTATCATTGAAGAATATGCCTTATTATTGGAGAATGTACCTTATCATTGGAGAATATACCTTATCATCGGTGAATGCACCTTATTATTGCAGAACTGAGCTGCGTCAAAGTAAAGGTTGATTTCGGTCTGAAAGCATAGATGCAGATAAGACACCTTATAAACCAATCAGTACTGAAAAAAAATCTCATCTCTCCTTGAAACATGTGTGTTCATTTGAAGCGCTGCGTTGAGGGTATTCATTTGAAACGCTGCATCGCGGCGCTTCTAATGAGTACACACATCATATGTTTTCGTTCAAGAATAAGTAAATTTTCAGTACATTACGAAAACATGCCTATTCAAATATACTGAAAATTTTACCACCCAAAAATGAAAATTTTCAGATAAAAAATTCTCATATTTTTTCTTATTTCTGCTCAAAAACATAGAGTGTGGGTATTCGTTAGAACCGCCTCGGCGAGGCGGTTCTAACGAGTACCCACAATCTATGTCTTTGAGCAGAAATAAGAAATTAATGTTTACCCCTGTAAACCCCAGTTTTACTATATAAAAGTGGGGTTTAAGGGGGTCAAAATTATATAGGTATGTTTTCGTGATGAGTTTGGGTGAGAAAAGTGCCTTATCTGGAGGTCAGCTTTAATGTGGCTATCCCCTTTTCTCTGGAATTATTTAAAACCAAACAATACAGATACAGATCAGACAGGTTTGCTAATGTCTATAAATTCTATAATAGCTTGTGAAAGTCATGTACAGATAGCGCTATCACAGTAAAGACCCCGACAGGCAGTGCGATGGCACAGGCTAATCGAGACCTGTGCTATCTGCATATGCCAGAAGACGTAATGTCGCAGGGACAAGATCATGTTATGAAATAACGAAATAACGGAATCACACGTTTGTACAGTATACAGATACAGCCTGATATTGCTAAGTGCTCTAAGAATTGATACAGTTTAGTCAGATAACTTTGTCAAAATTGCTTAACAGCTTCTTTCTTAAAAGAGATCCACTTAAAGAAAGAATTTGCTCCTCAACGTTGGTGCAACATCAATCCGTTTAGACTATCAGACTAAAGGGGGGTTGGTGTAGAGTGGAACAAATAGAAAAACAAACACTATCACCCTTGTCAACAAATGCGACAAATCCACCATGTTTATTCTTCAAAGTGTACATAGAGATAGTGTTGTGCAAGCGGTTGGTTCTAGGTACAAAATCTGAGTCTGGTCCGTACTCATTTCTTCTATGCTAGCTGAGATAGAATCACCGTATAATGGCGACAAAGTACATCCCGTGATGACACGACAGTGCGTCGCAATCAAAATTGGGCCATGTGATGTGCTATGTCGTGCTATGACTATTGGTATGACGTCCTTTTTCGGACCATATCTACTTGACCTGTTGAAAAAGCATTTCCCAGCCAAGTGGGACCACACACCTCAAAATGTTTGCAGAACAATATCCCTTTATATAAAATCTATATGTAGGTCATCGCCCTGATGAGCAATACAGACGATCACAAACATCCTGAAGTGGTACCGCTTACTGGCTTTGGCCAAATACTAAATTATCATCCTTGAGGAAAATTGATATCCTCATTACAAAAACACGTCTATTCAAATAAATTGAACATTTTACCACCAAAAAATGAAAACTTTCTGCTGAAAAACTCTGGTAGTTTTCATATGTCTGCTCAAAACATAGATTGTGGGTACCCTCGGCGAGGCGGTTCTAACGAGTACCACAATCTATGGTCTTGAACAGAAGTAAGAAAATTAATGTATACCCTTGTAAACCCCAGTTTTCTGTATAAAAGTGGGGTTTAAGGGGGTCAAAACTATATAGGCATGTTTTTGTGATGCTCTAAGTAAAAAATTTGCTTCGATTTAAAGGAAATTCTTTCCTCTTAGAAAAGATCCTTTCAGAAGAGAGACAAAACGGCTTTGAAAAAGTTACCCCACCCCACCTCACAGTTCCACTAAAAGTTCATCAATCCCCTGAATACCAAATCAGTCTGCATATGCGCTTATTACCATTTTTCGTTGACGCGGCGCAAATGCTAACAAAACATTAACAGGTCTCCTAGGAGATACAAATGAAATAACAATAATAAAATGAATAAGCTTGACAATGAATGTAGGCATAACGACAATGCGTAACTAACATGACAACAATGCTGAATTTGTTGTGATATCAGTCTTATATATACTCAACAAAATAATTTAAGGGCCACATAGTGCAAATTTCCATATATACAAATTTTGGCCGGGTGTATGGGCAAAACCACAGAAGATATCAAAATACCGTTGAATGTTTCTTTAAAAGGAAGCTCTTAAGGAGTGCTTCCAACAAATTTTTTTGAAATCAAAATTTTCATTTTAAAATTCGCAAAAAAAACTACTTTTTACCCCAAAATTAAAAATTGACATTTTTACGTCAAAAGTGATGCCTGGGCTCCCAACTGTGAATATATCAGAGAGAAAGCCTCATTTGTTATCAAGAAACGCTAGAAATACCCTCTAAAGATTATTCCTTGTCTATGGGGAACTTTCGAGGCATTTTCAGCCTCTCAAAGGGTTGGCCTCTTTTTCTGGCCATATCTGTGTGCCTTTTACTCGAAAGAAGGTTGAGTTTGCATGATTTTGTTGTGGCATAGTATTGTTTTCATTAAACAAAGGAATTTTCCGGTATTGTGAAATAAGTTCATTTTGGGGTAAAAAATCGTTTTTTTTTTTTAAATTCCCGTGTTTCTTAGAATCTTTTGATCTGGCGTTGTCAGTGCCATTGACATTTTTGTAGCTGAACATGTTGTGAACATGTTGAGCTGATTGAAATAGGGCTGAGACTTCCAGTTTTGCCCATGAAATAATTTTAAAACTTGAGGGTCGCATTTTAGTGATAATCAAAGGGAAAATGTTGAGAATATATATACCCAGCGGACACATGCCGTTTATACAACTTGGCAGCAACATCGAAGCAATGTCATGACGTTGCATCGACTTTAATGCGACGTTATCTCAATGTTGCGTAACCGCTTGGAAAACTTAAAACAATAATAGGAGCAGTCGATATCTTCGATTTCGGAATGGTTATACGAGGGTGGATCAAAAAATACGTGAACTTTCGTTACAGTAATTTTGTTTTTACAGATAATGAGATCAAATATACATAGTAATTATATATCGGCATTTTTCTATATGTCTGTTAACTTTGGGTACGATAGGTCCAGTTGGTCTCCCATAGCAACCATTCTTAAATGGTTAGTGTAGTGGTACCGGCGCACGGTAACGACGTCAAGATGACGTTTCGACGTTGACTACTTACGTTGCAAGTCAGCGCTTTTCAAAGTACTCGCCTCTACACTCAACACACTTCCTGTGTCGCTCCACCCACTTGCTAAACACCTTCTGATACCACGCTGAGTCGAACTGACGAATGATGCCATGTGTTGAGTATGTAAGCTCCTCCAGCGACGTAAATCTTCGTATGTTTAAAATATATATTCAGATGAATGGTACAATTCAAATGGAAAACACTCTTTATTTGTTTTTTAATTGTCTAACATCTCTAACATTTGGTTCACATGAGATAATTGGCTTTCCCGGCGTACGAATTCCTTCTCAGAGTAGTAGAGTAGGCTACTCTTAATGTTAAGACCTTGCGGTGTTTTAATAAATGGTTACTGGAAGAATAATCATTTTCAAGTCAAAATTATCGTCCTTTGAGGTGTATGCAAATACATTTAACTCTTAATAATAATAGGCATTTGCAAACAGCATAGCCGTCTCATCTGGATCTACGCTGTTTGACATTCAGTCTTTCAACTTTACAGATAAACGTCTTTCCAAACGATAGTCTGTTTAAATAAAAAAAACAGACGACAAATGTCGTCTGAAATTTGGCGCCGAAAGAGTTAAAAGAATTGGATACACTCGGTGGACCCCCCCCCACCCCCCCCCACCCCCATTGTGTTACAAGGGAGATTTTGTAACTAACTCTATGCTTTCCTGTACATAAAGACTCTTGTGAAAAGAGGTTCACTGCTAAAGGAAATAACATGCTTCCTTTCCCTTTTTCAGAATGGAAGCAATACTTTGTCAGAGTTGTCTCTATTGAAAGTGTACCAGTTACCCTTAATTGGTAATAAGTACTAATAACATAAAAATCATTATCAAGTTCTTTTGTAAATCTCAGTTAACAACAAACCATACATATTAAATTGCATTGGCATCAAAAGTATGAATACAAGATAAAAATGATAATATTTACATCGAATGGTGTAAAAAAACTATTCTAGAAATATATTATAAACATGAAATTAATCAACTAATTATGGCTTTAAAATATGTATACATGTAGCACACAGCAGTTGTTAAATATTAGAACGTTATGGTACTATAATGTAAAACTTATTTGTTTTTCAGACCATGCCATAGAGGCACGGTTTTAAAACTTGACCAAATATTATTTATTGTAGAGTTATCTAGCTCGCCATTCACAGATCATAGTTGCTGCTCGCCATCAATACATTACGAAAACACGCCTATATTCAAATATATAGAAAATTTTACCTACAAAAACTAAAATTTTTCAGGTAAAAACTCTGATATTTTTCATGTTTCTGCTTAAAACATAGATTGTGGGTACTCGTTAGAACCGCCTCGCAGACATAAGAAAAATATTGTATACCCCTGTAAACCCCAGTTTTACTTTATAAAAGTGGGGTTTAAGGGGGTCAAAACTGTATAGGCGTGTTTTCGTGATGATATGTTGGACAACGTCAGTAGGCATCGCATAGTAGGTTGTCATTCTCATCTAGACATGGAACTATGATGTTTGTTGTTAAACTACCCAGCGGGCATATGACGTAAATATAACGTCGTTTCAACGTCGATGCAACGTCATGACGTTGCATCGACGTTGAGGCGACGTTATATTTACGTCATGTGGGACGTTGCATCGACGTTGACGCGACGTTATATTTACGTCATTAGGGACATGACGTAAATATAACGTCGCCTCAACGTCGATGCAACGTCATGACGTTGCATCGACGTTGAGGCGACGTTAAATATGACGTTGCATCGACGTTGAGGCGACGTTAAATTTACGTCATGTGCCTGCCGGGTAATCAACAACCTACTGCAAATATATTCGTACCTCAACATATCAGATTTGCAGAACTGAGAATGCTCCTTCCGAGTAATTTCACCTCTTTTCCACAATATTTTTTTACCTGTTGTTAAATTTCCATGTTAAAACAGGGACCAGATTTTCACTTCGACAGAAGCGGCTTTTAGAGATAAGCGAAGTTGTGATAACGGGAGTCGACTGTATATTGAATACTACAATTCGTGCTCTGTCTCCAATGACAGAAAAACTACTGAGACGATTTCAAGCAAATACGACAGAATGGTTTTTGCATGTGTTTATTTGTGTTGTTCGTTTCCGTCAGGAACCACTTAAGTTAGGCTTTTGATAGTTTGCAAGCAATTTAGAACCAATACATGGATGACCTTATAAACTTTGGTGAACTTTTATATATATTTGATTAAAATATGCTCCACTTGCAGTCTTAGGTATTTTGGTATAGAAACAAATCTTGTAAGCAAAATATTTTTAAAAACCTTACAGGTGTGTTCATGATATTTTGCAGACAATAAGGAATCATTGTTTAGATGACCTGATTAACTTTTAGTGAAATTTTATGAATATGTTTCCAAATTATGCCCTTTTTCAGACTTAAGCATTTTAGCATTTTTATAACCTCTTATATCTTTGGAACCGTACTACCGTACGCTAGGCTTTTGAAATTTCATATATAAAATGCCTACGAAAAAATAGTTAACCCGTATTTTTTTTGTAAGATTCTTCAGGGTGGAGGTACGTCCCTTTTTAGATAAAGGCATTTAGCAAATGGTAATCTTGTAACCAAAATATCTAAGAGCCACCTGAGATAGGCTCATGAACTTTTTCAAGTTCTTTGGAACCAATTTGTACATGACTTGTTGAAATTTTGGTGAATTTGTATACATTACGAAAACACGCCTATTTAAATATATTGAACATTTCACCTCCAAAAACTGAAAATTTTCAGATAAAAAACTCTGTTATTTTTCAAATGTCTGCTCAAATCATAGATTGTGGGTACTCGTTAGAACCGCCTCACCGAGGCGGTTCTAACGAGTACCCACAATCTATGTTTTTGAGCAGATATAAGAAAAATAATGTAAACCCCAGTTTTACTATATAAAAGTGGGGTTTAATGGGGTCAGAATTATATAGGTATGTTTTCGTGAAACATTTCGTCAAAAAATGCCCCCTTTTCAGACTGAGGTATTTAAACACAGGCAAATCTTGTCAGCAAAATATCCCAAGAATCCCTAACGCTAGGTACATGAAATTTCGCCGATGATCAGGGATCATTGTGTTGATGACCTAATGAACGTTTGGTGAAATGTTATGAATATTTGTCTAAAGTATGGCCCTTTTCAGACTTAAGTAGTTTAGTGCTTTGGAACCATGTATGCTACGGTTTTGAAACTTCATATGTGCTTTGCTTATGACAAATTCGCTGACATGTAGGTTTTTTTTTTTTTTTTTTTGTCAAAATTTAATCAGGTAATCTACTCATTGGCTCCAAACTGCTTGCAAAAAATTCATGCAAAAATCCATGAAATTCAAACAAATACACCCTGATCAAACTGATCTGTAAGGAGCACTCTGATATGTATTTACATGTTTTTTTAATTAAGACACTACTGAAAGTTGCATGCACGCTACATGGTTGCTAGGATATTCCACAGACACTAACAACGCAAATGACAAGCAACGAACATAATTACACACACCCACTCTTGAGGAAAACTCCTTGGGGACAAATCAGAGTTAGCAGCTTTGCAAAACAGCCAGTATGAGCCGCATTGTAAGAAAACTTATCTTCGGACATGTGCGCTCAACGAAGACTCAAATCAGACTGCGCGAATACCTGCGCATTTGCGCAGTCTGATCAGAGTCTTCGTTGACCGCATGAATAAACTTTACATTCTTGGCTATCCAAAATTCCCCAGTGAAGATTCTGATCAGACTGCGCGAATTCTGATCTGAATCTTCGCTTGGCGCACATGGCTGAAGGTACGTTTTCTTACGTTACGTCTCATATTTGTGATAATAAAACTGTTTACGAACGGCAAATGGGTTGCGCCGAGCGCAAACGTGTCTTCGGGCGTATGCGGACAGCGAAGGCCCCGAACACTGCGCATCCTCGCTGTCTGGTCAGGACCTTCGATTTCTGCTAATAGCAGCATTGAGTACTATAGAATGTTTCAATGGAGAGCAAATGCCCGGATGCAAGTTTGTGCATGTGCAGGATGATGTTAATCCGCACATTGTGCGCATGCTCGAAGGCACTTTTTCACCCGACGCGGCCCGAATAAGGCTAGTCTGGTTTCGGGCGATAACACACGTGCTATGGTATTGAATGCTAATCAGTCTAAGGGATTGGAATTGATGCCATTGTAAATAAGACTGAATGAACGCATCGTTTGACAAATATGATGTCCGCTAGATTATATCATACGTGAAAGGTTGTCTCTAAATTATGTATACGCTCGTATAAGACGAAAATGACATTGCGCAGTAGCTGTATTTCCTACAACCATCGAGCGCATGTGTGCGTGCTTGCATGCTTGTATGTCAGCCTGGGTAATGATGGTTTGCTGAAATGATACGTTGCTTTTTTAATAGATAAATTAGATGAGTTACTTAGAAATTATGTTCTGGTTTATAACTGTATGATATTAATGCAACCTATCCCCAGCTGTGAAATCCTGTTTTTTTTTCTTTTATCTGAAAATGGAATTTGTTCTTTCGCTGATAAGTCTCTGTAATTGGATAAATCTCATCAACATATCATTACTGCAATTATATGTACTGTATACATGGTTTCTTACCAGATAATACCCGAATAGGCCCGTGCAGCTGCACAAACGAGCTTAATTGCTAGAGCCTTGGTTAGGTAAGTATATGTTTTATACTGTCTGGACGGCGAGCAGCAAAGGTGCTGATCAGACTGTTTGAATATGTAGACTGATATGTGCCTTTTGTTGTTCGTACTTAGCTAAAGCGGGTTTTCTGTGAAGTGACTCATTTTAATATCAAGGTTTCTTTTTGTTCATTTGTTGTTCATGTCTTAGTGACAATCCAATATGTCTTTAGATTCTTAAAACAAATAAAGATTTGCTTGTGTCTGAGAGTACGAGCTTATGTCCCATTAGGCTAATGTTAAAATTATGATCTCATTACGAAAACATGCCTTTTTAAATAAACTGTACATTTTACTACAAAAAAAAAAAAAAAAAAAAAGAAAAGAAAAAGAAATTGAAAAATTTCATATTAAAAAAATCTGATATTTTTCATACTTCTGCACAAAAAATAGATTGTGGGTACTCGTTAGAAACGCCTCGTCGAGGCGGTTCTAACGAGTACCCACTATCTGTTTTTGAGCAGAAATAAGAAAAATAAGGAATACCATTGTAAACCCCAGTTTTACTATATAAAAGATGGATTTAAGGGGGTCAAAATTATACAGGCATGTTTTCATGATGTATAGCTGAAGCACTAATATACAATTATTACCCTATTATGACGATTTGTTTATCCAAGGCAGGAAATGTTATCCGAGGGCTTGCCCTTGGTTGTGAAAGTAAATACTACGTCACAGCGCGTAGCTACGAAGTGAAAATGTACTTTTAAGCAGTGACATCACTGGGAGGGTAATATTACTTGTAAGGGTAATATTATAGGGTAACAGAATATTGTCCTGTACGTGATATGCTCTCGACCAACGAGATTTCTATTATAGCTTATAAATATTAATGGGGTATATCAGAGTTGTCCTTAGAAGTAAGGAACACACACACATACGCGCACGCAGGCACGCACACACACACTTACAATGAAAATCGGAGTCAAAATTTTAATGACAGTCCTCGTATGACAAGACTGCATACACCTCTAACTATACAAACTGACTAAACATAGCTCTAGATAAGAGGGGTATCGGGGAAATGTTTTTTTTTTCTTTCTCCATGAAAAATATTTTGTATGCCTTTACTAGAATCGCCTCGACGAGGCGCTTCTAATGAGTACCCACAACCTATGTTTTACTGAGAAATAAAAATAAATACAGTCAAACCTCGTTATCTCGAACTCGCTTATTTCGAATTACCGCTTATCTCGAAGTGAAAATCTGGTCCCTGTTTTAACATGAAACTATGACAACAGGTAAGAAAATAATGTGGAAAGAGGAGAAATTGCTCCTAAGGAGCAATTTCTCCTCTTTTCCACAATATTTTATATAATTATATATTTCTAACTTCAGGAGTCACATAACATATTCATTTGTTAAAAGTGGTTGTTCAATTTATTGTTTTCCTCACTCTCTTAACTCTGATATGTCGAGGTTCGGATATCTCGAAGTGTTTCAGTGAGTCTCTTGGAATTCGAGATAACGAGAGTGGACTGTATCTACAATTGTTTAGTTGACAAAAAACCGCTTTGTCTGTAGCTATGGTGCAAACTGTTCGCGTTAAAGGGGTTGGGGTGTCTTACTATAGACCTCTACGAAACCCTGATTTCGCTGTATAGTACAGGGCAACATAGGAGTACAGTCAACCCTTTTTATAACGACACTCGATACAACGACAAAGTTTGTTATAATGATACTTTGAACGTCACGAAAGCCTTCGCTCAAGAGGTGATGGTTAATAAGAAATTATGCAAGAATATTGCATTAAAACTTCAAGTCACACATGTTTTGGATATTTGTTAGAATCGCCTCACTGAGGCGATTCTAACAAATATCCAAACTATGAGGAACTAATAAGAAAACGGTCTTTCTTACATAACAGTCTGTCCATTAAGGCTTCTTCATAACAGAAAATTCATTTCAACATCTTTGGAAACAAATGCTGTCGTTGTAACGAGGGTTCACTGTACAAATTATATAGACTTATAAATGTAATAAAACATTTTGGTAATATGCCATTAATGTGTGCTTTTGCTGTAGAAGTCCTTTGATGGTGTCATTGGTAGGCTATGTTATATGTTTCTCTTTCCAAACATCTTATATGCTATTTACTTTTTGGCATTACTTGGAACAGCACTGATAGGGCTGTCGGCCAATCCACCGTATTTACCCAAAGTGTTTAGACACATTAATTCCTTACAATATTAGCCATACAAATTTAACCAGTCGTTTAACTGTTTCACTGCCACAGTCGATAATAAATGGCTTTTGCAAACAGCATAGATCCAGATGAAACGGCTCAATGAGATATACAAACTTTACCAGTTGTTTAACTGTTTCACTGCCACAGTCGATAATAAATGGCTTTTGCAAACAGCATAGATCCAGATGAGACGGCTCAGTGAGCCGTCTCATCTGGATCTATGCTGTTTAACATTCAGTCTTTCAACTTTACATATAAACGTCTTTCCAAACGACAGATTATTAAAATTAAACAGCAGACGACAAATGTCGTCTAAAATTTGGCACCGAAAGAGTTAAATGGCTGAATATCTGTTAAAACATCGCTGGATGAGTGACAGGCCCTGATCAGACGACGCGTTCTGCGAATAAATATAATGTAGTTCTGTATCGTACCTGTTTCTAAAACGTTTTTTTTTTTTGTTTTTTGTTTCGCTGCTTTGATGGCTCAAGAAAACAAATAATTAAGGACATTTTCTTATTTTATCATGAAATTATATATTGTGTGTACTCATTAGAATTGCCTCATCTAAGCGATTCTAATGAGTACACTAAACATACCATTACTGTCTAAAAAATCGAAAATGTCCTCTTAATAATCGTCATTTGCCTCCTAACCTTGCGCTATGATTAACCCTCAGTGGCTCGAACTACCCATACCTCGAACAAATTTCAATTGTTCTAAAGAGGTTTGAGTAATTGAGTATCGACTGTATTAAAAAATCTTTAAAATATTTGGAGATTTTTTGAATATGAAAAGTAGAAAATTATATAGGGTACAAATTACCCTTACACCGTCTGTGACCTACACGATCTTTGTCGGTGTCCTTGAAGAGGCGGTAGCTGATTGCATGACATAAAATCTACTATTCCCTCTCTTGTTTTGAAACTTTTAGAGGGAAAGCTGTCAGGCAAATACCAAGTATTGACCACTGAAATTAAAAAAAAAAAAAAAAAAAAAAAAAAAAGTTGTAGAACATTTGCAAAAATGTATAAAATATATAAGGAAAATCAATTGTAGTCTGTAGCCTTTAGGAAAGGACTACTTATCATCCGATAGATCACCTAGTCTGTTTTCTTGATTTACTTACTAAATACATTCTTCGAACAAAAAGGTCAGACTCATAATAATTTTTCTTTATACTTTGGTCTGCCGGAATGCATGAGGCAATTGTGGTGGAGAACAGTGCCATCAATCGCCTTGTAAATATACTCTAAAAGCAATGACCACCTAGAGCAAAGAACACATATAGATCTGAAAATATTCCTGAAGTGTCTACATGATCTTGGCCAGACTAGCTAGTTTCGGTCGATTCTAAAAAAAATGACACTTGAAAGCAATGACCACTCTCAAAACTGAAACCAGCTGAAGCGTACATCATCACGAAAACACACCTATAAAAATTTGACGCCCCTAAACCCCATTTTTATATTGTACATGTAATACTGGGGTTTACAGGGGTATACACTATTTTTCTTATTTCTGCTCAAAAACATAGATTGTGGGTACTCGTTAGAACCGCCTCGGCGAGGCGGTTCTAACGAATACCCACAATCTATGTTTTGAGCAGAAGTATGAAAAAATAACAGATTTTTTTTATCTGAAACTCTCAGTTTTTTTGTGGTGAAATTTGCAATATATTTGAATAGGCGTGTTTTCGTAATGTTCTGGGCCAGCAAACGCTGTGGTGATGATGTAAAGACTTACATGGAATATCTCCCAAACGTTGTTACATGTAACACAAGGCAATACCCTAACCCCAAAAATGACACAGTAGATTTATATTTAAAATTTATTTTTGTTAACATTACGAAAACACGTCTATTCAAATATATTGAAAAATTTATTTCCAAAAACTGAAGATTTTCAGGTAAAAAACTCTGATATTTTTCATATTTCTGATCAAAACATAGACTGTGGGTACTTGTTAGAACCGCCTTGGCGAGGCGGTTCTAACGAGTACCCACAATCTATGTATTCGAGCAAAAATTAAAAAAATAATGTTTACCCCTGTAAACCCCATAGAAGTGGGGTTTAAGGTGGTGAAAATTATATAGGCATGTTTTCGTGATGAAATGAAAACGTCACTGAAAATAATATTACGAATAATTATTTCTTCTTTCACCTGTTACGAAGTGGTAAAAGACCTGTTACCAAGTGGTATAAGACCTGTTACCAAGTGGTAAAAGGAGAGTATGTTAGACAAAAAAATGTTGCTTTTCATACAAAAAATTTGTCTGTTGTACGCGGTGAACCATAATTGTACTCGTACATTTGACTATACAAGATAACAATCTCTCATACGTAACTGTAACATGGGCTAATGGTATTAATTAGGTTCCATCTATACTCTGCATAATGCTTATTTACATAAGTACCATTACGAAAACATGCCTATTCAAATATACTGAAAATTTTGTCACCCAAAACTGAAAATGTTCAGATAAAAAAAATCTGATAGTTTTCATATTTCTGCTCAAAACATAGATTGTGGGTACTTGTTAGAACCGCCTCGCCGAGGCGATTCTAACGAGTACCAATGTTTTGAGCCAAAATAAGACAAATGATGTATACCCCTGTAAACCCCAGTTTTACTATATAAAGGTGGGGTTAAAGGGGGTCAAAATTATATAGGCATGTTTTTGTAATGATTGTGGTTAAATATAGGATTTCATGTAATCTTAATACCAATAGTAGTAAACTACATGTTATAGTATCCTCATTACTAATAATGTGCCCCTTAACCACTTCACCCCTAAGTTTCTGAAGTGACCTTTTCCAGCTATGAATTTGGACATGTCCACTGTTTCAAACGGGGATAACAGTAAAAAATCAAAACCAGAATGCCACAAAGTGTAGATCGTGATGAGACAGCTGGGTTTGAACTGTCTTATCTGTAGTGCAGGGCTGAAAGGGTGCAATCTATTTGAACAAACTGTCAACATTCTTTCCACAGAAGGCCCCATGTGAAATCTGGTAAAATCGGTCAAGCGGTTTCAGATAAGAAGACGTTTAAAGATTTTACAATTTTATAAATGTACATAGCCCAAGGGCAAGGGTAGATAACTTTCAAAATTTTGATGGTAGCTAAACAGATTTACTTCTTTAATCATATGTTGTAAGTTTCAACCATTGGTCTTTAATACATATTAAGATAATGGTTTATCAACATTTCCCCATACAAATGTATGGGGGCGCAAATTTGACCGTGCCATAAAATAGTCAAAGATCAACCTACGACCATAATTTCAACAAACTTGGTAGAACTTGAGTCGCCAATGGTATATACCACGATTTAACCTCAAAGCTTTCTTGGTTCTGGAGGACAAGATTTTAAGTGTTTTACCATATATTGGCATGGGGCCAGCTTGGTTAATGGCGGGTAAACATTCGAATAAATTGTCAAAATCCTTTCAACAGAAGGCCCCATGTAAAATTGCTTGAATGGCTTCAAAAAAGAAGACATTTAAAGATCACATAATTGTATACATGCATATAGCCCAGGTGCAAGGACAGAATTCCATCCAGGGGACAAATTTTGATTGAACTCAAAAGGTTCACTCCTACAGTCATACATTGTTAGTTTCAGCCATTAGTCCTAAATACATTTAGAGAAAATGACTTTAAAACATTTTCCCCATACAAATGTATGGGGGACGGAAATTTGACCTTACCGTAAAAAGGTCAAAAGTCAACCTACGAAAATGATAGAACCTTGGTAGCATTTGGGTACCTAATGGAAAAAGTTTTTTCCTTACCATATGTAAGACACATATGGTATGACACATATGGTTCAATAGCGTTGTGTCATTCAAAAAAATTGTCAGTACCCTTTCGAGAGAAGCCCCATGTGAAATCTGGTGAAAATTGCTCAAGCGGTTTCAGAGAACAAGTCATTTAAAAATTACAAAAATTACAAAATTACAAAATTTTATACATGTATATAGCCCAGGTACAAGGGCAGATCACCCCTGAGGAAAATTTTGATTTTAACTCAACAGTTTTATTACATTCATCATACATTGTAATTTCAACTATTAGTGTTTTATGCACTTTGAGAAAGTGATTTTTCAACATTTCCCCATACAAATGTATGGAGGAGCAAATTTGACCTTGCCGTAAAAAAAGTTAAAGGTCAGCCTACGATCATCGTTTGAATAAACTTGTTGGACCCGAAGTTCCCAAAGGTCGTTCAAAGGTGTTAATGGGCGGATGACAGACGGATGACGGACTGCGTGATCACAATATCTCATCATTACGAAAACTTGCCTATTCAAATATACTGAAAATTTTACCACCAAAAACTGAAAAATATCTGATAAAAAATTCTGATATTTTTCATATTTCTGATTAAAACATAGATTGTGAGTACTCGTTAGAACCGCCTCGATGAGGCGGTTCTAACGAGTACCCACAATCTATGTATTTGAGCTGAAATAAGAAAAATAATGTATACCCCTGTAAACCCCAGTTTTACTATATAAAAGTGGGGTTTAAGGGGGTCAAAATTATATAGGCATGTTTTCGTGATGTCCTGAACCTTCGGCTCAAAATAACAACAGCAACAACAACACTAAATGAAATAAAAATACTTTGAATGTCAATATCATCCGTCCCTGAGTGCGCACTACATATTGTATTGACGTCATTATTATTATTATTATTATTATTATTATTATTTTTTTGCAATCTTTTGCACAGCACAAGACTTGAACGTTTCCTTGTAAATGTTTATTGGAAATAGAATGCATATGTATATGCTAAGACATTGGGTCCGCATGTTCGCATCACACGTTTTGATTTTGACTAAAACGATAAGAGAAATGTCCAGAAAGTGCCATAATCACAAGCAGCGGCCCTCCCAGAGACAAGAAGAGGAAGAGGAAACAGACAAAACAAAACAAGCGCAAATCGAACAAACGTACGCTTGCCTTCCTTTTGAACTGTATAAATTTTCATTTTAGATTTTTGCCTTCTGTGAAGAGCTCCTTATGTTGCTATGGCAGCGATTGATTTCGTTATCAAGTGTTACCGCATAATATTAAATCTCATCATTAGGTAGAGATTAAATTTCATCAGATCAGATACCTTGATTTAAATGTTAAATTGTAATGAAATGACAAGAAAAGCGAACCGACTTCTGGAGTAACGCTTGTATGGATCAAATTCAAATCGAATAGAATTAGTAACATCTCATAAACAACTTGAAGACGTCTTGTGCAACAATTGCACTTTGAATGAACAGCTGGAATACATCAAATTTAAGGTCTGGACCCGCATGACGATCATAAGGAAGCTTAACTCTTTCAGCGCCAAATTTCAGACGGCATTTGTCGTCTGTCTGCTTTTTTTATTTTAACAAATATCGCTTGGAAAGACGTTTATATGTAAAGTTGATAGACTGAATATCAAACAGCGTAGATCCAGATGAGACGGCTCATTGAGCCGTCTCATCTGGATCTATGATGCTTGCAAAATCTATTATTATCGCCTGTGGCAGTGAAAGGGTTCAATTCAAACTTGACGGTTGCTCGTTACAGACTATATATTTCTCTTTTATCAGACCAGTAACTGAGTACTTTGATATCGTATGGGATAACTGTACCTTATATGAAGCAAATGAGTTAGAGATAATATATACAGAAGCCGCGCGTATTGTAACATGTGCCACAAAGTTAGTTTTAGTTTCCATAGATTCTCTTCACACCAAAACTGGGTGGGAAATTTTAGGCTCATGAAGAAAACAAAAACAACAACAACAACAACAAAAAAAAAAGAAAAAAAAAGAAAGAAACAACAACAACAACACAACAACAACAACAACAACAACAACAACAACAACAACAACAAAAAAAAAAAAAAAAAAAAAAAAAAAAACAAACAAAAAAACAAACAAAAAAACAAACGAAAAACAAACAAACAAACACAAAACAAAAAACACAAACAAACAAGCAAACAAAACGTAAACTGCAACTCAAATAAAAGGCAAAACGGTCTTTCTCCTAACTATTTCTCTTCCTTGGTGACTGAGAACGTAGGAAACAATTCTGCGCACAATTTACGAAAAGCAAGACATCTTAATACTCTATGAGCAAACTCGATACTTTACTATAAATCTTTTCTTCCTTCTGGCACACGGGACTGTAACGGACTAACTGAGGAAACAAGAAATTTGCCTACACTGTCTTCTTTTAAACGCCAGCTTAATTCAGGTCTTAATCCGGTACCAAAATTCTTCTTACCATCATCGACTTGGTCAAATTTATCATGCTCGACTAAGAATGAGATGTAGTTCTCTTAATGCACACGGATGTAAATGGTTCATATTTCATTGTTTTCAGCTTGACGCTAACTGAATAACTAAACTTACAAGACTACTCTTTTTTGAAGACTTATCCATATGCAGTGAAAAGGACTCCTCTCATTTTGTAGGCGTATCTATATGCAGCGAAAAAAATGGTGAACACACACACACACACACACACACACACACACACACACACACACACACACACACACACACACACACAAGCGATGCAAGAATGGTCTGTGACTGAACATGTGGTGTAAACGGACAGATTCTGATGGCAAGCTTATTTTACTTGACCCTGCACATTTAGACGTACATTATGTTTAGGTGATCAACCCATTCTGCAGATGCGTGACAAATCCTCTTTTAAATTCTTTTTGACTTTTATTTTACTCTACTGTAGCTGGTGTTGTGCCCTGCGGCGGCCGTAAAAAGTTCCCCGTACATCATCGTAGTACAGATTATATTTTATTTCTTTTGGGAATCACTGAGCCCATTCTGGTTATTTTGAAAAATCGAATATCGCTTAAGCCGGCGCTAGGGGCATATGCAGCCTCACAAGCTACAGTGTTGTTTGTATAGAGACTCAATCAAACCGAGTCTCCGATTTTCGTAATTTTGTGTGCTCTTTGCTTCCAAAGGCAATCCTTTTTGACTTTTATTCCTCCAGTAGGATATATTTATATTTTATGCAATGTGATGGAACCGTTCGTTCAAGTGCAATTTTGAAGTAATCAATTATAAGCAAAATGTTATATCTAAATCTTTTGAGCAAAAGTAGTTCTCAATACCGCATTAACTCTACGTATTCGGACAGACGGGCATGAGAAAACAGTGTAGATCCATATCAGAACGCGGCGTCTGATCAGGGTCTACACTGCCTTCCAGCAGATAATAAAATAGACGTATTCAGGTTTGATGACAAAAATGGTAAGAAGTCTCGTGTCCGAATACTTAAGTTAAATACGATGAAAAACTACAGTAAAAAGGAATGTCCACACGTTTATTCTTCATTGTTTGAGACGCCATATCGCAGAATCATTTAGAACAGGCTATGGTTAGTGCTATATGTATTGGGAAAGACAATAGTTGCCGACTTCATGTTTACAATAATAATGTACCTTTCATAGAGAACCAAATGACTGATAAGCAGTAGGTTGTGAGGGTTTATCCAGTCCTACGTCAAAACACTGTCGACTGAATTAGCCTTATTGCATTAAATATGACTATGAAGACACCGTAAGTTCTTTCAGCATATCTAAACTTTGAACGTCGGCGATGTGTCCAAAACTATTATCTGCATACCGACCCCTCACAAAACGTAAAAAAGCCCAGTATGCCAACCATTGATAACTGAGTTTGCTGGCGTTTATCCCGTTAGCTCCGATGTTTGGGATAAGTACGGTATAAAGTATACTATGGAGTAGATGGTGTAGTGATTTGTGTCAGACAGTTCACTTAAGTATAGATGGATGAGGCTAGACTCTGTATGTGAATTGTATTGTACTGACTGTAGGCATTTCGCAATCGATTTCTAGCTTATTTATCCTAAGTACTTGTATTTGGACAGAAACGCCTGAGCAAACGGTGTGCACCCAGATCAGACACCGCAGAACGTGGTTTCCGATCAATGCCTGAATTGTTTTCCACTCATACAGCGGAAATCATTATTGTTATAATAATTATTACTATTATTACTATTATTATTTATGCAATATTAGAACATATTTTATTAGTTCGCACCAGTAAAGCCGGACCTTTTCCCCCACGGATAGTGGTTACTACTAACCGTTCTAAAGCGCTGGTTCTGCTGTTGTTTGTTCTTTTTCCGGCATGGTTGCTTCTCGCTGCGGGACTGTTTTCTTGTATTGTCTTGTTCGTTGTTTTATGGTTGTATTTAGCGGATCCATCTGGCATTATATACACCTTGTCAGGGAAAAGGTAGCTGGTTGTTTTGCTTTTCGTTGGTTTGTAGGTTGTGCACTGCGGGTGTTGATTTGCTTGCTCTTCCTCTTGGTGTCATTGTTGGGCTGTGCTTTTGCTCTTTCTCTTGGTGTCATTGTTGGGCTGTGCATTTGCTCTTCCTCTTGGTGTCATTGTTGGGATGTGCTTTTGCTTTCCTCTTGCTGTCATTGTTGGGCTGTGCATTGGTGGGCTGTGCATTTGCTCTTCTTTTTGGTGTCATTGTTGGGCTGTACATTTGCTCTTCCTCTTGGTGTCATTGTTGAGCTGTGAATTTGCTCTTCCTCTTGGTGTCATTGTTCAATGTTGGGCTATGCATTTGCTCTTCCTCTTGCTGTCATTGTTGGGCTGTGAATTTGCTCTTCCTCTTGGTGTCATTGTTGTCCTGTGCATTTGCTCTTCCTCTTGGTGTCATTGTTGGGCTGTGAATCTGCTCTTCCTCTTGGTGTCATTGTTGGGCTGTGCATTTGCTCTTCCTCTTGCTGTCATTGTTGGGCTGTGAATTTGCTCTTCCTCTTGGTGTCATTGTTGGGCTGTGCATTTGCTCTTTCTCTTGCCGTTATTGTTGGGCTGTGAATTTGCCTTTCCTCTTGGTGTCATTGTTGGGCTGTGCATTTGCTCTTCCTCTTGCTGTCATTGTTGGGCTGTAAATTTGCTCTTTCTCTTGATGTCATTGTTTGGCTGTGAATTTGCTCTTTCTCTTGGTGTCATTGTTGGGCTGTGCATTTGCTCTTCCTCTTACTGTCATTGTTGGGCTGTGCATTTCCTTTTGCTGTCATTGTTGGGCTATGCATTTGCTCTTCCTCTTGGTGTCATTGTTGGGCTATACTTTTGCTCTTCCTCTATGTGACACTGTTGGGCTGTGCTTTGTTATTGTAGCTCTTCCTTGACATCTTCTATACTTTATATTGTCATACACATCGATAGCAGGAAAATGACCTTTTTGGGTCGATTGTTTACACTTGAGCCTTAGTAAACATACAATAAAAATTTCCTTAAATTTGTAATCCGCTTGATTATCATTGACCAATGAAATCAAACCACGCATTTGCATACGAAATCCAGGTAACGGTCACATGTATTTAAAGCCGCGCTAGTCTTATCACTGTGAGGTCAAAGGGTCGTGTAAAAAGTTATCTGTAAAACCTGGACTGGGATATTGGCAAACAGTGCAGACCCAGATCAGACGCCGCAGAACGCGGCGTCTGATCAAGGTCTGCGCTGTTTGCTGAAATAACAGGAAGTTAAGGGTTAATTGAAACACTATTAATTCCCCATTCAGGACCATTTTCCCAGCCTACACTCAGAGACAAATGACCAACCAGTGCTGTCAGTGTTTTGATTCAACTTGTTGCGGTAAATATGTTTAGGAGTTAAGGTGTCCAAATACTTACATTACATGTTGCATCTCATATACATTTTAACCTCTAGCAATCAGCAGGCGGTCAGATAAAAAAAAGATAGAGAAATAAGACTTAACAACTCTTTCAATATGTTGAGATGTCCGCATTTATTTAGTTTCAATCAGCAGATTAAAGATTAAGCTTTAATCTTCGGAACCTCTCTTATGTGCTTCCGCAAAGCTAGGCTTAAAAGTTAAAGCAAATAGTTGTTTGCGTTTATCTTTCTGCTCCATTATTTAATCCATTTTACTACATGTTGATATGTTTCAAAACTACTGGATGACTTGCAAACTATGTAGACCCGGATCAGTTGCCGCGTTCTAATCTTTTTGTATAGATGATAATACTGTCTTTTGCCTTTGTTGCACGCGTAAGCGGTTAATCACGAAAACATGCCTATATAATTATGACCCCCTTCAACCCCACTTTTATATAGTAAAACTGGGGTTTATAGGGGTATACATTATTTTTCTTATTTTTGCTCAAAAACATAGATTGTGGGTACTCGTTAGAACCGCCTCGGCGAGGCGGTTCTAACGAGTACCCACGATCTATGTTTTGAGCAAAAATAAGAAATGTCTGCTCAATCTCTGTTTTGAGCAGAAATAGGAAATATAACAGAGTTTTTATCTGCAAATTTTCAGTTTTTGCACGTGAAATTTTCTATATATTTGAATAGGTGTGTTTTCGTTATGAATGTCCTTTTCGCACGTTGCGCATCATAATTTTTGAGTAAAATATTAGGATGATAGCAAAGGACGCAATAAACAAAGCGAGAGTTTGATATATTGCTGGCAAGATATACTGCTTTCCTACAGTCTGAAAAGCGGAGCAGTTTGAAGCTAGACTCATGTATTTTGATTTCCATTCCATTTATGAGCATAAAGAATTCATTTCTATCAGGAAGAATGATATGTTTAGGTTTCTGTTCCTTTGGTGTGAGCAGGGAGAATTCGTCCAAGTGCACCGGTTTTCTTTATAGCATCTTCTGAAAGTTGACCAATATTTATATTGTTTCGAATGCTTTTCACATCACCAAATAATGCCTATGTAAGTTGACCCCTTAAGCCCCACTTTTATATAGTAAAACTGGGGTTTATAGGGGTATACATTATTTGTCTTATTCTGCTCAAAACATAGATTGTAGGTACGTATTAGAACCGCCTAATATGTTTAGTATTGAAATGAAATATACAAAGAAGTTCGTTTGGGATAAACGTAAATAAGAGAAGGTATGACACATCTTTCCCATTTATATATACGCCCAAAGAAAGAAAACAATAAACTGTCCTACGTTTCGAAACGAACAACATCAGACAGAGATTAAGAATATTGAAACATCACGAAAACAAGCCTATATAATTTTATATAGTAAAACTTGGGTTTAAAGGGGTATACTTTATTTTTCTTATTACTGCATAAAACATAGATTGTTGGTACTCGTTAGAACCGCCTCGCCGAGGCGGTTCTAACGAATACCCACAATCTATGTTTTGAGCAGAAATATGAAAAATATCAGAGTTTTTTATCTGAAAATTTTCAGTTTTTTGGAGGTGAAATTTTCCATATAATTGAATAGGCGTGTTTTCGTAATGTTATTTTAAAGGCACCACCTTCAAACAAAGCATGACATTTTTTTTCTTTATTTTGTATTTTGCCACAACAGTATAATTTATGGCAACGACTTGCTATGGTTTTAAGTTGTACCAACATTTTATTTAGCTTGTCACCTCAACTAGAACAGCTTGTGTTAACAATTTATTTTGTCGTTATAAACAGATAATAACTCCTACTAACTACTAAGATAAAATACGAACCATTAATGAAGTGCTTTCCACAAACTCTGTCGTGGTTTGACGGCTCCCAGGGCGCATTTTCATCGCCAAATTTTCCCCGTTTAATACGCTTTAACCACATATTTTTACGTGCATTGTCCGAAAGAAACCTGTAGAACGATAATCCCGGTTTGTATCTTTGGGAACATCCAGTTACACAACAAGAAACAACCATTTTTTCCTCCTTGGAGTTGGAACAAACAATATTCAATATGGCGCGCGTATGAAATATCGATCTTTTTGCCAACCAGCTTGGGAAACCCCCTTGAATTTCCGATTGATGACGTCACGGCGGTATCTCCTATACATAGTAGCTTTTCGTGTCTAAATTCTTATAGGGAGAAACTTCAGAAAATACTGTTTGCTTAGAAACGAAAGTACATTTTCAGTAAATAGGATAATATCTTAGAACTAAGTAAAAAAAGCCTAATTGTTTCTTATTAACGATTAATTGTGTGCTTTATCAGAGTTGGGTTAGTGAATGATATCTATTGTTACCTTGTTTACCAGGTGTTTGGACATTTTATGAACCTTTCCGGACAATTTTGGCAGTTGATTTCTAAAAATAAGACAAGGCAAGTTATCGGTCAAATGTATATACGTCATCATTTGACTCACTTTTTGATGTTAAATTTAGCAATTTGGTCATTGTTTCAATGACCACAATACTATATAAGGGCACGTTGATACAGGAAGAGCTGTTACGTAATGGTCTAAGAATAGTACAGAGTAGTTGGAAGTGGTACATAAGAGCAGAGCGAGCGGTGCGAGACGCAGTTTTTGGTTTTGTTGAGTTCAGTTTTAGTTTTTGTTTTGAGTCTTTCAGAAAGGGCGCATAGATAGAAAGGGACTCCTGCGGCAGTAAAAATAATACAAAATAAAAGATGTTAGAAACTGTATCGGGCTTGTGTTGGGCTTAGTTCCTGGCCCACCCAGCAGTGATCAAGTGTTGGTCACTACGCAACACAACAACTTATCTTGTTTCCTAAGCTTAAAATGACCTGTGGCAACGGCTTATGTTGTCGTTATAAAACAAGTATTAAATCATACCGACCTGCATAAACCCTGATCAGGTGCCGCCTGCTTATCTCATTGCATAGGTGAGAATGCTGCCCTAGGCCTTCGTTTCACACGTAAGCGGTAAGTGTCTTTTTCTCACGATGCGCATCATAATTGCATGTAAAATATGTGGATGGTTGCAAAGGACACAATAAACAAAACGAGATTAACTCAAAGTTGGATATATAACTGACAAGATATACTGATTGCCGACAGTCTGAAAAGCGAGGCAGTTTGAAGTTAGACTCATTTATTTTGATTTCCATTCAATCAGGGGTATCCGCATTAAGAAGTAATTTCTACCAGGAAGAACGATATGTTTAGGTTTCTGTTCCGTTGGTGTGAGCAGGGAGAATTCGTTCAAGTGCACCGGTTTTCTTTATAGTACCTTCTGGAAGCTGACCAACATTTCCATTGTTTCGAATGCTTTTCACATCACGAAATAATGATTATTTTCTCTGTACTTTTCATCACGAAAACATGCCTATGTAATTTTGACCCCCTTTAACCCCATTTTTGTATAGTAAAACTGGGATTTCATAGGGGTATACATTATTTTTCTTATTTCTGCTCAAAAACATAGATTGTGTGTACTCGTTAGAACCGCCTCGCCGAGACGCTCTGCTCAAAAACATAGATTGCGGTACTCGTAAGAACCGCCTCGTCGAGGCGGTTCTAACGAGTACCCACAATCTATGTATTGAGCAGATATATGAAGAACACCAGAATGTTTTATCTGAAATTTTCAATTTTAGTGGTAAAATATTCAGTGTATTTGAATAGGCATGCTTTTGTAATGAAATGAAATATACAAAGAAGGTCGTTTGGGATAAACGTAAATAAGAGATATGGTGAAAACTATCCCATTTATAGATGCGACCAAACAACGAAACCAATCAATCATCCTACGTTCCTACAACAACAACAGACAGAGATTAACCCTCTAGTGCCCCGCGTATCATATATGATACATGACATATATTTGGTACCGTGACCAGGATATTTCAATATATTGTTGATATTTAATGCTATAAAGTATGTCAAGATGTGAGGTCATTAGAAAATACAGTTGATTATTCTATGGTTTATCTTAAAGTATTTTTTTTCAGCCATCAAAGAGAAAAAAGTTGGATGTATCATATATGATACACTGGGCAAAATTTTTGCTAAAAATGAAAAATTCCCCTGCCAACCACCTTTTTAGAGAAAAACTTGATATATATTTTCCAAAAGAATCTTTTTAATAAATGCAAATATTGAAGGCACAAATAAATCCTAAAAGATTTTTCATTCTGGAGTTATTCACCCTTGCTTGGGAACACTTAATGCCCAGTGTATCATATATGATACATACGTATCTCCGTGACCTTTGACTTCCCAAAAATTTCATGTGTAGTTTTGTAATATACTTCCCAAAATAAGTCACTGTGGGTAGAATGGAAGTTTTGGGACAATGCTTTCTAGGGTTGGGCACTAGAGGGTTAAGCATGTTTTAATTAGTTTAAAGACACTCCCTTAAAAAGAAGCATGACATTTTTATTTTCTTTTCTTTATTTTGTATTTTGCCACAATATTATAACTTGTGGGAACGGCTTTTGTTATGGTTTTAACAATACTGAATTGTGAAGAGCCGCAAAAAATGCAAGAAAAAAAGATTACAAAAAAAAAAAAAAAAAAAAATGTGAATATAAAAAAGATTTCAACAATGAAAAGAATTAATACCAACCACAAACTATTTCATACAAGTAACAAATTGTTGATCCAAACATCAATATGTTGCTCATTACGAAAACACGCCTATTCAAACATGTAGAAAATTTTGCCTCCAAAAACCTAAACTTTTCAGATAAAAAAAACTCTAATATTTTTCATATTTTTGCTCAAAACATAGATTGTGGGTACTCGTTAGAACCGCCTCACCGAGGCGGTTCTAACGAGTACCCACAATCTATGTTTTGAACAGAAATAAGAAAAATAATGTATACCCCTGTAAACCCCAGTTTTACTATATAAAAGTGGGGTTTAAGGGGGTCAAAATTATATAGGCATGTTTTCGTTATGAAATGACTATGGACTGCCTGTCTTTTACTACAATGTAGTAGCTGATGAATAATTTGTGTTAAGGTTTTAAGGCCCAGTCAACCCAATGGGGTCATGTCGAGCGCGGTCAGTTTACCTAACCACACGTTTACTGGGCAGGCTTAGTCCTCTAAGCGGTTAACCAGTATTGTGCACATTCTATCGCCAGAAACATAATAAAATGGTAAAACTAGTGCTGTAGATAGCAAAAAATGCAGAAAGTGGAGCTTCAGTATTGAAAGGGCGATGTGTTCGAAACTTCCAAAATAGTGACAATATAACAAATAGTATAAAAAATAGTGCCCTATATATGAGTAGTTGCGGTCATGGTGCCTAAGCCATAATCCAAACTCATAAATCCGTAAACGAATGACGAATCAGAATGTTCAGACCAACAGACATAGATCCCAGAATAAAGGGTGTAATCAGGCGTCCGCGGATAGTAAGCATTACTTGGTAAGCAAGCTTCGCTCACCATGCCCATAGGCCTGAACGAAGGAAATATCGGTAGAAGCATATGTCCGGGATTTTGGAAGTCTACTTATGGCAGACACAATATACACAATTTTGAAGTCTACTATGACAGAAACAATATACACAAATTTCAACAGTGAATTACGAATTAGTAATTCCTAGGGCGAGCTAACTGTAAAGTTTCAACAATGACTTTAGAAGATAGATACCCGAAAAGGTTTAGCTCCCATCATTCAGAACCCAGCGATGAAAATGAGGAAATGTTGATGAATAATCAAATGAAGAACAACCGAGAGGCTGTGCTATAAACACTACCAATTCACAAACAGAACATCTTCAATTTTGAATGGACTTTGACGACAAACAACTTATATATGAAAAGTTACCAATTAACAGATGCAAATGTGTGGATAGAAATATTTAAGCTTAGACAGGCTTTAAGTATTTTGCAAATAGGTACTTGCTGGACCTTAGTAATAAAGAAATAGCTCAAGATTCACCTTAACATCACGAACGCACACCTATACAATTTTTCACCCCTTAAACCCCACTTTTGTATAGTAAAACTGGGGTTTACAGGGGTATACATTATTTTTCTTATTTCTGCTCAAAACATAGATTGTGGGTACTAGTTACAACCGCCTCGCCAAGGCGGTTCTAACGAGTACCCACAATCTATGTTTCGGGTAGAAATTTGAAAAAAATATCAGAGTTCTTTTATCTGAAAATTTTCAGTTTTTGGTGGTAACATTTTCCATATATTTGAATATGCGTGTTTTCGTAATGTTATACATACTTTACAGACGAAAGGAGCTTACGTTTCTTCCTTTTAAGACATTAACTCTACTATAACGAAGAGAAACCATTGATTAGGATACAGATGCAATTTCAATTACTTATATGAGGGATTTCAGAATCAGAAAAAATCGAACTAAGTGCATATCACGCTTTTATAGACACCGATTTCTAAATTTCCTGAAACTCCACATATCAGGGGAAAACATATGTGGCATATTTTTAGGTAAACCTCAGAGGTAGACAAGAACTCGAACATGCATACATTTGAAGATGAATTTCTTGTTTCTAATATTTTCAGCTAAACTTTCATCACAGAAATGTATACAAATCTTTTATGGTAATAAAACATTCCCTAAGGAGTTCCTTCACTACAACAATGAACATTATTGGAGAGCATGTTGAAATGTTGATTTTATACTGAACGGGTTTAACATGTATACCTTTAAGCCGAGTGTACATATGAGAGCTCTCCTGAAACCAAATATCTTTGATCTAGGCAACAAGGCTATTTTCATAATTGCTGGGCCTTGTGCAAATACCGTGCAAAGTTAGAAGGAAATCCATGTGTATAACCATCTTAGTGAGGAAGAGGTTATCGTTTCAGATGTTTCTTTGTTTCACGAGGGTAGACGAATTTGATGAATTATTCAGAGATAATACATCACCTATGTATCTGTAGGTGAAATTGAACCGTTGGGCAAGGCGTGTTCGCCTACCTTTTTGAGATTCTGTATAAATAAAAATAAAAAAGATTGCCTTTTGGAAACAAAGAACACATCCCAGCTAGCATTCTACGTAAATCTACATCGGGCCGTCATCGGCCCGTCAGCTACCCTGACGGGCCGATGACGGCCCGATATTGATTTTGGTAGAATGCTGACTGGGATAACAGACAGAAATGGGAGTCTCGGTTTTATTGAGACGCTTCATAAGCAGTAATGAAAAACTCTGCTTCATCCGAGTATAATAAGTCGGCAAACAATGGAGCATAATAAGTTCCCACAGGTGTGTCGATTGTTTGTTGAAATGTTGAAATATCCGTCCAAAAATACTTCACATAAATTTTGAAGTGCGTATTTCAATTAGCAGCGTCCATCAAACTCCACAAACTTGTGAAGAGCATACGATGTTGGCTAGCACCACAAATACCCTACCGAGCAAACAGCAATTGTCATCATCAGCGAAGCACAACAGTAACAGCTATGGCAGAAGACGTTACCACGAGCCGATCACACATCAGCAATTATGATCCGCGATACAGGACACTCGAGAGAATTGAGTAGATGTCCGTACATAGCGTACACCCGTAGATCAAACGAAACTTATAAAACGTGAGCCAAAATCCGTTAAAACCAACTTCTAATAAAAATTGTATGAACGCATTTTAATCGGCAAACCCCTAAAATGGTAATTAGAAAACAGTGCTGACCAGATCAGACGCCGCCACAGAATGTGTCTGATCAGGATCTTCACTGTTAGTATTAAATAAAGAAATTTCTATAATACATACCTGTAGTAGTTATAAAAACTAACCTGACATCCTGCTATTGGAAACAGCCTGTTCAAAGAGTTATGGTTGAAAAGCAGACTCCACTTGACGTAAGTTGGTATCAAATAAAGTAACCGTATTCTTAAAAAGCATATTTTATGTTGTAAGAGCAGCAAATACATTTGACTTAAGCTCCAGCGTATTGTTGCTGGATTCAAATATTTTGCATGAAATTTCAGTTTATTTCTTTATGCAAATTTGTATCTATATCGATGCATTAAATACATAATGCATCTTGCGAGAAACGATTTATTTACTTCAGGGAAAAATACAATTTCAGGGAAGTCAACTTCAAAATTGATCTTGCCTCCAAGGCGCAAATAACATTTAAAGCAGAACCTTTTTTATAAGAGGATTGCTGTGCAGGAAAGCAACCCGGAAGTAAACATAACTGCCTCCCTTGTAAAAACATAGCGGAGAATCTACATAGTGTATCAGATCCCCTTAAAATAAAAGTCTGAAAGGTTGCCTTTTGCAACAAAGAACACATTACAGATAGATAATGAAAGACATGAAACACATTTCGCTTGCTGGCTTAAACATTGGGTATTATTTATCATACACTTGAGTATTCAGAATTGAGTGTAAAACGTGTGACTTTGTATAGGTCTATCGAAACAGTCGACAGCTTTACATGTAGCTGAGTGAGGTACAGTCGAACCTCAATCGCTCGAACACCGATGACTCGTTTACTATGGTCAATTCGAACTCAACTTTTAGTCCCTAACAAATTCTTCTGATAGCTCCAGAAAACAAATATTTAGAATTTTTTCTTATTTTATTGTGAAACTGTATGTTGTAGAATCGCTTCGATGAGGCAGTTATAATGAGTACACTCATCATACAATTATTGTGTAGAAAAATCGAAAGAGAAAAAAAAAAAAAAAAAAAAAAGAATCCCCCTCAATTATCGCTATTTGCTTCCAGACCTTGCGCCATTATTAATACACAGTGGCTCGAACTACCCATATCTCGAACAATTTTCTATGGTCCCAAAGATGTTCGACCCATCGAAGTTTGACTGTATACCGTATTTAAGTGTGCTAACCGTTAAAGAGTGTGCTTTCGCAGAATTTTCATTGTTGCTTGTTTGCATGTAAGTAGGTTCTCCACTGACCGTTCCAAGGCGGTTCATCTGTTGCGCTTCTTCTTTGTTTTTGCGTGATATATGGCTTTTGTGTTGGCCTTCGTTTTACCTAATCTCTCCTTTTGGTGCCTCGGGAGGGATGTGCTTCGTAATTGTGGCACTTACTGGGTATCTTCACTTGTATTTTATCACAATTATTATGATTTGTCGCTACGTTCAGTTTGTCCGCTGGATTAATTGTTTTATCACTTTTGCTGGTTTGTTTTATTACTCGCAGGTTAGTTTATATGCTCTGTCACTTTTGCTTTGCATCACGAAAACATACCTATATAATTGTGACCCCCTTAAACCCCACTTTTATATAGTAAATCTGGGGTTTACAGGGATATACATCGTTTTTCATATTTAGTTAGAACCGCCTCAACGAGCAGAAATATGCAAAATATCGGAATTTTTGTATTTGTAAATTTCAGTTTTTGGAGGTGAAATTTTCTATATATTTGAATAGGAGTGTTTTCGTAATATCAGAGGTTTTTATCTGAATTTTTTTCAGTTTTTTTGAGGTGAAGTTTTCTACATATTTGAATAGGCGTGTTTTCATAATGTTTATCATTTGCTTTCAGCGTGTTGATGTTTTTGTTAGGCTTTGTAATGTTCTGTATTCGAGGTTCTTTCTGGGCATCTAGTATAATGTTTTTGACAAGTGGGTAACTAATCAAATACGAAGCGCGTACCGTTTCTCACATTTATGATCAAACAACATGCTAGGCTTGTACAATCATATTTTGTTAATGTACTTGTTTTAGTATACAGATTGGGTATACTTTTGCTTTATTTGTGGATTCGTATCAAATGACAATCGACTCAGTGTAGCCTGGGCTAAAATGCTACTACTGGAGCGTTTAGTCTTTTAATGGAGGAGTCTCATCAGATAGACAATATGTCTCAATTTCACTTATGCATATAAAACGTGATTACTTTTGAATCATTTTAATAGTATCCCAAGCGATCTGCTTGTGAATCGGGTTGTCTATCAAGTCAACAATTGCCGGTTATTCAGGATTTTATCTTGTTACAGTTTCATAAAATGAGAAATAATTAGATTTCAAACAAAAAATACGCCCTGATTTAATACTTTGTTTCGTTATTGTTTATGGGTTAATATAAAAGCAGCGAGTAAAGATATTAGATAAGAAAAAATAATTGACAAAACAGCTTCAAAATAACGTTTGTTTAGAAGCAATTCTGCAAGAAGGTCTGTCCGAACCAGAGTTTTATGACAGCTTAAAAAATCAGAAAGATTATTGGCAGAACTTATGTTTCGGAATAATTTAAAAATATTGTCACTCGCTACATAAAGAAACGTTACAACATAGTTTTTCTGCGGCAAACTCTGTGTATGTTTGTCAACCCAATTATGATTCATAATTTGTTTCCCTGTTTAATTGCACGACGTTCAGCGGTCCTCAGACAAAATAACGGTTCATTCCTCGATCTGTTTTAGATTGTCGGTGCCTGACTATCACTGATTGCGGTCGCGCGCCCATCGTGGTTCTGGTTTTGGTTTTCTTGTGTTCTTGCTTCATATTCGCCACTGAGTCCTTTTCACAGATGAGGTAGAGGCCCCTTTGCGGACCGAACATATATTTGTAATTTGGAACTGCAACAGAATTAAAGGCGAAGTAAATATAGAAATAGTTAAAGCTGGCCCCAGTAGTATTACTACTAACCGTTCCAAGGCGGTTCCTCTGCTGCAATTCTTCTTTGTCTATGCTTCTGTGGTTTCATCTGCAGCGTTTATCGTGTATTTGTTTCTTGCACATCTCTCCTTCTTTTAGTGCATCGGGAGGGCTGTGCTTCGTGATCGTTACATTTCCTGGGTATTCTCACTCATATTTTTGCTTTCTTTCATCAAAGTGTTTTTGATTATATGTCTTTCATTGTGATAGTTCTCAGGTTAGGTAGAGGAACCGTATTAGGACCGAAATTGCATTTGCAATTTTTAGCTGCATCAGAATGACATCACGAAAGCATGCCTATATAATTTCTATCCTCTTCAAACCCCACTTTTATATAGTAAAATTGGGGTTTACAGTGGTATACATTATTTTTCTTATTTCTGCTCAAAAACATAGATTGTGGGTACTCGTTAGAACCGCCTCAACGAGGAGAAATATGGAAAATATCTGAATTTTGTATTTGTAAATTTCAGTTTTTGGAGGTGAAATTTTCTATATATTTGAATAGGAGTGTTTTCGTAATGAAGCGTGATGTTCCGCGCGTGTTATGATGTCTACCCCTTAGTAGTTTTTGCGTCAGTGGTTTCATATGTTGCATTTGTTTTGTCATTATTTGTTCCTCATGTCTCTTTGTTTTGGTGTCTCGTCTCGGGAAGGCTGTGATTCGCGATTGTATTTGCGATTATATTTCTTCAGGCTTATTATAGGGATCAAACAGGGTTTTTCATGCATTAACATTCGTCAGGTCCCGTGGGAGGTGTTGAAAACCGAGACCGAAGAACCATGTTCGATCGCTATTATTGCATAAAACTTGAAAACATTCGCTACATTTCGCGTTTTTTCTTGCACTGTTTTGTTTCGCTTTTTCACCGATGTCGCGCTAAAGGACTATGCTCGTTCTAGGGCAGGGCAGTACACATCTCGTGACGGCAGCAATTCTCTGGCCCCGGTACGAGCATATTGAATGTTGCGCAGCCGTGCATTAACAGCGCGTGAATTGCCTTGTTAATACACGATTTTTCGCCGGTTAATGCACTGCTGTTAATAACGTGCACACTGCTTTTTATGTAATAATATCTCTTACAATTTGAGTGGTACGGCCGCATGCCATGCGTATGTCTGTATAACAGTCTGACATTTCGTCGTAGGGTCGTTATTGACGTAAAAAGAAGTATCTAAACATAGGAGGTTGAAACACTGTACTTCCTTAATCGAGGATGTGACAAACGACAAAGTAATATTTGTTTAAATATTTCACAACTTTCTACCATTTTATGTGCCAATTACCAGACAAAACACCAACAATGCCGAAACAAAGCATTGCTTCGACGGCAGTCGGTCAAGTCCATTAAACCTTCAGGAATGGTCCACGTATGGCAGGCCTCATAAACAATCTTCCGCAAATCTGCTTGTATCCAAATCGCACAAGGTTGACCATATAGGTATATTTGCGTACCCTTATGTTGGTGCGACAATTTATCAAACGCATTGGTATCTATAAATACCAATGACGCATCCTACTTTAAAAGTTGTTAAAGGTACTCGGCGAACAGCTCATACATATATAAGCAAAGATGAGATAGAGTACAGCGTACAGCATTTGCAATCTGACAGTATATAGGTGTTCTATTTTTGTGTCCGTTCGTATGTCTGTTCATCTGATATACAATCATGATTCTTTTCCAGTTAATAGTATCGCTTTCATTAAAGCAGTCGTGAAAACATCGTGCTTGTTTAAATCAGGATGAAATGAAGTACTGAGTAAAACACCTGACTCAGCCAAAGACATAAATGAAAAGTCCATGAAAGTACGAGTTTGAAATTAATGTATGTTAAAGTCAATATAAGACGAAGCGCATACTAAAAGAACAACTGTCTGTATGTCCTACAAACGTAGTTTGTCTTCATTTCCTTAGTAATTTTTACACTAATCATTTGAACTATAAGGTTGGGATAATAGGTTCGTCTCAGTGCATCTGTTCATCAGACAGTAATTATTGATATTTTCTTTTGCGTTTAGTTTGGTCTGTTTCAGCGTTATATTGTACATAACATAGCCGCCATACACTATGTAGCAGTCCTTCTTCCAGGACAAGGGCGTTGCCAAAAAGCATAGAACTTCGCTTTTGTAACATTGTATATACAGAGTTTTAAGTTTCGCAATTCAAGAAGCATCCAGCATTTCATTTTGTTCTCCGACATAAGGTCGTATCCGTATGCCAAAAATGAAACGTATTAATAATATAATGATTGGGCAACTATGTGCATGCTATTCTCATGTGGAACATGTATTAGAATTTCTCGAAATATATTCGTTACAAAGACATACGTTTAATTAAACTAATTCGAGATAATGTTATCCATTCTCAGATAACCCTATAATAGAAAAGTCAGGTTGTCCGTATGATTTGCTAGTGTATAATAAGACTTGCTGGAGAATAATATGATATGTCCTGGTTACAATTAAATAGCCACCTATCCGTTTGATATTGTCAAGGCACGATGTGTACCGTATTTACCTATATTAGGACACCTTAATTTACATGCCATATATGTCCTAAAATTTGAAGTAATCCATTTGACTTCCCGTCGATAATTCAAAACTGAAGGTCGTGTGACAAACAGTGTTGACCCTAATTAGACTTCGCGTTTTGCAGGTTATTACGATAATATAAAACCATTGTTTGCAATAATTTGTGGCTGGCTTGTTGTAGCATTAATCAGCTATAAACGCAGCCATTTCCATACAAAAGCCATTTACAGGTTTTCTTAAAATGGTGTTTTACCATATATATTTACCATTTACCTCTCTACAGCGCATTTGATAATTTACCTGTCCAGGGGTTGCTCTTTAATTTCCTTTGAAAGATATACATTGTGCCAGTGAAATGTATCAGACGTATTTGGCTCATACAACAAATACGTCTAATTGTGTCGCAGTGGTATAAAGCCGATCTCTTCCGTTCTACCAATTGCGTGAAATGAAAGCGATTAAATGAGATCATTGAAAACTAGGCAAGTGCGGAATCCTGAAGGACAACAATGCGGAAATATACGGCAAGTATGTAAACTAGTTTTCTGAGTCCACACGGTTGCTGGGTCCTGCGTGTATCATTTTAACTTGCTGTTCATAATTCTTGGATTGCAAATTTAGTCCAACCTTTAGACCTTTTTTTTAACAAATTCAACAGGCGACAAATAGATGTTATTTTCTCATTTTTTTCTTAGAAAATATGGTTTGCCATTTCATTCAGATCAATTGCATGAAATGAATAAAAATAACTTAGAATTCCAAAATTTTATCCGCCACTTGTTTTCCAGCACGCTAAACCGTAAGAGGAATGCATACATATTCATTGGGTCAACACTGTCAAAACTGTTTTGCCTCCCTTCCGGAAAGGGGTCTACTCTTAAAGAAAAGAATTAATATGCTCACTATGGGAGCAAATTCTTTCCCTTAAGAGAATACCCCTTTTCCGAAAGAACGTAATAAACAGGAAAGCAATCAAGAAGTCACAAAGGTCATCTCTCCAGTGAAAAATGGCAGAAAATCTACCAAGTGTATATATTCACCTTAAGTGTCTTTTGCTTGAGACTTTTATATAAACTAGTGCATCAGTTGCAATTTCCGCAACATCGATTGCATTAGGCACTTTCCTCCGCCTGTTAACCTTATTGCCTGTAACCAATGTAGACCTAGATCAGCCTTTAAAATCATTTAGTTGATCAAATCACAGCATTTTGCTCTTAGAAAACTTACAGTAAAACCATGAACAAAAAAGGGCAGAGTTTGTCCTGTGAGAATGCACAAGTTGCTCTAGGTCTGCGTCGATTATATTCCATAAGGTCCTGTTTCCTTGAAGAACTCTGTTTATTGCTTTGGTAAGACTTTATTCTCATGGTAATATCGTTGTTAGGGAAGTGTCTTTAATAATGAGTTAAGGGAAATCGGTGCACTTGCTTGATTTCTCGCCATTGTTTGGAAGAGAGACAATTTCTATAACTTCTAGGTTGCTTTTCTGTGCACCAAATCCCTTCTGAAAAGGCGTTTTCTCTGAAAAGGAAAACGTTCCTTTCTTTTAGAGCATCTCATTTTCTTTTAGAATAGATACTTTTTCAGAAGAGAGGCAAAATAAATTTGACTTAGGTCCCCTTCTTGGAAGTGTATCCGTCCCCTGAACTTAGATGAAGATTAACTGAGAACGATATGCTTCCTCTTAAACCTGACTAAACTGCCTAATTTACCAGAACCTCTAACATGTAGCGTGTATAAACGTATTGTTTCATCCACGGAGCTGAATTAAGTAGCGGTCTATGTTCAGTTATTTGGACGAGTTTCTGTAATAAGTACGTCCTTGTTTCCCCATAATACATAGTGAAAATGGGGTATGTAAGGTTCTGCATTGTTAGGCGGATTTTGTTTTTTAACAGCTGTTACACCAACTTTACAATAAGGGCCCAGTTATTCAAAGCATTGTTAGCATAACGAGCTCGTTAGTTGTCAAACTGTTAACTGTTCTTATAAGTACAATACCTAATTCCCAGGTATGATTGCTGAAAAATGTGAGTAGCTTTTGCAAAGCTACCCACACTTTTTCAGCAAAAATATTTGCGCATATACCATACTTAATGATCAAAGTTTTAACGACATGTTAACAAACGGCATCGTTAGTTTTGAACCACTGAGCCCTGTTTGTTACTACTAGCAACCTTTTGTACTGTATAGTTATGTGCTTAGCACCCCTACCTTCTCATTTCCCATATGAGCCAGCGCATGACAAAACCTACAATAAGACCTGTGTGGCCAGCAAAGATTCAACAGCCTGTACATCCATTCAGTATGGCAATGATTCTTATTTATCCCTCTTTGGATAGCCTGGAGGCTATAGAACGCACATGCGATCAGCGATGACTCTGATAAGACTGCGGAGGCGCGCAGTACGCTTTTCCATACATTGCATGTTCCGTCTCATATTCATTATGATCTTAAGCACACTGTAGACCAAAGAATCGAATGGAAACCAGTGAAGGTTTTGTTAAAAGTAAGGCTCAATGTTTCGTTCAAATTTTAACCAGTGGGTTGGGGCTTGACGATATGTCTTTAGCTCGGCCCGTCGTGGTTCAGCTATTGGTTTTCATTTAGTCTGGCACACAGTAGAATTAGACATGAGTACTCGTCTTTGTTTATCATAGTGATTATTATGATTTGTATGTTTTCGCTTTGATGCATTGACTGAGATGGAAGGCTTTATGCGAAACGGGTCTTTTTATATATATATATATATTTCTGTATTAAGAGTAGCATCGGGACCCAGGGTGAAGTTGGCCGGCCGTAAAGGTACTTTAAACCCCCGTGGTTTATTCTATTGACCGTTCAAAGGCGTTAGTCCCGGTGTTAGTCTTACTCTTTGTTGCTTTGTGGTTTATTCTACGAGGCGATGTTTTTTAAGTCTTGCTTGTGTTATTTTGTTATTTTGTTCTTGTGTTTTTCAGTCCTTTTAGCATTGCGATTACCTTGTTTGGGGAGAGAGAGAGAGAGAGAGAGAGAGAGAGAGAGAGAGAGAGAGAGAGAGAGAGAGAGAGGTAATCTTAGTGCTTTCCGTACGTTTGTTCGATTTGCGCTTGTTTGGTTTTTGTCTGTTTCCTCTTCCTCTTGGTGTCCGGCAAGGGCTGCGGCTTGTGATTGTGACACTCCCTGGACTTTTCTCTTACCTTGTTTTAGACGAAGAAACATGTATTGACCCTGATGTAAACTAGAGGCCCAAGTGGGCCAGAAATCGCTCACCTAAATTAGGCTGATCTGATATGATAGATTGTGCCACGGTGGCCATCTTGGCTATCATATTAGATTGCCTTTAGCAATTCAGAATCTAACGTTGTTTGAAGAGTTTCAAGATTGCTACCATGACCGTCATCTTGGACACTGGAACTGAATGAATCAGCAATTCTTAATCTCTATTTCACCCCGATGCCTCCCATCAAGGTTCGGCTCAACCTGACGTTTGAAGAATTTCAAGATGGAATGTAACGACTTTAGCAATTTCGAATCTCTGTGCCACCGTGATGCCTCCCATCAAGTTTCAGCTCAATCGGACAGGATTTAGGAGGAGATGTCGTTTGAAGAATTTCAAGATGGCCATCTTGGATATCGGAACGGAACGATTTTAGAAATTTTGAATCTCTTTGTCACTGTGATGCCTCCCATCAAGTTTCAGCTCAATCGGACAGGGTTTGGGAGGAGATGTCGTTTGAAGAATTTCAAGATGGCCGCCAGCGGCCATCCTGGATATCAGAACGAAACGATTTTAGCAATTCTGAATCTCCAGGCTGCCACAACGCCTCCTACTAAGTTTCAGCTCAATCTAACTTATGGTTCTGGAGGAGATGTCGAAAATGTGAAAAGCTAACGACGGACGGACGGGCGGACGACGGACGGACGACGGACAACAGGCCATTGCATAAGCTGACCTAGAGCAAAGCTCCAGGTGAGCTAATAATATAAACGCAGAAACTGTCATAGTGATCACAAGGGGCCCGCGATTAACCACTTTATATAGAGAAAGGAGTTTCAGAAATGATCAGAAACGATATTGGACTGCATGTCAGCTAGTACAGAGCATCCCAAACCTTCGGAGCCTTTTTATCAGAGTCTACACTGTTATCCTGTCTTAACATTTAGGGTAATTGCGGTACCGAGGTTAATTCGCCGACGGAAAGACAGAATGATAAACAGGGATGGGTTATGTCTGCCATCCAAGCTCATTATATTTAAATAACCACAAATAACAGCAATTTATAGCTGATGGATGAAGAATAATGAAAGATTTTTTTGCAGACAGACGTAACTCATTTACTTAGAAATATATGAACCAGTACGACAAATGACAAAATGTCGTTGAAGATACCATGAGAAATGGGCAACTTCTAGGCATATATAATTGAGAGAAATGGCTGTACTTTATAAATTTTTCGCCGTTTCCACCAAGGAAACAACTTTTGTGACTTCCTGTTTGCCTTACTGCACACTACTTCGAAAAGGAAACTGAACACAGGTACAGTCGACTCCCGTTATCTCGAAGTCCAAGGCACCCTCTGAAATACTTCGAGATATCCGTACCTCGACATATCAGATTTGAAGAAGAAGTAAAAATAAATCGAACCATATTTCATATATGAGTCTATAATCTGACTCCTGAAGTTAGAGATATATTGAAAATATTGTGGAAAAGAGAAGAAATTCTCCTCTTTTCCACAATATTTTATTACCTGTTGTTAGATTTTTATTTTTAAACAGGGACCAGATTTTCACTTCGAGATAAGCGGTTATTCGAGATAAGCGAAATCGAGGTAACAAGAGTCGACTGTACTTCGCAATTTCAAACACTTTTATGACTTCCATACAGAGCAGACCCCTTGCCGGAAGGGAACAAAACAATTCCGAAGGAGTTGTCTTCTCTGCAACAAAACATTATCACCGCTGCTGAAAGGGCAAAATGACTTTGAACAAGGTTTGAAATTTATATTACAGGCGTCATTGAAAAGGGAGTGTAAACGTATATACATTGTAAATGAGGGGTGCCATGTGAAATATACTCAGACAGAAAAGACCTTTATCAGGCTGCGCATCCGCACATTCAGTTTGAGGCCTTGGCAGCTCGATTACAGAGTCGCTGGATACTGTAGAATATCTCGACGTTTAGCAATTATAGTCCAGGAGGAAATGCGCGGTGCCATTAAGAAAACACGCCTATTCAAATATATAGAAAATTTCACTTCCAAAAACTGAAAAGTTTCAGACAAAAAAAACTATTTTTCATATTTCTGCTCAAAGCATAGATTGTGGGTACTCGTTAGAACCGCCTCGGCGAGGCGGTTCTAACGAGTACTCACAATATATGTTTTTGAACAGAAATAAGAAAAATAATGCATACCCCTGTAAACCCCAGTTTTACTATATAAAAGTGGGGTTTAAGGGGGTCAAAATTATATAGGCATGTTTTCGTGATGCTATTTTTCGACTAAGATGTTTACTGACAATGCCTATTCAGCAGATCCTTTTTGCTATTGTATGGCTCAAATGTTAGGCTTTAGACGACTCTAAGACAATGATACAAAGAAAATTTTTTAAAACTACCCAGGAAAGCAAACAACAAGGCGAATGCAGGCTTCTCGAGAAAGCGAAAGTTGAAACAGAAAAAAAGGTGTTACACAATTTTACAAAGCTCAAGCAATTCAAAGTCACACAATTTTGCAAAGCTCTAGCATTTAAAAGTCACTCACTGACGAAACCAACACAGATCACCACAACACTGTCAGATTATTAAAGAAAGCATCCACGGTCATTAAGAAGAGCTGAGCATGAGTGGTATTTGTATATGTTATTATAAACAGATTAATGAAATATATTAATCAAATATAATACAACTTTCCTAAAAGTGATATTACCAAAAAATGATATTTTACTTGTAAAATGTAAGTACAACAAAGCAGCATTTTACTTATTTCTCCCAATAAAGGTACTGGTATTTTGAAACAGCGAACTATATTTTGGCAGTGATCTTTCAGTTGTTTTTCGGCTTTTCTAGTTCATTTTACTTGACTGCTGGTGTTATGTGTTGTGTGTCTCCGAATTTCATTCTTTTCTATGTTCTCTGTTTCCAATGGCAACCTTTGAGAGTTTTACTTTTACTTCACTGCGGCTGATGTTAAGTGCCGTGTGTCGGCAGTGAAACGTCTCCCCTTACTTCATCATAGTGCAGGTTATATCTTTTTATATCCTTTGGGATCATTGAGCTCATTCTAGTTACTTTGAAAAATCGAAAATCGAATACCGTTCAGACCGATGCTAGGTATAGCCTTTGCAAACTACATTTTTGTATATGAAGAGACTCATAAATCCGAGTCTCCGATTTTCGTTTTTTTTTTTTTTTTTTTTTTTTTTTGCTGTGTGTGTGTGTGTGTGTGTGTGTGTGTGTGTGTGTGTGTGTTTGTTTCAAAAAGCAATCTTTCGGATGTTTTATTTTGATATTTCATTGCTAATGGACAACACTGCGCATAAATTTTCTCTGCTAGAATGTAAGATTCGCATCTCTATTATCGTGAACATGACTCTCATGAAATATACGTTTTTATGCTCCTCTCTATGGCAGAGAAGTCATATTTACGACAACATTAATAAATAAACCATAACAGTAATGAGTACAATGTATAATGCAATTTATCTATTTAAGGTGTGATATTGATGCCAAACATTTCATAACAACAGACGCGTCATGTCCAAGGAATCTCAGGACTGTTCCTTAGCTACTACAAATAAACCACCTTAGACCATCGGGGCGATTTTTATGAATACACATTACATACACTTTCAAGATGAAATAAGAAATTCTCTAAATTAGGCGTAAATATTTCTTATGCTGAGCATTGCAAAAATGTCCTAGGGACTAAAGAAAAACTTCGAAACAGCCATAGTAAACGAAACATCGGTGTTCGAGTCATTGAAGTTTCACTGTATATGTATCATTTACTAAAAATATAAACATAACCGTAGCTTACAGAGTGAAGTGTTTTTTTTTTCTCGGTTTAAATGTTCTGTATCCTGGACGAGAGAAGATGAAAATAAACAAATAAACGCATTCGTTTTGGCATAAAGAACGTTGAATAGGGTGAGCGTTAGTGATCACTTTGCACCCGTGCGTCGTTACACAATTTTAAATAAGACCTCCGATGCTATTCGAACCTTATATTGTAGGAAAATGGCTTAGGCAAGGAGACTTTCGGTTGAAACGTTTTGAACAAACAACCATTTTCTTTGGTTGTCAGTGCAATTAAAATTTTCTTCTTGATCATATATTTCACTGCGATGTTTCGCATATGAACTGATACAAGATCCACAAAACGTTCTCAACATCAAAGATAAAGACAGACAAACACAGTTAAGTTGCCACAAAAATAACAGATGGCAAGCATAGGTGGCAACTAGTCGAACTTCAATGGCTGGAACATCTTTGGGACCATGGACATTTGTTCGAGACATGGGTAGTTCGAGCCACTGAGGGTTAATCATAGCGCAAGGTCAGAAGGCAAATGAAAATAATCTAGGAATGTTTCTTCCATCTTCTTTAAAATATTGGTATGTTGAGTGTCCTCATTAGAATCGCCTCGATGAGGCGATTCTAATGAGTACACTCAACATACATTTTCATGATTAAATAAGATTAAGAATAATAAGAAAAGAAAATTTCCCTTAAAATCCCAAAATATTTGTTTTCTTTAGCTATCGGAAGAATTTACTAGGGACTCAAAAACGAGTTCGAATCATCCACGGTAAACGAGCCATCCGTGTTCGAGCAATCGAGGCTATGCTGTATATGTTTTGTGACGATCGGAGGATTTGATTGTCTGGCGTTGCAAAAAAAAAAAAAAAAAAAAAAAAAAAAAAAAAAAAAGGAATCATGCTAATTATGGGAAAAAATTAAATGATATCTTCTCCTTTACTAATAAACCGATTTCATTAATATTTTTGGGTGAATTTATCCCAGCTATGTGATTTTACTGCCCCTGCTGTTAAAATGCAATGGCACTAGTTAATATTGAGATAATTATTGTGTTTATGTTGTTTAGAAAGATCAACAAAGCTCTCTAAACTCAAGCACGCGATTCGTAGCAAAAATTATCCTTGAATATGTATCAACAAGGACAGGGTTATGCATTACGAAGACACGCCTATTTAAATATATAAAAATCAGTCCTTTTAGTATTGCGATTACCTCGCTTGGGGAAGAGAGAGCTAACCTTAGTGCTTTTCGTACGTTTGTTCGGTTTGTGCTTGTTTAGATTTGTCGGTTTCCTCTTCCTCTTGGGGTCTGGGAAGGGCTGCGGTTTGTGATTGTGGCACTCCCTGGACTTTTCTGTTACTTTTTTTGCTGATTAATCAACACCATGGATAGGCACGACCGTAAAATAGTCGAGGACTCAAAAAAAAAAACAAAAAAAAAAAAAAAAACAAAAACAAAAAAGGTAAGAGAAAAGTCCGCTACAATCACAAACCGCATCCCTTCCCGACACCAAGAGGAAGAAGAAACCGACAAATCTAAACAAGCACAAATCGAAAAAACGTACGAAAAGCACTAAGATTAACTCTCTCTTCCCAAAGCGAGGTAATCGCAATGCTAAAAGGACTGAAAAAAAAACAACAACAAAAAAAGAAAAACAAAAAAAAAACAAAAAAAAAAAAAAAAAAACAACACAAGAACAAAATGACACAAGGTAAGACATAAAACAAATCGCCTCGTAGAATAAACCACAAAGCAACAAAGTGTAAGACTAACACTAAGTAATTGTTTCTACTGTCTGAGCTTCTGTTGCAGTTCTTCTTTGTTTGTATATCGGTTATTGAACTGTGCCTTTGTGTATTGTCAATATTTGTTACTCATATCTCCATATGTTTGCTTCACATTACGAAAACACGCCTATTTAAATATATTGAAATTTTCACCTCCAAAAACAGTAAATTTTTAGACAAAAAATCTGATATTTTTTCACATTTCTGCTCAAAACATAGATTGTGGGTACTCGTTAGAACCGCCTTGGTGTTTGAGCGAAAATAAGAAAAATAATGTATACCCCTGTAAACCCCAGTTTTACTATATAAAAGTGGGATTCAAAGGGGTAAAAATTATATAGGCATGTTTTTGTGATGGGAAAGTTTATACTTCATGATTTGGACTTTCCTTGTTAACTCAATTTATATATTTGTTCATTAACAATTTAACATTTATCCCCAGGGATGCCCTCCGCCCCCTGCACCTTTATGACCAGGCGAGCAATTCTGACTCTTGTCCTCTTGTATTAATGTGTAATTTAGTAACAAGCTTCTGAAAGCATATACAGACAAACTAGATGTTCTAATGTGTCTTGTCAGGTAATCCAAATCTTCACTATACTTTTATCAGACAATAACAAATGTTTGTCTGACCTTTCGTTGACTTGGTGGTATTTACTTAAAAGAATTTGACAACTGTAAGACAAGAAGTTAACAGCTTTCAGTGTCCCATAGTAATGCAATATCCACAGTGGGCAACAAAGTGAGTTTACAACGAAATGAGCCAGCGCACGACGAAACCAACTATAAAACTTGTGCGACAAGTGAAGACACAGGACATCCTGCGGTCTGATCAGTCTTCGCTGATCACATGTGCCTGCTACAGCCTCCATGCTATTCGAAGAGGGATGAACGAGAACCTTTGCAACACTAGGTGGATGTACAGTCTGATCTGAGTCTTTGCTGGTCACATAGGTCGTATTGTAGGTTGTGTCGTGCACTGGTTCAAATCAGTTTGTTGTGCGTCTTTGGTAACCGATACGATGCAGTAAACGTACCGTAGATCAGTTCAGTTTTAAGGTTGATACGTTAGCTACATCAGATGTAATAAGAATCACAGGAGCTTCACTTTCAATCAAATCTGTTTTGCCAGACGTTTGATTAGCATATTTTCCGTAAAATTATTTAGAATAAGTGTTCAGATACCAGAAGTTTCACGAAAATAATTTATGCTCTCAATGAAGAAGTTGCAAGTATATTCTGAAAGAAATATATTAAACTTCATATTTCCTTCGGGAAGGCGGTTGTGCTTCGTGATGGCAGCATTTCCTGGGTATCTTCACTGTATCATAAACATATCTGAAAATACAAATATACGGAAAGCTTTGAAAAAATTGAGATTATAATCTCTTTAATTGGTAACATTAGTGTCTCGTTAAACATATCTTGGTCGTCTTGTAAGCAAACCAGCCTTTAAAACGTGCTGACGCTTGAATCAATATACATCATTCAATGATTTTGTAAGCTGGTGCAACTAAATTCCTATCTAACAATGATGTCATAGAAATGTCCGGCGATTGAGATATGTTAATGGCTACACATACTGAAGTTATATTTCCTTTGTGAATTGTTATCATATTGTATTATAGAAGAAATCCGTCAATTGTTTGCTGTCTCTCTCTGACGAAGCCAATATCACTGAAGCGTTCATTTCATCTCTAGATATATAGATGACTTGTTTTATGTTGCTAGAATTTATTTTGAGCTGATGATGATAAAATCTATCGCGCTGTTAAAATATTAATTCTTCTGATACGGCTGATACGGAAGCACCCCTTTTGGATCTGAATTTATTGATATCACGTGATATATGTTTTAGAAAAATGTGATGCTTTTGATTGTGACATTATTAATTACTTTTTTAGATGATATTACCCAGGAATCTATGAAGTATAGCTATATCAATTTATTTGTTTTGCAAGGGAAGAATATCATAATATTAACAATCAGAATATTATCCTGGGCCCAGTTGTTCAAAGCTAACGATGTCGTTAGTTAACGATTCGTTAAAATTTACATTGAGTGATACGCAAATATGCTGAAATTTTTGCTGAAAAAATGTGAGTAGCTTTTGCAGTGCAAAAGCTACTCACATTTTTTCAGCAAAAAATATAATAATATTGTATATTAAATCTGCTAAAACAGTTAACGAAATGACCCTTAACGAGCTCGTTAAGCTAACGACGCTTTGAACAACTGGGCCCAGACTGCTAAACTTCTTTGGGATCCCGTAAAGCTAGCTTAAGCCCCAACCGCCACCCCCACGCCCTCGCCGGTAATTTATTACTGATATTTCTAAGGCAGTACCTTCGTTGAAGTACTTTTTGTTAAATTGTAATAGATGGGTTCAGAGCGGACAAGATATTATATTTTCCCATATGGACAAATATGGGATTTCCGATTCAATTATATATATATATATATATATATATATATATATATATATATATATATATATATATATATATATATATATATATATATATATATATATATATATATATGTGTGTGTGTGTGTGTGTGTGTGTGTGTGTGTTCGGGTCAGTGCTATTTTATTTTGTATACGTTATACTTTGATGATTTTGTCGATGTGTTATGTTTATAATTTGTTATACTTTGATGATTTTGTCGATGTGTTATGTTTATAATTTGAACTTGCTGCATTGTGGATTATTATGGATATTATAAAATAGCAGGATGTCTAGATTACAAAATAAGCTACAAAGCTCACGCCAAGGGTTTACAATACAATTCTTTGAAGGAAAAATCATCTTCAACATATATATTGAGCTGTTAAGCTTTATTTTGAAAATGTATTTATATATATTTTCAGATGATTTGAATAAATAATGTACACACTCATATATGTTGTGTTACAAATAGTGTCCATCGAGAACCAGTAGCAGTTCTATTACAAAACGTTATGTAGTAATTCACTTACTAATGCTTTTATTTTAACAATTACGAAAATTTATGATATATTCAGTTAAATTCGTGTAACAGAGTTGCCGACGTTTTGGGAATGCTTGACATTTGTTTATGACTGTTTAGTTGTATTTATCTGTCTTCCCCTTTAGTGTTTGGGGCTTGATGTGGATCTGATTGCATCAGTTCCTGAGTTTACATATTTACTTTACACAATGATTTAGGTATCATAATTCCTGATAAACACATGATCGGTCCGCACTCATGCCTCTACTCATTTGTGACACATCACATTGACACACATAATTATAAATACCTTGATAAAACAAAGCAAAGGGCTCAATGGTGATCTGAAGCCATGAACAAAAGCAGGATATCGATGGACCTGACTACAGATATTAATAGGCGCTTATCTTCATAAACAGAATGAGGAGGGAGCCACTATCTAGTCTGAGGACCGATTCGCCGTCGTACAGTTGTAGAGGGAATTAAAGATATCAAATATAGCTGGGTGTCCAAATATGCAGGCAGTTTGTAACAGAATATTAATATTGTAACTTATCATTTTGTATCAAGTAACCATCCTTATAACTCCGAAAATCAGTTTTCTCAAAAGTCTTTCTGGATGTATAGACTTCGTCGCCAAAAACGTCAGTTTCCGGCAGCCCTTCTTGTAAATGTGTTAACAAACCGAAGATATATCTGGGCATGTATACAGAATGACGGCGATGAAGCTTAGAAATGTTTTACCGGTGCCTTGGCTTTGCAGTTTAATAAATTTTATTTCGATAATTAAAGTCAATGATTTAACTAGATACTCTAGCAATATAAATTAACTGAGAAATATATACACCACAGGATGTAGGATGAGGGACATCGCAATCCAAAAAAACACTGGAAAATTTACAATATAAAAATCAATTGTCCCGTTTGTCATGAATTTTAATAGAGATTTCGTCATTAGAAATTGATAAACCCAGAAAGGGTGCTTCAGTAGCAGCCGTATTAGTTGAATGTTCTTTTTGGATTTTATCAATCATTTGTTCAAATTATACTTAATAAATATTTAGTAAGTCACTGAATGCTTCAATAATATTGGTCTGATTTTCGTGAGAAAGAGACAACATAAAGTCCCTTTCGTAATAAAACAGAAACAGATCTGCAATAAGGTAAAACTGGTTTAACCCTTGTCCTGCTGAATCCGAATATATTCTGCCTTTGCAACTGAGGAAGCTAACTAATCTGGATCTGCACTGTTTTTCATTCAGTATTGAATTAATGTCAACAATCCGGATTAAGTAATCTGATTTGCTGTCAATTAGAAATGGACGTGACATCTTAACCCTTGTCCTGCTGAACACGGAAATACCCTGCTTTTGCAAACAGTGTAGATCCAGATCAGTTGGCTTCTGAAGAAGCCAACTGATCTGGAACTGCACTGTTTGACATCCAGTATGTGAACTTCTATCAACAACCTAGATCAATTAATCTCATTGGCTTAAAATTAGAAGTTGGAGTAGCAGCTTTATCTATTCAGCAGGACAAGGATCAACTTATTCAGCAGGAGAAAGATCAAGCCCCACAACAGTAAGTATACTGGGGGAGATGGTTTTAACATTGTTTAGTGTTACCTCTGTCTCGCTACAGAGATATTTGGTTCCATATTCTTCGGCGTTTTATCTAGTGTTTGTTCATTCTTATCTAGCTCCGTGACCTCACTCGAATGAAGTTGGCGCTGATCGTTTGGCTGGTCGTTTAGGTATATTTTCTGGCTGTGGGTATTCCGCACTCTTTCTCTTGGTATCCGAGGTAGAGCTTTTATTGTGGCATATCAGTAGATGATTGCCTACATATATCGACCACTTAATTTACGCCTTTTCACATCAATAAAACGACATCTTTTACAGTTGAATTGTCGAACAAATGAAGCTGAATGAACTTCAGAATTGACACAAATTGACCTTAGCTTGCTAGCTGCTCAAGAACGTGTTATACTATCCCTTCAAGCGCCAAGCAAAATTGTAGAAGACGATATTGCAAATAAAATTTTTATTATTTTTCAAACGACATATCATGTAAATCATCCGCATAGCAAACGATTCACACAAAGTGTTAGGTCTTATAATCTATGAAAACTAGAAAAAGCTGAGATCGTCGTCTGCTGCATTTATTACAGGATTTTTATGGGTTAAATAAGACTTTCTAAACTGAGGCATATTGCCACATGCAAACAATAATAGGAACAGATCAACTTGCGCATCCATGCGGTCGGACCAATAGCTTCTCTGTCCGGCGATAAATGCTACGGTATCCACTGATTCTGAAAAATGGAAATGAAGATCTTAATCAGACTGTGGGACTGTGCAGACCGAATTAGAACTTCTTTGCCCGTAAGTAGCATAAGTTTCGTTTTCATGTGTTGAGCTTCAATTGTACGAAAACGTTCTCTATTCTTCTTTTCTGACACACGTGCAAACGAAAACGCGAGTTATTCTTGAACAAGCATAACAAGTGACTTGTGTTCTATGGCTGCATTCACTGTTTGCATTGATTACTGTTTAGGGCTGCACCCGGAGATAAGGTTGAGGTTTCGCCTGATGACGACTGGTTTAAGCCCAACAGTTTTTTTTTTTTTTTTTTTTTTTTTTTTTTTTTTTTGGTTTTTCTACTGACCTTCCAAGACGGTTTCTGTCATTACGAAAACAAGTCTATTCAAATATATTGAAAATTTTACAACCCCCTAAAAAATTAAATCAGATAAAAACTTCTGATATTTTTTCATATTCCTGCTCAAAACATAAATTGTGATACTCGTTAGAACCGCCTCGGCGAGGCGGTTCTAACGAGTATATACATTCTATGTTTTTAGCAGAAATAAGAAAAGTAATGTATACCCCTGTAAACCCAGGTTTTACTATATAAAAGTGGGGTTTAAGAGGTTCAAAGTTATACAGGTATGTTTTTCGTGATGATTTGTAAAAAGTGTACGGCAAGTATGGTAATAAGTAAGGTAATCGTGAGTATATATGGTAATAAGATTTATATACGCTGATCTTGAGAACAGCGACGGTTTAGAACTTTATGCCACTTATGAACTTAACGCAATCTGTGAACAGAGAGGATACAGAACATCGATGGTACAGAACTTTATGCCTCTTGTGAACAGCAACGGTATAAAAATTAATGTGAATCTTTGAGCAGCTACAGTACACAACTTTATGTTACAACGTCAGTACATAACCATGCTACCTGTGAACACCGACGGTAAAGAACGTTATGCCACCTGTAAAAGCAAAGGTACATAACTTAACACCCCCTCAGAACAGCGACGGTTCAGAACTTTAACCGCTTATGAACAGCGACAGTACATATCCATTTACACAGCCGGGCAGTCTTGATAAAACGTTGCCATATCCATAATGGAGGCTTCAATACAAGTCTTTTTACAAAGAAGATAACTTTTTGGACTTCAAGCTCTCTTTTCGGCACATCAAGTCCCTTAGGTAGGGTTCTGCAATTAAAGGAAAGACTATACTCCCATGGTCTGCTCTAAAAGGGTAGATTTTGCCCCAAGGGGAACAAATCATTTCGTTTCAGAGTAGACCGCTTTGCAGAAGGGCGACAAAACCAATTTCAATAGTCGCCTCCCCTGACTGCGTATCGTTTCCTCATAAATGCCACCCTGCGTTGATGTTTACTTTTGTTATTAGTATATGGCGTAAGGAGGGCATTCTCATGTTTATCGCTGTTTCAAGCCAGTGAATCTAGACAGTTATGGTATGAAGTGGATTTTTTTTTTGTTGCTGAAGTTTTGTTTATATAGGAAACTACACAACCGTATAACGTACAGATTACTTTAAATTATACGTTTGTATACGTACGTAAGAAATAGCAATATAACAGCATTCAGTCGCCTTTCAATTGCTCGAACACCTTTGGAACCACGAAAATTTGCTAGAGATAGGTGTAGTTCAAGCCACTGTGCGTTAGTCATAGCGCCAGGTCAGGATGCAAAAAAGGGATGATTTAGGATTATATTTTCGATCTTGTTTAATTAAAGTTTGTCGTCTAGGCGATTGTAATGAGTATAGATTACACATTTTAAAGATAAAATAAGATAATCTCTTTAACCCTTCTCATGCTGAATAAATTAAGATGCCACACCCACTTCTTATTTCCAGCCAATCCGGGTTTTCGATAGAAATTCACATATTTAATGACAAACAGTGCAGATCAAGATCAGTTGGCTTCTTCAGAAGCCAACTGATCTGGATATACACTGTTTGTTAAGACAAGACATGTCGTGTTCAGCGCGAGGGTTAAATTATCCGTAGCTATTTATCTTGAGTTCTGCGAAGAATGTCATAGGGAAACAGCCATGGTAAACGAACCATTGGGCTCGACTCAATAGCGTTTTACTGTAGTTGTAAGTAGCATATAGTTTTCTACCGACGCTGTTCACACGTGATAATATTCTGTACCGTCGCTGTTCACAAATGACACCGAGTTTTGCTTCGTAGCATTTTGCAGTGGAGCATAAGGCTCAATTCCTTGTGATGCTGTTGAATCAGATGCAGCCACTGTATGAAACAATAGAGCAGGCGGAAAACACGAAGTGCTATATTACCTTGATTTATTTACATATTTTCTGCATCAACAATGTTATTTGGGCATTTTTCGCAGCTGATTCTCTAGGGAAATAAGCCTTTTTCTAAATGTGCTTTGACTGTAAAATTACTTCAGTGCAGCATAAGAAACAATTTTCTGTACTGAAATCGTCTGAATGTTTTATAGCGAAGAAAAATCGTATGATAATGGTGAATAATAGCCCTGTGGGAATAATTGTACCGAAATGTTTTAAATTACCAATAGCTTGTGATATTGAGTACGGTCTCAAAGATCAAATTGTGTTTAAAACATGATACCCTAGTCACACTAAATATGAGGACGCATATGCATCACTGAACATAATATGCAGATACAAAGCATTGCTTAAAAAGCAATCAGACATTGCTTGCCTTACAGGCACTACTTTTAAACACATCACCAGTTGGTCGAATTAGTTAAAACTTAACGAGAATGAGCTAAGGGTTTGTTTCGCTTTTTTGCAAGGGTTTACAACGAAGACAACTTTAATTTTGTGAATTTCTGTCAAAGAGACAAATTCGGATTCTAGCCTCAGTGCATGGTCGCGTTTTTAGATTACTTAATGTACACCCTGTCTGAATGGGTTAAATCGGTAATGTCCTTAGTAAACAGACGTGTCTCAGTACTTAGCAGAACCATGTCTCGCCGACATGAATCGGTGCTTGATGATCCAGATGTTGTTGTTGAGTTAGCTGAAATCCATGAGAAGTTTGTCGTTGTCCAAGTTTGTCGTTGTTCCAGCAGACAAGGCATCTAATAGCATTATGTTTGTTTGCAAAACACACTATATAAACTGCTTAATGGAAGAGCTTGGTATGCGTACCATGACCGGAAACCCTACATATAATCTTACGGCTATGTCCAAGGACGAAATTCTAGAAAACCACCGTTCGGTGATGCTGACATTCGGAGTTTCCCTCCCAGAGGAAGATATTGACCTTCCTAAACTGTTCTGGATTCCTTAACTTCACAAGAATCCGTACAAGTAGAGATATATTGCGGGTTCGGCTAAGTGCTCAACCAAGCTTCTTTCTCTGATTCTAACACGAATTCTTACCGCAGTTAAAGAAGGCCTTCAGAAGTATTGTGACACTGCATATACCAGAAGTGGTGTTAATCAGATGTGGATCCTGATAAACTCCAAAGAGCTTTTAGAAAACCTAAAGGCACAATCTCTTCATTCCGTCAACAGTATAAAATCTTTCGATTTCTCTACTCTTTACACTACTATTCCTCATGATAAATTGAAATCTAAATCAAAGGAAATTATAAACCAGTGTTTCTTCCACAAGAATGGTAACCGTCGATTTCAGTATGTTGTCATTGGCTACAAAGACACATACTTCGTTCGGGATCACTTTGATGCGCCCACAAAAATACCCAGTAGCAGATATCATAAAGATGCTTGAATATCTAATCGACAATATTTTGTGGAGTTCGGCGGACGGATATTTCAGCAAACAATCGGCATACCGATGGGTACTATCTGTGCACCGTTACATGCCGACTTGTTTTTATACTCATATGAGGCGGAGTTTGTACAATGTCTCCTCCAAGCAGGCAAGAAACACCTCGTACAACAATCCAATTTCACCTACAGGTATTTAAATGATGTATTGTTTCTGAAAAACACAAAATTCGCAGAGTATTTGGAATTCATCTATCCACGTGAACTTGAAATAAAGGAAACAACAGAGACTGAAGCCTCCTCCTCAGATTTGGATTGTTATCTCTACATTGACAATGGAAAGCTTGCTACTAGGCTTTACGACAAACGGGATGACTTCAATATTCCCATTGTTAACTTTCTATTCCTGAGCAGTAATATCCCTTCTGCACCAGCATACGGCGTTTACGTTTCACAGTTAATCCGTTATGCTAGAGCCTGTTCAAATTATCAGGACTTCATGGAGCGTGGGAAAGTGCTCACTACAAAGTTGTTGAGCCAGGGGTATAAGAAAAAACAAAAAAAAAAAACAAAAAAAAAAAAAAAAAAAAAAAAACAAAAAAAAAAAAAAAAAAACAAACAAAAAAAAACCAAATAAACTGGTAGCAACACTTAAGACGTTCTATGGGAGACATCATGATCTGGTCAATCCCTACAATGTGGCAGTTTCCAGAATTGTTTCTGATGTTTTTGCCACGGACGCGCCATAAGTAGACTTCCAAAATCCCGGACATACGCTTCTACCGACATTTCCTTCGTTCAGGCCTATGGGCGTGGTGGGCGAAGCTTGCTTACCAAGTAATGCTTACTATCCGCGGATGCCTTATTACATCCTTTATTCTGGGGTCCATGTCTGTTGGTCTGAACATTCTGATTCGTCATTCGTTTACGGATTTATGAGTTTGGCTTAGTACCATGACCGCAACTACTTATAACAGTCATACTGCAATGGCTCGAACATCATAGTGACCATTAAAACTTGTTCGAGATATGGGCAGTAGGAGCCATTGAGGGAAAATCATGGTGCCAGGTCAGGAAGGAAATGGCGATATTTTAGGAAAGTATTTTCAATCTACTATACAATAATAGTATGTTGTGTGTAATTAGAATCGTTTCAATGAGGCAATTTTAATGAATACACACTATACAAATTTATGATACAATAGAAGTTTTCCATAAATATTTGTTTTCTGGAGCTATCGGAATAATTTCGTAGGGACCAAAAGACGACGACGACTTCGAATCAGCCATGGTAAGCGATTCATTGGTGTTCGAGCTAATGGGGATTTACTGCATAGTGTAATGCTACACATATATATTTTTCAACATTACGAAAACACGCCTATTCAAATACATTGAAATTTTCACCACCAAAAACTGAAATTTTTCAGATAAAAAAAAAATCTGATATTTTTCATATTTCTGTTCAAAACATAGATTGTGGGTACTTGTTAGAACCGCCTCGGCGAGGCGGTTCTAACGAGTACCCAAAATCTATGTTTTTGAGCAGAAATAAGAAAAATAATGTATACCCCTGTAAACCCAAGTTTTACTATATAAAAGTGGGGTTTAAGGGGGTCAAAATTATACAGGTATGTTTTCGTGATGATATACCACATTTACTCTAAATACTCGGACAGAGAGTCTTTTACTCAAGCTATTCTAATCTAGGGGAAGGGCTGTAACTAATTTTGGAGGAACTTGCAGCCCAACCCCATTGTTTGTACTGTTATTTGTACAAAAAGGCAATAAATATGTTTATACTTTACTCAAGGTACGACCCAGTAAGCATTCTTTATAAATCTATAACGGCCCGCTATAGATTTATAAAGAAAGCTAGCTGGGTAAAGGGCCCCTTTAATCCAGACCTACACTTTTTCCCTATTCTGCAAGTACTTTAAGACGATTTACTTAGGTAATATGTAAATGGAGGTTCACATATTAGGGTTTGTTTGTTTAGGTTGGCGTTTTACGGCCCTGTTAACCAATTAGTGTCAGGTCGGGCGCGGTCAGTTCATCTACTCAAACAGTTCATAAGTAGGCTTAGTCATTTAAGCGGTTAGCCAGTATTTGTGCGCACGCTTTCGTGAAGCAGCGTTAGGAGAGGAAGCCCGTACAAATTATTTCACGATCTAACTCCGCGAAAGTCAGATTTTATAATAGGTAAAGCGTGAACCTTTCTATGGTAATTAGACTGCGCAGTCGACGGAAAGCCATCGTAAAATCCCCACGCTCGGCGCTAATGTTGCTAATAGCGTATCGGACGAACGGACGGACTTGCTCTCGCAACCCATACCACGAGGGGAAGTCATGTGGCATGTTACGTTAAGTTCCGCCGAGTGGTTTAGAAAGAGATAGCGTGACGGACGGACATACATACGGACAGTGACCTTTTGATCCCACCCAACAGTCACATGGGGCAGAGTGAAAAATAATATTGCTCTCGCACTTTCTTACTACTCGGGGAAGTCATGTAGCAAGTCTGGTTAAATTCCGCCCATTGGTTTAGGAGCAGATAACGCGACCGACGAACGTTCTTAGGAAATGTGTATTGTGTCACTTTTTGTACTCATAACTGATGATTATGTGACTCTTCTTATGTGACCCGTCACATAAAACGAAAATGTGTCACATAATATTCACCCAGACGGAATAAATCTGCCCAGTCGAGAGTTGTGTAATCACACAAAGATATGGACAAGAATCACATGACACCCATTTCGTTAGCTCGGGCAGGCGTTATCAATATCCCCATCGCCAAAGTATGGGAATAATAACGCTAATGACAAACAGGCCTTAGAAATTGAGGATAATAATGATAATGACAGGGTATATGCGATAGTGAAAGACCGCATCAACCGGCGCATCGGTGTACACTGATCAGAATGCTGTCCACTTATAGACTTATTGGATACTATAGCATATAACGGCGAAAAGCATAAACCAAGATCACACTATATAGTTTCGAGAGCTGAGCTAGATATTTACTATTTGCATATGCCCAGAACACGGCATTTCTCATTCATAAACGCATCTAGAACAGCTTATCTGAAGCTCTTTTGAAGTTCACAAAGATAAAATATTTCTTTCTTCTGACAGTTACTCTAGAAACATATCCATAATGAAAGAATATGGTAAAGCTATTAACTTTTTCTATAATTGGACATTAAGCTTGCTTTTAAGATACGCCCCATCATATTCCATCCATAAACATCATACGAACCTTTCCAAAGCAAAATCTGCCTTCCGGCATAAACGAATGGTGCATAATTAGGCGAGACTGCGCATGTGTGCAGTCTCACCTGAGCATGTTCAGTTCGCAATGAAAATCTTTGAAATCAATGATTTTAAAATGCAAAGTGCAATGTATATGTTCTCTGCCAAAGCTGAGCAGGTATTATTTGGATATCTTCAAAGACTGATTTTACCTTGCCTTGTCTTCTTTGGCGATGTCTTATCTCTGGTTATTGACTTTTATTGCCGTAGTTAAGTACCAGTAGAGTCGTCCAAGTGGCTATTGTAATACTGATCAATGCTAACTCTACCACAAATTATACACTACAAGAAATAAAAGCCATGTCCTGTGGATAACATAGTTCCAGAAAAATGGCCCTATCTTCACAGCCTAGTTGAAATTCACTGGTTGTTCACAGTGTTCAATCGTCCTCTGAACGAGGGGTGCAATTATTAACCAGACAGTGCTAAGTACGAGTATTAAATTGACGTCCACTTCAGATGCGTATGCCCTACGACTCATTTACGAGTGGTATTTCTGATATTTTAACAAATCACAGTCCTTGGCTCTTGTAATTTATATCGGTGATGTACTTTTAGAAATGGGCCGTGCAGTTTGTGGTTTATTCTACGAGGCGATTTGTTGTATGTCTTTCCGTGTGTCGTTTTGTTCTTGTGTTTTTCGGTCCTTTTGGTGTTGCGATTGCCTCGCTTGGGGAGGGGGGCGCTGGTCTTTATGCTTTTCGTACGTTTGTTCGGTTTGTGCTTGTTTAGATTTGTCGGTTTCCTCTTCCTCTTGGGGTCTGGGAAGGGCTGCGGTTTGTGATTGTGGCACTCCCTTGACTTTTCTCTTATTTTTTTTACAAGAAGAATGGTTTAAACGTATTGTTGACAAGATATCAACTGCAAGAAATCACAATTTAACTGCAATCTAAAAATGCGGATAGTCGGCTAGAAAATACTATTGCTTCGCTTGTGCAATCTAACTGTCGCAAAGAGGATACTAGATGATAAATATCAGTGTCATATACAAACAGATTTGTCAGAAATCCATCTACTAATGTAATGATATACCTGGCATATGATTCACATTTTATAAGGGTTTTGATTTCTCTAATCAGTAAACGGTTAGCTTATTCTCTTTCGTTAGCATTTTCTTTATAATTTTCTTTAATATCTATCATCATTCGTTAAAACATGTTCAAGTCTTCTGGACAACTGAGGACTGGTTTTCATAATATATTTGGTCCATCCTATTCTTTACTTTGTCCTTTTTCTATAAATGTTTTAGATTTTTCTTTAAAATTTTCTTTAGATTTAAAGCCCTCATCGTTCTTTTACTAGTACAACTGATATCTCTTTAGCAACTTTCTCTCTATTCATTTTTAAAAATGGATTTTTATTTAATAAGTAAACCCTATTTAGCACCTTTAATCCGTTTAACAGGGAAAGCCATACGGTAAAAATGCCGTAGCATATGCTCATATGTTTTCTTATTGCTTAGATTGGATAGCGTTTAGGTTTGGGTCTCCAAGGAAAAGCATGGCATCAAAATGGAATTTATGGGTGCACTGTTACCAATATGGGTGGACAGTTACTATTTAAGTTTAAGGGCCGTGTCTCAACAGGTTATATTTGCGTATAAGAAATCTAAATATGAAGATACATATGCAAGAAAATAAAAATGTGCAGCAGCATTCCTAAGGCGCCTTTATTCTTTCACTACCACCGACGATTTCAATAGGCTTTTGCAAACAGCATAGATCCAGATTAGGCGGCTCGTAATGAGCCGTCTCATCAGGATCTACGATATTTAACATTCAGTGTTGAAACTTTACATACAATCTTCCTTCCAATCGATAGTTTGTATAAAGAAAGCAGACGACAAATGTTGTCTAAAATCTGGCAACGAAAATGTTAAAGCACCAAGTGAAATTCTTGCAGAAGGCATTCAACAATTATTTTTTTCGGCAAAAATAGAACTTGGCATTTCAGGTGAATTGTCTACTGGGCAGTTAAATTACATAAAATTAAAAAAAAGTAAGAGAAAAGTCCAGGGAGTGCCACAATCACAAACCGCAGCCCTACCCAGACCCCAAGAGGAAGAGGAAACCGACAAATCTAAACAAGCACAAATCGAACAAACGTAAGAAAAGCACTAAGATTAGCTCTCTCCTCCCCAAGCGAGGTAATCGCAATACTAAAAGGACTGAAAAACACAAGAACAAAATGACACATGGAAAGAGATACAACAAATCCACTCGAAGAATAAACCACAAAGCAACAAGGAGTAAGACTAACACCGGGACCACCGCCTTAGAACGGTCGGTAGAGCAAACAACCGGGGGTTTAAAGCACTTTTACAGCTAGCTAACTTCACCCTGGGTCCCGATGCTACTCTTAATACATAAATACATAAAAATTCGGTTCGCACAAAGCCTTAGTTCTTTGATAAAAATACAGAAAAATCCCAATGTCGTCTGCTGCAGTTTTGATAAGCTCTAAAAAGGTAAATTCACTGAGATAACAACACAAAGCAGCACATCGGAGATAATAGAATAAACCAAAGAAAATAAGAATGAACAAAGATAAGACAAGCATATGATGCGCAACGAATAAAAGCAGCCCTTAAGTATTTCGCAGACAACGCAGGCCCAGATCAGCCTGTGCATAAGTGCAGGCTGATCTTATGCGCAGACTGATCTCGGCTTTCGTTGTTCTCTTAAAGAATAAGTAGATACAGAAGTATATTTCGACGAATAGAAAATGCCCAGATTAGACTGAAGAGATGCGCACTCTGATCTGGACCCACGCTGTCGGCTAAATGCATAAGGGCCCTTTTCGAAGAAGCTATCTCGGATATGGAGAAGCAGTCGGCATTATCCAAGAATATGTCATGCCAACGATACAAAGAGAAAAAGGCTAATCAACTATGGCAGACATCGCACATGTTACAAACCAATAAACCAACAAACAGAAAAGCAAGCAATTTCCTCTTTCCAAAAGAGGTGATCACAGTGCCAGACAAGACCCACAGCACACAACAATAAGACAATTGACATGACAAAGATAAATAAAGACCAGTAGCGAAAAACTAACAGGCTCCACAAATAAAAACAATACTACAACCACCTTAGATCGATCAGTGGTAAAATCTGAAAGAGTTTAAATCGATTTTACTGGCACAAAATCTTTACCCTCGGTTCACTTAATGGCAAAAAAAGTTCAGATTGAAATAATAAAGCAATGTTTTAGATCGGGGCATAACTGAGTCAATAACGCGTCAATGTTGTTAATGCAGATCCATTTTCCCTTTAGATGAAATCATAATTGTTGCCAAAATGTGCTCAGACAATTAGGCGTCAACAACAAAAGCGGCACAAATTTTCAGTCAAACATTTAAGGTAAATAGATGTTTAGGGACGTTAAAGGTCTATCATAAAATAAAACAAATGCTCCCGCAGGGAGAAAATTTTTTTTTTTTTTTGAAGGATAGAACCATTTTCAGAAGGGGCAGGGCTTGCAGTAATTATGAGTCTAAGGTAAACATACCAATGAGGAGATATACACAGACAAAATTAGGAATGTTCAGAGAGACAGACATGGGCCCATAATAAATGGGGTTAATCAGATTTACACGGAAAGTAAGCATTACTTCTTAGCATGCTTCGCCTACCATGCCTAGCAGCCTGAAAAGAGATTAGGAAAACATGGGAATATTATTTCCAGGATAAAGCAAATTCTTCTGAAACTGCAGCCCCGTTTTCGGATTTACATTTGTCTTTTTAGATGGGTTTATTTCATGCAAAATTTATGATATACGCAATGATTTTGATTTTGAGATCGTTAATTTTTCTTACTTGGATGCGGATGTTCCTTGTCGAGCATCCTACGATGTTTATAAATTGCAACTAATTCGGATTGCCATAGTGTCTATTTATGTTACTGACTTCAACACTCGCAATAAATTATCTAAATCAGGATTATCGGTACCATAAAGTCCGCAAAGCCTTTTCTAAATTTTCAAGACGTCATTTCGATTTAATTTCAAAATTCAATGTTGGACTTAAATCTCTTTTGCACTAAGGCCTATCAGAACCTGAATTTTATGGTGACTTAGTATTTAAATTAAGAAAATATATACTTGCAATGATTTTTGGCACTCAATTTTGTAATATAATTCTTCGATATATGAAGACTGGGTACAACATAAATGTAATACGACAGACTGCATGCATGGTAGTTAACCCAATCACGGTTAATAAATTTGCTTCCCTGTTTGGTTGCACGCCGGTGGGTCGGGCCTCAGACTCTATGGCGGCTCCAGTCTAAAGACTGTTTATTAAGTCGGTTGGTGCCTGGTGCTCTGGCTCTGGTCGGACCCACCGCAGTCCTACTGTTGGTTTACTTTTGCTTCAGCATTTCAGCTACTTCTTTCTGTCGAGTCCTCATCGTTATTTCATCTTTGTATTCGTTTGCTTTGATATTTTCACGGAGAAGTTGCACTTATGGGTTAGAAACCCTTCACGCGGACTGAACAAAAGTATATACCACAGAAGAACTTAGGGCGAGGATTGTGGCCACGTAAAATCGATTTAAGCCCCCCCCCCCCCCCCACACACACACCCCCGGCCCCTAAGGTTTTTACTGACCGTTCCAAGGCGGTGCTTCTGTGGTTTTAAACATATGAACGGATTTCTACTGACGGGAGATCTATTGTTAAAACCCATTCTATCGATACTACTGCTAAGTTTGCAGTGAGTATTAAAGAAGAGCAAGACAGACTTCCTGCGTTATATTGGTTACCGAAACTTCATAAACGACCTTATAAAGCACGTTTCATTGCTAATTCTAGTTCATGTACGGCTACTGTTTTGTCCAAACTGCTAACCTCATGCCTTACTGCTGTTAACAACATTGGATTAGATACTATGATACTGTTTACGAAAGGGACGGAATTAACTATTTTTGGTCAATTAAAAAGTCCAATGATGTTCTCAATAAATTTAAATCGAAAAACGTTCAGGCTTCTAAATTGTCTACATTTGATTTTTCTACACTGTATACATACGTTATCTCATCATATTATAAAAGATAAACTTATTGATTTAATTAACCGAACGTTTGGTCGGGAGAATACCCAGTATTTGGCTTGCAACTAAGAATGTGCTTTTTTCACTTCTCATGTATACAATAATCACAATTTTTGGTCGTATCAAGAAGTGTGTGATGCCCTTGTTTATCTTTTGGATAATATTTTATTACATTTGGAACTAAACTTTATAGGCAAACTATTGGTATTCCGATGTTGCAGATTTGCACCTTTTTTGGATTTGAATCTATGTATATCTAATGGTACAGTTTCCACCAAAATTTATGATAAACGGGACGATTTTGATTTTGATATAGTCAATTTCCCTTTTCTGGATGGCGATGTCCCCCGGCGTACCTCATACGGGGTATACATATCTCAACTTATTAGATTCGCCAGAGCTTCTTCAAATCTTAATGACTTTAACTACCGTAATAAAGCCCTTACTGCCAAACTTCTTAGGCAGGGCTATCGTTATTTAAATCTTCGTAAGGCGTTTTCGAAATTTTATCGCAGACACAGTGCCTAGTTAGAAAAATATAGCGTCAGTCTGAAAACACTTCTGCAACAAGGTATATCGGAACCCGAATTTTTACGGTGACTTAGTGTACAGATTTAGAAAAATTGTAGGTAAATCTAACTTTTCGGAGCATACTGACCGTTATAAAAGAATTGGCTATAGCCTGGATATTATGCGGCAAGCTGCATGCCTAGTTGTCAGCCCAATCATTGTTGATGGCTATGCTTCACTCTTTAATTGCATGACGGGGGAGCCTTTATGCGAACCGAATTTTTATGTATTTCTGTATTAAGAGTAGCATCGCGACCCAGGGTGAAGTTAGCTAGCTGTAAAACTGCTTTAAACCCCACAGTGGTTTGCTCTACGACCGTTCTAAGGCGGTGGTCCCGGTGTTAATCTTACTCTTTGTTGCTTTGTGGTTTATTCTACGAGGCAATTGGTTGTATGTCTTTCCGTGCGTCGTTTTGTTCGTATGTTTTTCAGTCCTTTTAGTATTGCGATTACCTCGCTTGGGGAAGAGAGAGAGAGCTAATCTTAGTGCTTTTCGTACGTTTGTTCGGTTTGTGCTTGTTTAGATTTATCGGTTTCCTCTTCCTCTTGGGGTCTGGGAAGGGCTGCAGTTTGTGATTGTGGCACACCCTGGACTTTTCTCTTACCTTTTTTTTTTAAGACGAAATTTCACGTAGATTAATTCTTCCTTATCCGATGCCGAGAGCAGAACGTGGTGCGTGCATGTGGCCTTCTAATTTTGTTTTGCATGTTACGAGCATGTCTCTAAAATATGACTTAAATATTTTATTCTGAATGTTGATATTAATTTTGAGAAAAAAAGTTAACTAAATAGATTAAAGATCGACAATTTGCCCTGGTTTCCGTGGGAAACCCGAGGTCAATTGGGCTGCCAGCCAAGCTAATTTCGACTTTCTTTACTAAACAAAACGTCCAGCATTAACGGGCACATGTAGATTGTTTGCAGTCAGTTTTAATATTTCCTCTTTGCTTGCTATTTTTTACTTACACAGAGCCTTTCGCACCTTTAGTAAACACCAGATGACATCTAATAATGTAACTCGCTGTAAAGTATCTTTTAAAGACAGAAAGAAGAAATAAATTGTTCTTCGAGACGGTGAAACTAATTTGCTTTTTATGTTAACTTATGCTCTCTCTCTTACTTTCTTGTGATCGTGAAATGATTAAACGTAAATTGGTCAATACGTATAATAGGGCCAGAATAGTATAATGATTAGAGTTGCTGACTTTGAGTCGTTGAGTTTGACATCTGCAAAAATTCCTACAAAAAGAAGAATTTATACAGTCACATGATTTTTACTTACTAGTGCAGTACTGGCAGCGAAATGTTGATATCTTTCACGATCGCGCCCGATGTATTGCGAATTTCACATGATGTTTGAACGAGCTTTCCTTGGACTTATCGTGGAATTATCGCGAGTTCTGCGTGAAACTTGAGAACGTGGAAAATATTAACGGTAAAAGGTTATTTCCTTTTAACAAGTGACCCTGAATCATGATTGTTGAGCTTTGTTTATTTCAAAATCATCAAAATCATCATACTCTATCAAGAAATAAAAAACGTTATACAGGTTTGAAAAAAGGATGTTGAAAAATATTGAACCTAATACACATCCTCGCTAGTCGGCATTTTTCCAGTTACAAGTATATTTGGCTTGGAACAGTAACTTAAAAAAAAAAAGAAAGAAAAAGAAAAGAAAAAGAAAAAAGACTGCCGCAAAACAGCGCATGCATATGTTGCGCTAAATTTACATGCATTTCGTTTGGGATGCCCCTGAAAATAGCTAGAAATTGGTCCTAGGAGGTTCTCTATGTAAATGACGGAGATATTTGACATCAAAGCTGACCAGTCTTCAAACGGAATTCTGACCTTGTTGACAGCCGAATATATCCAAATACTATCTTTAGAGGATAAGCTGACAGTAACGTTATTGGTTTGTGTAATTAGACCAAGTCCATTTGTATAAATAGGTAAACGCTGTTTGCTCTCGATGAAACGAGGAGTCCAGTAAGACTAATCCGGATTTTCCGGCGCTGCCTCTATGTGACTCAGTTGCCTGGAAGCGTTAGAAATCGGAAGCCAAGCCAAGCTCTCGACATTTTAAGCATCAATGACTTACAACCGCCCTAGCTCTGTGGTAGATTTCTAAGTTCAAAAAGCGTGATCCTATGGGTTCGAATCCAAATATGGCATTTTTCTTTTTTTTTTTTTTTTTTTTTTTTTTTTTTTTTGTTCTTGTTTCTTCTTATCTTTATGAACTTTCGTCTTTAGAAGAAGAATACATAAAATATATGTAAGTACATGAAATATATATAGCGTAATACCATTTCGTTTTCTTTTCTTATTTCCTTTCAAAGCCAAAAAAGAAAAAAAAAACAAACTATTTTTAAAGTCCAGTTTTGTTTCGAATCACGTTTAGAAAATTCTCGAAAAGACATACTGAGGCTCGATCGTTTGAAGTAGTAAACAAAATAACAATTTCATGACGAAAGCGACTGACTCAAAACATAAGGAGAACTTGTTCATTCAAAGTGTTCTGCTTTGCCTACTGCACTATTGGAACATATACACATTTACTGCAGTGAGTAAGTATAATTCACAAAACTATCTGCAACGTTTTCGTGGTAATTTATCCAAATAAACGTCGAAAAGGTTGCTTTTGGAAACAAAGAACACACCAAAGATTAGAAAATCAGACGCTCGGTTTTATTGAGACTCTTCATAAGCAAAGTACAAAGCATGTTTTACCCAAGAAAAGTGACAGACTACGTGACGGTACTGTCAAATTATCATCGGAACACTACATTTATAATGAAAACATTTCTATTTCTATCAACAGTAGCATAGTTTGAAAATATAAGCCTACGGTGATTAGATGATAAAATATTCAAATTAACTACCATCACAAGGTAACAGCAGCCATTTTGCCAATGTCGGCACGCTCACGGGTGGAAAGACAATTTCAAATGCTCCCATATAAATACTCACCCTGAACCTGATTATTACTGTTTTGCAATAAAAATCCCTTGAACAATTGATCTTTAAAAATATGATACGAAAGAATTCGTTTCTTAAACGCATATGAACTGAGATACTGGCTAGATAAGGGCATGACGTTTTTTTTTACGTCAGTTTCAGAAGTAATTACAAATGAGTGTGCATCAGTGGTAATGATGTAAAATGTACAGTAATTTATTCAACACCACACACACGTGGGCAAGAAGAAGTAGCGTGAGACGAGCATGAGGCAATGTGGAAATTTGTAGCGCGAAGGCTTCTCGTGCCTTGCAATAGTTGCGAATAACAAGTGCGAACGAAAATGAAAATAGCCTGGATCGAACGTGGTAAGAGCGTTGGTTTTATGAGGATCTGGCGTGAAGCGTAAGCCTTTTTTTGTTGGCGATCATTAGCGAACGATATAAACATTTCGCTGCCTGTACTGTACTATACTGTAGTTCTATATTTACTATATACAATGGCAAGAGAGAAAAGGACCACATTCATCAACTCGTATATGTGTTTTCACTTTCTACAATACACGATATGCTACATTGTTTTCTCATACGGTCTGTTTTTACTTCCTACAGATAAGATGTTCAAAAGTAAAATCGGATGTCTGTGAGCAATACAGTACAGAGCAGCTTGTGCTTTGGAATAGTTTTATCAGGGTCTTCGATGCGATTTTATCAGAAAAAAAAAACTATTGTGAAACATCGCAGCAAACATAGATTATCCTGACAAGCGTTGATCTGGACATTAGCAGTTCGAATATAACATAAGCGTCCTTTAGCCTTTACATTCTTAATAATGCTTAGCTATTTAAGCTCACAGTGCATTGCAATACTGGATTATGAACTCTTTATCTCAAATCTCTGAGAGAACAATAGGACATTCATCAGCAGTCCACTGCACTGTTTGGAGACAAGGAATCGATACAACATTAACAGCTTGCTTTGTGAGTGTTCATTGCACGCAATTTGCTAAATGTCAAATATTTGTTTCATAAACCACTTTTATCTGTGTGCATTCAAACGGTTTAAACTTTGTATGAATTATGAATTGAATCACAACGTGTAATAATGTACCACAGCATATTTGTATCATAAATAGATGATATCCCCGCTCCCTCTCTACACTCCTCCGCTACTGAGAACGGCATTGGAGCTCAGCGAATATTGAGATTGACCCTTGTATTTCACGCAGTTGTACAAGGGCAGATTCAGAGGGTGTTCGTCGACATCCCCCAGCCATCCCCTTCCCCTCCCCCTCCCACCACATGCACCCCCACCAACATTGACTCGAAACTTCATTTTCATGGGACATTTCCGATAGAGTTGATAAATTTGGGCTACTTTACCTTATACTTCTCTTCAACAAATGCATTTAAATTCCTGTGAATGTTGTAAAATTGCAGGATGAGTGGCAAACAATGTAGACCCTGATCTGTCGCCGTGTATTGTGGTGTCTGATCTGTGTCTACATTGTTTACTCAGGCCTGTCTGTTCGAATATTTCGAGTATGTACGGTAATATAATTTAATTGAACCATCTTAGAAAAACTCCTGAATCCGCCCCTGATTGTATCAGGGACCTATGTATTCTTAGTTATTATTGTGTACAATATTGTGTAAGACCCTGATCAGATTTCTCTCATGTCATGGATTAAACTATCTGTCGCGCGTAACATGAATCCTTCGCAGGTTTAATAATAACAAAACATTTTCGGCGACCATCGGCGGCCGTATTTGTCACAGACATTTACTCATGAGAACGCAAAGAAAGCCTAGAAATCCGAATGACTGAATAAAGTTGGTTGCCAGCTTATTTGCATCGACTATCTTTTGTGTCGAAGACAGAATCATTTAACAGAAGAGCGCTGGATGGCCGAGTAATCGACACTTCTGCGTTATGTGGCGTGTGATTTGGATCTGCACTGTTTCCCAATGTCCTAATCCAGGTTTTATAGATAACTGCACGGCACTCTGACGTCAAAGAGACAAAAACAGCGAGGCGGTGAATAACCGTTACCTATATTTCGTACAAGCAGATGGTTTGCTTTGATTTATCAATGATAATCACGTGGACAACATCCTTAAAGAGATTTTGATGTATGTGTACTTTAGACCCAAAAATGGCCCTAAGGGAAAAGGACTACTTCAATACTTTGTTGTTTTGACATATAAGGCACCTACTTACATGTATTTACTTATGATCATTTTAAGTGGTTTCTTCAGTGGCAACTACACATGTAGCTAAAGCTTTAGCTACATGTGTAGTTGCCACTGAAGAAACCACTTAAAGCTTTAGCTTCATGTGTAGTTGCCACTGAAGAAACCACTTAAAATGATCATAAGTAAATACATGTAAGTAGGTGCCTTTTATGTCAAAACAACAAAGGGTTTTCATAAAATTAGCTTGAGGAAAGGAAGGCAATTTGCATATCAGAATTGTTTCCATTGGAGGTGTTCACATTCAGATAATTTTAAGAGGAATAGATTTACATTCAGGGAATACAACTCCGTCAAAATCGGTTAGCCTCCTTTCTGAAACTGGATCAACTCTAATTGAAAATGATTTGCTCCACTTGGGAACAAATTCTTTTCTTTTAGGGATGACTCCTTTTTCAGAATATGTTTGGTGTGCATGTAAATAAACAGAAAGATAGAGGAGTTGTTTACCTTGAAACAGTATTGGAAATTGCAGCCTTAATGTGTTGAATGCAAGTTTGTTTTAAAGGAAAGTTCTTTTGACAACTATAGTCGTTATATAGCTCGTTACGAGCCGTCTCATCTGGATTTACGCTGTTTATCTTTACTATTTTGTGAGTATACACTTAGGCATATTGTTATCGATTTTTAGCTACGCGACATTCCGTTTTGAGATATTTGACGCATCCAAATTCAAAGACGGAATAGTCAGATACGAAAGTAGGGCTGAAAGGGTTAAACAGCTATCTGTCTCCCAATATGTTGTCTTCCCTGAGTAGGCGTGCACATGTTTAGCAGACTGGATAAGCAAAATACACTTAGCATATGCTACGGTAGTGTCTCAGCAGACACGTAGATCGATAGGTTATTTTGTGATTCTTATCTTTAATATAAATGTAGTTTCTGTGTTGATATTATATCAGGATACAATGCCATTTGTTTCATCTTGGCTTTAGATATTTGTAGCCATCACGAAAACACGCCTATATAATTTTGACCCCCTTAAACCCCATTTTTATAAAATAAAACTGGGGTTTACAGGGGTATACATTATTTTTCTTATTTCTGCTCAAAAACATAGATTGTGGGTACTCGTTAGAACCGCCTTGCCGAGGCGGTTCTAACGAGTACCCACAATCTATTTTTGAGCAGAAATATGAAAAAATATTAGAATCTTTTATCTGATTTTTTTCCTTTTTTGGTTGTAAAATTTTCAATATATTTGAATAGGCATATTTTCGTAATGCAGGGAAGCTCGCGCTTGAACGCTCGCTCGCGAAACCCGACTTTAGCTCCGTGCTTTCTTTCTTTTTCTGTTGACTGTTCTAAAACGGTATTTCCATTGCATCTGTAGTTCGTTTTTTTTTTTCGTTCTATTTCTGCTGAAATGTTGTTTTGTGATGTCACTTCATTTCACGAATTCTTATCGTGTGGTATAGTGTTTCCTGGTTGTTGCCTTTGCTGAACCCCGCTATATCTATGTTTATAAAATATTAACAAAAAAAAAAAAAAAAAAAAAATCTGGACAACCTTGGTATGCACACTGAGAATGGCTAGAATCTATGCTATACATTCACTAAACAGTCGAGAATACCGTCTATGCTGGGTTTTGTTATGGTTTGCTCACGCTCATAATCATGTTGTCCTGGGTCTACACTGTAAGACTTATCTCACAATTTAAACAACTGCATTTGAATATAAAAAAGTAGCATGATCAAAGAGAAACACTGCAGATCCTTATCCGACTACCGCTTTGGCAACACTATTGAGCAGTTTGATTTGAATTTGCTTTGGTTTGTAACCTCGAATATTGCAGGTAAATGGATACACCTGAATGATTTAGTTTCCTTTAGTCTGAATTCTTTTCCCTTAACGTTTCTTGTCGAGGCGGTTCTATCGAGTACCCACAATCTCTCTTTTGGGCAGAAATATGAAAAATATCAGACTTTATATCTGAAAACTTTCAGTTTTTGGTGGTGACATTTTCAATATATTTAAATAGGCGTGTTTACGTAATGCGATCTTTGGTACATATTGGCTAAACGCTCTAAAATTCTTTACGCTGAGGCTTACTGATCATGTAGTGTTTTGTTATTGGGGTACACTTTGCTACGTATCCTATACTACTAAGTATCTCAGGATAGGCCACCATCCAGAAGTAAAGCTGGCACAATTAATCGGATAATCGATTAATTGATCGATAAATTCCACAAAAATGATTATCGTAACAGATTTGCTTATAATCAATCATTTAATTTCTGTGTCTCTTACTTTTCCGCTTTTACCCTTACTGTTCAGACACTTAAGCTCCTTGTCACACTTAATCTAAAATTTGAACAAGTACAACTAACTACACAATGTTCTGTCTAAAATAGGTGGATGAGTGGAAAACAGTATAGACCCTGATGAGACGCCGCGTTTGCGGCGTCTCATCTGGGTCTACACTGTTTGCTCAGGCCTGTCAGATCAAATACATACAGTAAAGTACAACAAATGGTAAGAGTCGTGCTCAGACAGACAGGTAAAATTATGACCAAATCTTCAGTGATTACTAATCGATTATGGCAGGACCGATAATCGATTATCTTTTCAGCTCTGATTAGCTAGCCTTATTCAGAAGCACAACCTTCTTGAGGCACCAAAGGAGAAGAGGTGATGAACGCTGGCAGGACATTATAGCAAAGTTTCAATAACCGACATACAAATAAAGAGTACAAAACCCGCGTTGGAATGTTCGGTATAAACAGGTACTGATGCTTAAACCTTGTCCTGCTGGAACCGGATATGCCTTGCCTTTGCAAACAGTGTAGATATATGCCTTGCCTTTGCAAACATTGTAGATCCGGATCAGTTGGCTTCTGAAGAAGCCAACTGATCTGGATCTGAACTGTTTGCCATTCAGTACGTGAATTTATATCAACAATCTGGATCAAGGATTCTGATTGGTTTTCAATTAGAAGTTGGTGTGGCATCTTAATTTATTCAGCAGGACTAGGGTTAAACACCTTTTCCTTGAGCAAAACCTCGCGCAAAACTTGTAAAACGTGACTATAAAAGTCTTAAGGAACAATATTTAAAAGTCTGCATTAGGCCTATACTGTTTGGTTGAATCTATCTCTCCGAATATCTAAAGAGAATGAGACAAGTTTGTAAGGGATGCCCGCCGCTTTTGCAGACAGAAAGCTGCTCTTCTAGTATTTGAAATTTCCAAACCGGGGCCAAATGTTAAGGATCAAATTTTCTACCATGCTACTACTAACACTTTTATTTAAGAGTGGCCTTGCATGCAAAGAAAAAAAAAAGTGTTTTCAAGGTACTATGTTTCGATAAAGTAAAACTAACTTGCAGTGCGGTTCTTCTCTGTATGTAAATTATTGCAATTGTGTTGTTATTGTTTTGTTTTTCTAGGTTTTGTTTCTTCTTATGCTTGTGACTTTTCCCGGAAACGATATTATAAGAATCTATCATGGGTGTAAGGGATAGATAGAAAACATCCGAGGCGCGCCGAGTGATACCAGACTGTGATCCCGAAGGACGGATTTTTCTATCTACCCTTCACACCCATGATGGATTCATTTTCTTGCATACCTTTCATTTCTGAATGTGAATTTTCAATAATGCAGTCACTTCGATATCAGACGTCCGCCATATTGTGATAATATTACGTGACGTTTGGTGACGTCATAAGGTTCACTGACGCCAATCCTTAACGATGGCATATGTGACGTCCTATACTAGTATATACCGAAATACTTGAGATTTTTTTTATCTTACCCTGGGTAGGATAACCTGGCTGGGATAAGAATTTCTGTCCTCTGGTAAAACACATTTTTCATTTTCGAGTCATTTCTATTGCGGATGATTCTGTTGTCTAGAGGTAAATCTAGTATCCCGTATAATCAAAGGACAATTTATCTACTACACGTACAAAAATTGCGGTGTTCGAAATTTATGAATTGTAATACATCATTCATGGCATGTCTTTTATAGATTTTAGACAAACTACTAAACTTTAATAGGCACTAAGACACCACTGTGGCTGAAACTGTAGTGCATTTTAAATCTATGTTTAAATCTTCTATAGGTTCATTGATTTAGCTTTGTCTGTGCGACAGAACCATCAAATCCCAACGTTCAAGAGGATTACTTTCTTTGAACTTTTCATCACAAAAACATGCTTTTATAACTTTGACCCCCTTAAACCCCACTTTTATGTAAAACTGGGGTTTGCAGGGGTATACATTATTTTTTCTATTTTTGCACAAAACACATATTGTGGGTACTCGTTACAACCGCCTCGCTGAGGTGATTCTAACGAGTACCCACAATTAATGTTTTGAGCACAAATATGAAAAATGTCAGAATTGTTTATCTGAAAATTTTCAGTTTTTGGAGATGTAATTTTCGGTATATTTGAATAGGCGTGTTTTCGTAATATGGAGTGAACGCGTCACAGACTGACGAATCAAATCGTAACGTCTGTGATATTAAAAACAGGAAAAAACAATGATATACGTAAAATAATGAAAAAAAAAAAAAAAAAAAAAAAAAAAAAACAAACAAAAAAACAAACAAAAAACAAAAAAAAAAAAAAAAAAAAAAAAACAAAAAAAAACAAACAAACAAAAAACAAAAAAAAAAAAAAAAAAAAAAAAAAAAACAACAAGACAAATGCTATCAAATACTATTTTTATGAAACATTAAATTCATATACGTTTTTGAAAAATTATATCGATGCAAACTTAAGAAACATTCATTTTAAGCATGTTGATGTCCGAATTTCGAATTCAAAAGATAAATAATTGGTACCGGCTGCACATATTTACGTATTTCCACCTTTAAGGGATCATCAGTGAATAAGATAGTAAAGGTGAAATTAAAATGCATACAAAAGCCGATTGAAAGAGTTCCTCTTTTAATTTAACCTCTTAATGACGCTGATCTAATACTACATTAATGATGCCATCCCTATTCCGGTAGAATTAACCAAAAAACACACAAGATATGCTTTTGGTTGAAATACAATATGAATAGTACAACTGGTACATACAATTAATGTTTGTGAGCACTGAACGATACATTTGGTACAAGATGCATCCTGTTTTTCGAGGGAGACAATTTCGGTGATTTACGTTTTGCTTTGTCGTCGACACTTTTCCTTTTGAAAACGGCCTTCTCTATGGGAAAATAATTTGCTCCTAAGGGGAGCAAATCCGTTCCGTTTGGAATAAATTCCTTTTCAGAATCAGGTGAAACCAATTTGGAGAGTCGCCTCTACTGAAAAAGTACCATTGTTCTCAAGGGGGGACAAACTGCTCACTGCTTTTAGAAAGAAGACAAAGACTGCGACTTTCAGTTTGTTTTTTCTGCACATCAAAAATATAAGACCCGGGAAATGCCATTATCACGAAGCACAACCCTCCCGACGCACCAACAGAAGGAGAGATGAGAAACAAACGCAACAAAACCACATGCGCACATAGAAGAACTGCAACAGAAGAGCCACATTGGCGACCGGTTGTAATCGCACCCTTAATTCTGATGCAGCTTCAAATTACAAATGTATGTTCGGTCCGCATAGGGTCATGTGTACTTCATCTGTGAAACATCACAATGAAACACATATAATCAAATAAACAAAGCAATTACCCTCTGCAAATGAATCTACAGTAAAGGTAAGATTTTACTCCCCTTAGCGGCACACGCTTTCCATTTGGACCAGACCCATGTGCAGAAAGGAGGAACGATGTGTTTGGCACAACTTCATCCTGGTAGTGTATCCACTCCCCAAAACACGCATTGACATATCACAGTACAGGATATTACATATGATTGAGAGGATATAATTTTCCGCTAGTATTACAACTAGCATTTCAGGTCTAGCGAGCCAGTTGCATTTAGGTGGCCTACAAGGGAGCCTAGTCCACATTGAAGTTAGTCCACACTGTAGATGTAGCATTTGCCAAACATATATGAACTAAGCTAGCAAGGTTTTATATCAAAACAAAATACGTACACCCGACTATGCTATTTTATATCAATTAAATGCAAAATAAAAAAGTAAATCACCAACCCTGAACAAAATAACTGCATTTTCATAAAAAAAACAGGCCCGAACCTGTCCTTTTCTGAAGAAAAAAAAAACAACAAAAAACAAACAAACACACACACACACACACACACACACACACACACACACACACACAAAAAGAAAAAAGGTTTCTCCTACCTACCGAACAATTTTTTCAGCATGTTAATGGAAACGCAGTTATTTTTACGCCTTACTGGTTCATACGATATCGGAGAGAAGAAAGTTTCATGCCAACGCCGACGCCAACACCTCCGTGATACGCACCAATAAATATGTCCCCCTTCCTTTTTGTGGGGAGCATAAATATATTCCAAGAGATTCTCCAGAATATATATTCTCTGGAATACTAACTGGGTAAGACAGTCTGTTGTCTGACCGTCAAAACAAACAACTTATAAAGAAACTGTATGACTTCCTAAGCGATTCTCCTGTTGTAGTTCCTCTTCAATTGTCTGCCCGTCTTCGATTGTTTGTACTGTGTTTGACGGAGTGCTGTTTTATTATGTACTTAGTTCACATAATTAAATCGTCATTCAGTCTGAGGCTCGAGTGCAGTCGTACAATGAAAGAGGGAAGCAAAGTTATCATCAGTAACAGGGTTATAAACTGAGCATGCAGTTTGTATAGCATTCACATTGTAACCAACTGACAATTGTTTTGTACTTTCCGAAAAATCAAATTGAATATTATCAACAATCCTGCTGAATGTGCAGACTAAATGGCTATTTATATTCGGGTTCTTATTAAAACAATAAAACTTTTGTATGCAGTTTATGATGCTGATATCCTTATTGTAGAAGTTCAGCGGTAAAATATTTATTCCGATTATTAAGTCATGACATGACTAAGTGTTCTGATGCAACGAATTAGTTGTGAAATATAAACATTTTACGCTATAGTATGTAGAAAGAAGCCATCAGTAGACGAACAAATGACCAATATCAGAACAAAAACCATTCAGAAACGGGGCCTCTGTATAAAGATATTATTGAGAAGCAAGAATAAGCAAGGCCATACGCTATACTCGTAATGATAACGATTTCTAGAAAGAAAAAATAAGAGAAAAGTCCAAGGAGTGCCACAATCACAAACCGCAGCCTTTCCCAGACCCCAAAAGGAAGAGGAAACCGACAAATCCAAACAAGCACAAATCGAACAAACGTAAGGAAGCACTAAGATTAGCTCTCTCTTCCCCAAGCGAGGTAATTGCAATGCTAAAAGGACTGAAAACACAAGAACAAAATAACACAAGGTAAGACATAAAAAAAATCTCCTCGTAGAAAAAAAAAAACAACAGAAAAATACAAAGCAACAAGGAGTAAGACTAACACCGGGACCACCGCCTTAAAACGGTCAGTATAATAAACCACCGGGGGGTTTAAAGAACTTTTATAGCTAGCCAACTTCACCCTGGGTCCCTATGCTACTCTTAATACAGAAATACATATAGACCCGACCCGCCGGTGTGTAACGAAAGAGGGAAGCAAAGTTATTAACCGTGATTGGGTTAACTACCATGCATGCAGTCTGTCCTATTACATTTATGTTGTATCCAATCTTTATATATCGAAGAATGATAGGTTGCTAAAGTCATTTCAAGCATATATTTTTCTGAATTTATATACTAAGTCACATAAAATTCAAATTAAAAATCTTGCCTTTCGACTAAACTAAATCGTGAATTAATTTGAAACTTACCTGAATACAGCATTGGCACAGACACAGAGACGACTAAATTTTGGTGACCTTGACCGTACTTTCAAGGTCACATGGGCTTTGGGATTGTTAAAAGAGCAGGCGCCCATTAGGCTAGTTCTTGCTCCTTAACAAAAGTCTTCATTTTCTCCTAATATATATTGCCTATAATATCTTTTTAGCTCACCTGAGCATGAAGTGCTCATGATGAGCTATTGGTATCGGCCAATATCTGTTGGGCGTCGCGCGTCGACTGTCGTGCATCATTTGCCATAAATGACACCTCCTCCTACACCCCTAGGCCAGTTTCAAACAAACTTCGAAACTTTCTAAAATAGAAAATAAAATCTTAAAATGACAACTTCTCCTACACCATTGGGCCAATTTCAAATTAAAATTTACAGGTATGTTGCCTATTGTACTCTCTACCCAACTATCTGAAATGGTTTTGCTCCAATGACAATATGGCTGCCAGAGCTAAAAATCAAGAAAAGCCTTTAAATGATAACTCCTGTTATATCACTAAGCCAATTTCAACCAACTTTACAGGCATGCTGCCTAGGTGTCTCTCTACAAAAATAGCTGAAACGATTTTTCACCAATGAACATGATGGCTGCCAGAGCTAAAAAAACAGAAAGTTTTTTTTTTTTTTTTTTTTTTTTTTTTTTTTCAAAATTAATGACAACTCCACCTAAACATTTTGGATAATTGTAATCAAATTTCACATGAATGTTGCTGGGTGACTCTCTACCAAATTTGCTAAAATGGTTTTGCTCCAATGATCAAGATGACCATCAGAGCTGAAAAATAGAAAAATATTCAAATGACAAAAAAGGTAAGAGAAAAGTCCAGGGAGTGCCACAATCACAAACCGCAGCCCTTCCCAGACCCCAAAAGGAAGAGGAAACCGACAAATCCAAACAAGCACAAATCGAGCAAACGTACAGAAGCACTAAGATTAGCTCTCTCATCCCCAAGCGAGGTAATCGCAATACTAAACGGACTAAAACACACAAGAACAAAATGACACATGGAAAGACATACAACAAATCGCCTCGTAGAATAAAACACAAAGCAACAAAGAGTAAGACTAACATCGGGACCACCGCATTAGAACGGTCAGTAGAGCAAACCACCGGGGGGTTTAAAGCACTTTTACAGCTAGCTAACTTCACCCTGGGTCCCGATGCTACTCTTAATACATAAATACATAAAAATTCGGTTCGCATAAAGGCTCCCAACTCAGTCAATGCATCCAAGCGAAAACATAAAAAAACAAATTAATCGCTATAATAAACAAAGACGAGTACTCATGGCTAATTCTACTGTATGCCAGAGTAAATAAAAACCAATAGTTGATCCACGGAAGCCAAAGACATATCGTCAAGCTCCAACCCAATTGTTAAAGTTTTACGTAGAGGCCGTCATTGAGTCTGAGACCCGAACCGCCGTCGTGCAATTAAAGAGTGAAGCATAGCCATCAACAATGATTGGGTTGACAACTAGGCATGCAATCTGCCGCATAATATCCAGGCTATAGCCAATTCTTTTATAAAGGTAAATAAGTTTTTCTGAATTGCTCCGAAAAGTTAGATTTACCTACAATTTTTCTAAATTTGTACACTAAGACACCGTAAAATTCGGGTTCCGATATACCTTGTTGCAGAAGTGTTTTCAGTGTTTTATTACTGCTAAGTTTGCAGTGAATATTAAAGAAAAGCAAGGCAGACTTCCTACGTTATATTGGTTACCGACAGTTCATAAACGACCTTATAAAGCACGTTTCATTGCTAATTCTAGTTCTTGAACGACTACTGTTTTGTCCAAACTCTAACTTCATGCCTTACTGCTGTTAAAAAAAATGGATTAGATACTATGAAAACACTTCTGCAACAAGGTATATCGGAACCCGAATTTTACGGTGACTTCTTGGGGTCTGGGAAGGGCTGCGGTTTGTGATTGTGGCACTCCCTGGACTTTTCTCTTACTTTTTCTTAGTGTACAGATTTAGAAAAATTGTAGGTAAATCTAACTTTTCGGAGCAATTCAGAAAACCTATTAACCGTTATAAAAGAATTGGCTACAGCCTGGATATTATGCGGCAGACTGCATGCCTAGTTGTCAACCCAAACATTGTTGTTGATGGCTATGCTTCACTCTTTAATTGCACGACGGCGGTTCGGGTCTCAGACTCAATGACGGCCTCTTCGTAAAACTTTAACCAGTGGGTTGGGGCTTGACGATATGTCTTTGGCTTGGCCCGCCGTGGTTCAAATATTGGTTTTCATTTACTCTGGCATACAATAGAATTAGCCATGAGTACTCGTCTTTGTTTATAATAGTGATTAATTTGATTTTTATGTTTTCGCTTTGTTGCATTGACTGAGTTGGGAGCCTTTATGCGAACCGAATTTTTATGGATTTATGCATTAAGAGTAGCATCGGGAGCCAGGGTGAAGTTAGCTAGCTGTAAAAGTGCTTTAAACCCCACGGTGGTTTGCTCTACCGACCGTTCTAAGGCGATGGTCCCGGTGTTAGTCTTACTCCTTGTTGCTTTGTGGTTTATTCTACGAGGCGATTTGTTGTATGTCTTTCCGTGTGTCATTTTGTTCTTGTGTTTTTCAGTCCTTTTAGTATTGCGATTACCTCGCTTGGGGAAAAGAAAGCTAATCTTAGTGCTTTTCGTACGTTTGTTCGGTTTGTGCTTGTTTAGATTTGTCGGTTTCGTCTTCCTCTTGGGGTCTGGAAAGGGCTGCGGTTTGTGATTGTGGCACTCCCTGGACTTTTCTCTTACATTTTTATTTCAGACTGACGCAATATTTTTCTACCAAGGCACTGTGTCTGCGATAAAATTTCGAAAACTCATCCTACAGCCTTTGGCCAGTTCCAAACAAATATCTTAAGAATGTCTGTTTTGATAAGTTTTAATAAAACTCATGCGGAGTCTCCAAATATTATATTCATGGTAAGTTTTAGAAGAATTCAGCAACTGGTTCCCGAGATAGGGTAGGGTTTTGTGAATATCAAGATTTTGCAAAAATAACACAGCGGTTTTGAAGGAAAAAAAATTGCTGCAGACTAAATAGTTTACTTGAAAGGGAAAAAGTTGAAGGAGGATACTAACTGGGGCATTAGTCCAATAAATGGAAGCTGGTATAATTGGATGTGGCATATTCTAAAAAAGACACACAGCTTATAGTATGATGCTTTAGGTACATACCTTATAGTATGATGCTTTAAGTTCATACTAAATTACCCCACCTACTTTCATGATTAGGTTACTCCCCATCTGAAACTTACATTGTAAACCCAAAGATACTTCTAGTAAAGGAGATAACCCTAAATCGCTCTCATGAGTTTCATGGTCTGACTCCACATAGCCCTAATTAAACAGTACTTAGATATCATCAAACAGACATTGTTATGACTTTTGATTGAAATTGGCCAAAGTGTGTAGCAGGAGTTGTCATATAAAGATGTGATATGTTTAGCTCTGGTGCCCATCAAGTTCATGGGAGTAAAACCAGTTTAGATATTTTGGTAGAAAGTCACCAAGGCAACATTCTTGTGGAGGTTGATTAAAACTGGCTAAAAGGTTTGGAGAAGTTGTCATTTAAAGATTTAAGATTTTTTTCTATTTTTATTAGCCCTTGTGGTAATCGTGTTCATTGGAGCAAAACCATTTTAGCTGTTTTAGTAGAGAGTCACATACGCAACATGCTTGTGGGGCTGATGATTTAGGAGGAGTTGTCATTTAAAGGACTTTCTGTATTTAACTCTGCCAGCAGTCTTGTTAATTGGAGCAAAACCATTTTAGCTATTTTGCTACAGAGTAAGCTAGGCAACATTCATGTAAAGGATGATTCAAATTGGCCCAATAATGTAGGACAGTTTATCATTTAAAGCTGTTTTCTATTTTTAGCTCTGACGGCCATTTGGTTCATTGGTGCCAAACAATCTTTAAATGAAAAACAATCTTTAAATGACAACTTCTCCTAAACATTTTGGCTAATTTTAATCAACCTCCACAAGAATGGAGACTTTCTACCAAAGGTTGATTCAAATTGGCCCAAAAGTGTAGGAGAATTTATTATTTATTTATTTTTTTTTTTTTCGATTTTTAGCTCTGACGGCCATTTGGTTCATTGGTGCCAAACCACTATGTATTTTAGTAGAAAGTCAACTACGCAACATACTTGTGAAGTTTGATTGAAAATGGCTTAGGGGTGTAGGAGGAGTTGTCATTTATGACAGATTGTTGATGCCATACAGCCACTGTTACCTTGAAATAAAGTCAAGGTAACCAAAACTTAGCCATCTCTTTATACTGTCCCAATGTTATTTTCAGGTAAGTTTCAAGATCATACATCGTTCAGTTCCGGAGAAAGGCTACGTTTTTTGAATTCCAAGATGAAAAATTAACAATAATTGATGATTTTTTTTTTTATAAAGGATTTGATGTAGATGTAATAGTTTTCTTTAAAGGGGAGTAACTGAGATAAGATATTACCTAAGGCATTTGTCTTACAAACAGAACAAAGAATAACTGCGTGTGATATATTTTAAAAGATAAACTGTGTTTAAAATGTGGTATCGCAACGTACCGAATTACCCCACCCAATTTCATGATCATGTTACTCAAAAACTAGCGCTTACGTTGCAAAACCAATACCGGTTTAGTAAATGAGTCACTATAGGTAATGTATTAGCAAACAAATAAATAATTTTGTTACGGGGCAGAATATGGGCCTTATGGACACCCCAACTAAGGCTGGCTAATCAGAGCTGAAAAGATAATCGATTATCTGTCCTGCCATTGTGATCGATAATCGAATAATAATCACTGAAGATTTAGTCATAATTTTACATGTCTGAGCATGACTCTTACCATATGTTATACTTAATTGTATGTGTTTGATCAGACAATCTGAAATAAACAGTGTAGACCCAGATGTGACTCCGCAAGACGTGGCATCTCATCAGGTCTACACTGTTTGCCACTCACACAGCTATTGTTAGACACAACAGTAGATAGTGAACTGTACTTGTTAAAATTTTAGATTAAGTATGGTAAGGAGTTGTGGTATCTTAATACTAACGATAAATATGTTAAAGTAACAAACACAGAAATCAAATGATCGATTATTAGCAAATCAGTAATGATAATCATTTTTGTGGAATTCATCGATAAATTAATCGATTATCCGATTAATTGTGACTGTCTTAACCCCAACGCTTATTTCCGTTTGGACTAGACGCTTTTTCTGAAAGAGCATAAAAAGTTACCTTGAATGTGTATCCATCCCTTTAACCTTACAACTTCTCTGTTTCTCATGTTTGCTAAAACTTCGACTCTTAAGGGGGCTCTAGGGAAATATATACTTGATAGATATGCATGTCTAATTCCACATTCCTATCAAGCATATCAGAAAAGTCAGAAACGGAAAAGTGTTCAATTTAAATTCCTCGTTCGGAGAAAACATTATATAATGCTTTAAATAAATCAAACAGATAAATGATCCATTAATTTCTAGCCTTATTTAAATAAAAGAAAATGAACCACCAAGGTATAGAAAACCAACACATTTCGCAATTAAAATGCTGCTTTGTTTAGTATTTACGAAATTGTGACATAGAGTCAATATCTGGCGACAGTTAAATTGATTTAACCCACGCCCACCCCGTGATAGTCTTTACGATCGACTATTCTTAAGCGGTCAATTGTTGTTAGTATTATCGACATTTTATTTGGTTATCAAAATTAAGTTAAATCAAAAACAGAATGTTTATAAGCATCATATGTCCTTATGAAGGCCACAATAACTGTTATCCCGAGGCACTGAGAGCAGAAGCGATGATAGCCAAACAATGACAGAAAACAACAGCATAATCACAATTCGACAACAGAAGAGCTGCCTTGGAACGGTAAGTAGAAACAATTATCTTTGGATTTAAAGCCAGTTTTACGCGAGCAAGTAAGAATATGTCGCATGCTTGGAGGCCTTTATTTTAGTTTAAAACCTTACATTAATTTGTTAATAATGCTTTGGTAATTGTAGAACTAGTTGTACAATTACTGTTTTCGTGGAGTGGCTTTAATGCCAGAATTTTATGAATGCATGCAGGGAATGTGATTGTGAAATTTGAAAGGCTGAAAATTTTCAAATTAATTATTAATTTATCAGATCTGATTGGAATCAGCCAAACGTAATCGTTGTGGAGGGTTCTTAATATATTTTAAAGATAAATATTTATTGAGAATATATGTTATGGGGTTTCGTACTTACGCGAAGCAAAACAAAGGTTTCTAAAAAAAGACCTCTACCTACAATATATAAAGATTTACATCATCAAGTAAACAACCGCAGCCGGGAAATTATCAAATTACTGAATATGGAAATGAAACCAATATCTGAAAATATTCCTTTTCATGTTAAAAGTTCATTTTAGAATAGAATATGAATATTATCGAAATAATGTTTTGTTCATGTTTTGGGTCGCTTGCTTGATATCGAGCCAAAGTATACATACACCAAACTTCCCTTAAGGCTGTTGTCCACGTGCTTATTGGTCATAAAACCGCGCGTTTGAACGAAATCCAGGTAAATTAATTATACCTGCGCTTTTTGTTCGCTGTGACATCTAAGTGCGGCGGAAAAATGGGTTACCTGTAAAACCTAGACTGGGAAATCGGCAAAAAGCGCTGACCAAGATCAGACGCCGCAGAACGCGGTGTTGACCAGTGTCTGCTTTATTTGCTTAAATTAAGGATAAATGAAACGGGTTAAGGTTATAGTTTTGCAAATATTTAAGACTTGGTCCCGGTGTTAGTCTTACTCTTTGTTGCTTTGTGGTTTATTCTACGAGGCGATTTGTTTTATGTCTTATTTTGTGTCATTTTGTTCTTGTAATTTTAGTACTTTTAGCATTGCGATTACCTCGCTTGGGAAGAGAGAGCTAATCTTAGTGCTTTTCGTACGTTTGTTCGATTTGTGCTTGTTTGGATTTGTCGGTTTCCTCTTCCTCTTGATGTCTAGGAAGGCTGCGGTTTGTGATTGTGGCACTCCCTGGACTTTTCTCTTACCATTTTTTTTCACTAAAATTGTTATTTTTTCCTCCGATTTCTATTAAGTTTTGACCATATATTTTTCAAGATAAAAATGGCAAAAGAAATATTTTACTGAATCAAACTTGGTTTTATCCTGAATTGATGGTAAAGTTCAAATAGTATACTTTCTTTGTAAAGTTTGAAACTACGTCTTGAGTATTTCTAGTCATACAAAATCACCATGGTCAAAATTATTTTTTCTCTTTTTTGTTTGCACTTATCATCCTATGGTTTATATATAACCTGTCCAAAAGTAATTTCAGTTCATTGCAAAATGTGGAATTTCTTGTTTTCTACGTATGTTAGCATAATACCCATTCACAACAAGAAAAAAAGGTAACTGGCCTTTCTTAAGTTACTTGCTATTGTGCACCTTCATTTTACCATTAGAATTAGTAATTTTAAACCATAATATAGCTCATAACTTGCATTCAGCACTGTAGCAGAAACAGTGTTTTATTACCAGATATATATATTTACAACTAAGTTTGCGTTATTGGTAAGTTGGTCAGCCATGTGAAAAGAGGTCAGGTGCCTAAAAGCTGAAAAATAAAAGGGCCATGTAGGCGCTACAGAATTTAAGGGATAAGCTGGGTAAAAAAAGAAAGGTTCTCGGTCATTAGATAGGTATGGAACAAACAAGACCTGTAGAAATTTACTATATTTTAACCACAAACGGAATTATTACTTTGTTAACTCAACAGCGAAAACTGATAGATTTCAAAATATCCCACTTATAACTGGAGTTGTTTTTTTTTTCAACACTTCTACAAATATATGGTAAGTGACAAAAGAGTTTAGATTTTCCAGCTGGCAATATGATATAATCATACGCGGATAGTTATCAAAAATTTTAGATGCATATTCTGGGGAAAATGTAACTGGCGAGTTGTCCTGTTCTCCTATGCGGACGCCTGATTACACCCTTTATTCTGGGGTCTATGTCTGTCGGTCTGAACATTTGGATTCGTCATTTGTTTACGGATTTATGAGTTTGGATTACGGCTTGGGTACCATGACCACTTCTACTTTATCCCATGTCATTTTAGCGCCGTGTATGACATCAGGATCTTGTCGATCCCCACAATGTGTATGTTACCAGACTGATATCGCATTTTTTTTGCCACAAAGAGAACATAAACTTGAAAGTATAAAGTACATATTGATTAGTGGTATGCTGTCGTACTGCTTATGATCAAAACTTGCTTGCCCGCAAAAGACTAAAGTATCATCGTACAAATATTTCTTAAAAAACGAAGTATTTGTAATAGGTTACCTTGTAATCTCTGTTATCCTTCTATTTGTGAAATACTCAACACTCACTTGCAAATTCGTCTTTTATTTCAATAACTGCGAGTACTATCCTCTTCCCAATAATGTAAAACAAAAAACAAAAAACAAAAAAACAAAAAAAAAACATTGTTTGTGTGTTTGCTGCTGGTGCTCCACGGGGAAAAGTACTTACACCTATACACTATTCACACATATCAATCGTACGTGAAGAAAGACCTATCCGTATGTTGCAAACTGTTTCGTTGTATAACTGATTGTATAACATAATGATTGAAATTCAGATCTACAGGATACGGATAGGACTGTATTATGGTCGTCAGCTTAAGATTATTAAGGTATTGACTTTCTAAATTTATTTGAAATTTTAATAGTCATGTCATGATTGTTGATAGCAGGTATTAGATGCAATCCTGGTCCCTTATCTCAGGATTCCTATAGTTCAACAGCATCTAGTTCCTTCCTAGATAATTTAAACAGGAAAGGCAAATTTTCTATAGTCCATAATAATATCCAGAGTATTACAAACAAGGTTGATTAAATATTTACAGCAGTACAGAACTTCATCTTAAAATCTAAACGTTTTGGAATTAGATAAGCAATTAAAATAAACTAAAATAATTATGTAATTATATAAAACATCCCATGCTTTAACATAGCAAAACAAGATATTTCAAGCTAGTCAACCGAAGGTCCATTAATATATAGTTATCCTGACGGTTAAATTTTGTTTTTCACTTAGGGTTAATACGATTGTTGTGTTATAGTGTATTTTATGAAAATATATCAAGACTCCATTCCCCGAGGAGCTGTAGCATCGCATCTCATATAATCACGAACATGCATATATTTTAGATAGTAGATTATTAGGTTATCAATGGTAAATAAAATACCTAGATAGGCAGAAATAAAGGGAATACAAATGTCCCAAATATTCTCGTTTCTCGTAAGAGAACATACATATGCAGCCTTTAAAAGTCTGAGAAATATTCTTTTTTCACATCCTTTCCCTTCTTTCCATAGGCATTGGGTGGGTTGAAACATGTTTACCATGAAATTCTTACCTTTTCCTTTTGGATCTTTTATAACCTATGTCTGTTTGTCGGAAGAGGATGCTAATTTACGATTTGTTTATCGTCAGTTCACTTTATGGCTTTTCTTTTAAACCAATCACTCCCAATAGTGTATCTATGTATGTTTGGGTGTGTAGTAAAGGAAGTGTTTGGTAGTTAGTCGGCTGTAAAAGTGTTTTAAACCCCCGGTGGTTTATTCTACTGACCGTTCTAAACCAGTGGTCTCGGTGTTTGTCTTACTCTTTGTTGCTTTGTGGTTTATTCTTCGAGGCGATTTGTTTTAAGCGTCTTGCCTTGTGTTATTTTGTTCTTGTGTTTTTTCAGTCTTTTTAGCATTGCAGTTACCTCGCTTGGGGAAGGGAAAGCTAATCTTAGTTCTTTACGTACAATTGTTCAATTTGTTTGATTTTGTCTGTTTCCTCTTCCTCTTGTTGTCCGGGAAGGGCTGCGGTGTGTGATTGAGGCACTCCCTAGACTTTTCTCTTACCATTTTTTTTAATTTTGGTAGGTTAGAGTGATATGGAAGTATGGTATAAAGGATACGATAAGGTGTCTTAGAAAATGGGTATGATACAGTAGGATGGAGTAGGATCAGGTAAGGTAAAACTGAAGTCATGACAGACGCGGATTACCTAATAAGGCCAAAACAACTCAACCCCAGTATAAGACCGAAACTACACAAGCAAAACTAAACAGGGCTAAAGCGGCTTCTCCCTCTTTTCCGATCCTGATATAAGGTCTTTATATATTCAGATATAATCATTAAGCTTTTTGCAGATGATTGGGGTAGGCTCAAAATGAGTGATATGATATTGAAGGACTGAATTGAAAAAACAAAACAAAAAAAAAAAACAACAAAAAAAAAAAAAAAAAAAAAAAAAAAAAAAATCATCTGGGCTTGTACTGACTGTTATATAAACTAACATTTGCCAAAGTTAATATTTTTAAGCTAGTAAAATTGTTTTGGGTCATGAGGTCAATAGCTGATTATGTTTGTTAGTAGGAATAGTTTAAAAAATCTGACCTAATTCCAGTGACATGTCCCTATATACATCAACATTTCTGTAAATAGCCTTGTCATATTTCATGTCAAACTTAGCTTCTGATTCAAGTTTTCATAGAATATAGGGATCAAAAATGTTTTTTCATGCATTAACATTCGCCAGGTCCCGTGAGAGGTGTTGAAAACCGAACCCGAAGGCCGCGGTTTACAACACCTCCCAAGGGACCTGCCGAATGTTAATGCATTGAAAAAACATGTTTGATCGCTAATATTGCATAAAAATTGAAAACATTTGCTATATTTCGCGTTATTTCTTGCACTATTTTGTTTTGCCTTTTCATCGATGTGTCGCGAACGTAATTTACACGGACTATGCTCGTTCTAGGGCCGGGTAGTACACATCTTGTCACGGTAGCAAAACTGTGGCCCCGGTACGGTCATACTGAAAGTTAGGTAGCCGTGCATTAACAGCGCGTGAATTGTCTCGTTAATACACGGCTTTTCGCCGGTTAATGCACGGCTGTTAATTACGTCCGACACTGCTTTTTATGCAATAATGTAAACCAACGTATACATATTTCATGCTATCAAGACAATACGGAATTGTACCGAATCTTTCTTTGCGCAGAATATATATAAAATGTCAAATTAGTTTCCAAGTAAACTATTTGTTTTTTTTTCTTTCCGTTGTAGTTTGAGTGTTTTTAAAAAGCATGATTTACCTTAAAATCAGTTATGAAATGTATCCTTTCAAACTTAAGGAGAACAGTAAAGGAGTACAATATATTAGCAGCTGAAGTAAGATTCTCAAAACATCTTGGTATGTCTATAAAGTTAAGGACATGAGAAGATATGTCTTAAATATGGCCCAAAACTATCGATTGTCCCCGCTCAGGACAATTTTCCCAGCCTACACTCAGACAATCGACCCACCAGTGCTGTCAGTGCTTTGATTTCTTATTTGTTCATGAAAAAATATGTTGTGGGTTCTCATTAGAAGCGCATCCGCGAGGCGCATCTAATGAGTACTACAACATAATTATGATTACGTGGAGAAATAAGGAAAATATCAGTATTTTTCGTTTGCAAAAAAAAAGCGCCTCATCTGAAGCTGTGTTCATTTACAGAGTATATCATCTACAGCTGTGGTTGCGTTTTTGAAAAACAAGTGCATGACTATACTATGATGAATGTATATTTCGACATATATTCTTATCACGTTCCAAACATAAGCGTTAAGATGAAATACAGGGCTTCTTGATTTGCGTTTGAAATCTAGGTTTAGTTGATTAATGACTTCTCCGCCATGGTTGCATTCTTAGATACTATAGACAGATATGTGTATTTAAAAATGACAGTTGTTTTCGGAAATCATATTAATCCGTTTATGCCGAATGGACTCTTCTACCTTAACTATTTAGACAGTCCATTTCAAATAGAAAGGGTATCTGGTTAAGTTTCATCATTACTAGGTTTTATAGAAATTCGTGCATTTAATGCCAACAGCTGAGAACCTGATCAGTCGCCGCAGTTGCCAATGCAAGAGACGCTAGGCATAAATAGGTTACAAACGAACAAAAAAAAAAAAAAAAAAAAAAGAAAAAAAAAAAAAAAAAAAGTAAATTCGAAAACCGATGAAAATAAATAAATAAATACTCTATAATATTTACGTTCCAGGTTTTTTTTTGTTTTGTTTTTTCTTTTTGCTGTTTTGAATATTATACGCTCAGCCTTCATATACAAATCAGTAAGAAAATAGTAAATCATTAACGATTTAAAAGCTTCACATCAATTTTGACCATTCCCATTTCGTAACCATTACCAGGGCCGCGTTAAGCGAAATAGTGCATTCAAACATGCGCAAAATGCACAGATTAAGATCATCTTGCGCTTATGCAAAGTATCATCCGGGCCTTTGCTCTCTATTTTTACACTCTGTAGTACCCGATAATTCTGTTAGCGGACAGTGAAGGCCCTGATCAGAGCGCGCAGATGCACAGGTAGATCTTGGATTTCTCTATCCGAATATGCCCTAAGACACTTTTTCTAATGGCGCGGCCCATTTTATGTGTCATATGCATGGCTTCATGCCTATAATATTTCCAAACGAACATGAATTCAAATCTTTCAAAATTCCAATAACCCTATGATAAATTGGTTGAGATGGTAGTTAATATTTCATAAATTGATTTAGCATCCCCATATTAAGCCTAAGTCTGTCATTTCAAGAGACAGTTGCAATGACTATGATGAAAGTATCTGCGAATAAAATATTCTAGATACGGGAGACTTTACAGACAGAAGAAGGGTTTACTCTAAAGGGAAAGAAATTCCCCTTTTGGGAGCAAACTCTTTCCTTTTAGAGTATACTTTGTGTTTTCAAAAGAGACTTGATGTCAATGAAAGCAAACAGGAAGCCATCAAATAAAAATATATATGGTTGTCTTTGGAAACAAAGAGCATGCAAAAGAAAGATAATCGGAGACTCTGATAAGTCAAGTCCATTCATATGCAGTAATGTAGTTTGCAAAGCTACATATATTCGATTTTCAAAGTATCTAGAATGGGCTCAATGATCCGAAAGAAAATAAAAATGCAATCTGTACTGTGGTGAAGTTAATTCCATTGATTCATTTGTTTTAAAAAGCAATGATTTCATCCCCTTTAAACCAAGTATGATGAGATGTAACGTGACCAAATGTGTCATTGTACTATTACATGCAACCAGGGTAAGTCTTGAGCAATTGACTGAAGTCATCATGTCAGCAATAAGACTAGTTTGTCAAGGTCTACACTGTCATTCAACCAGCTCTTTGTAGACAGAAACTGGTCAAAAGGATTTGTTCATACACATGGAAAGCAACCCTCTCAAACCTCGGGATAAGCGTTTCCCGTATATGAAATGACAGTACAAACCAGCACTTCATCAAACAAGAGGCCTACGGGCAATAATTTGCTCACCTTGGTAAAACAGCTATTACATAACTACAGGTGCCATGCAACATTCTTCCAATATTGCAACAATAACCCATCAAAATAGTGGATGGTATTTACAAAAACAAAATTTGCATCCAACAGTTTTCCATAGATATATGTAGAGAATTAAATTTAACTATATCATAAAACGGTCAACAGTCAACCTAGGATTACATTAACAGAGCTTGTAGATTCAACATCCACAATGCTCTCTCTATACTAAGACCCAGCTTCAATGTTTTTTTTTTTTGGGGGTTCTGAAGAAGATTTTATATGGTTTTGAACATCTATAGATATTGCAACCATCTTGTTTAGTGCTGCACAACCATTAAAACAAGTTTTCACATTACGAAAACAAGCCTTTTAAAAAATTACTGAAAATTTTACCACCAAAAAATGAAAATTTTCAAACAAAAATTCGGATATTTTTCATATTTCTGCTCAAAATATATTGTTAGTACTCTTTAGAACGGCCTCGGCGATGTGGTTGTAACGAGTATCCACAATCTATGTTTTTAAGCAGAAATAAGAAAAATAATGTATACCCCTGTAAACCCCAGTTCTACTATATAAAAACGGAGTTTAAGAGGATCAATATTATATAGGCATGTTTTCGTGATGATTCCTCTTTTACAAAAGGTCCTTTGCGAAACTGAGAGAAAATTGGACCACACATAATTTTTTACATGTATACAGCCCAGAGCAAGGGTAAATAACCCCCAGGAGAAAAATAGTTTTGTTTATTTATTTATTTTTTTTATATATTTTTTGTTTTGTTACCCTAATAAGATTCAATCATTAGTACGCGAAGCATTTTGAGAAAATAACCCATTCAAATGTATACAGCACAAATTTCACCTTGCCATAAAAGGTCAAAGGTAGGTCTAGGATTATCATTTGAACAAAATTGATAGACCTTGATTCCCCGATGCTATATACAAAGATTCACTCTCAAACTTTTCTTGGCTCTGGAGAAGAATATATATTAGAAGTGTACCATATATGGGCATTGCGGCCATCTTTTTCATTGGACAGAACCATTTGAACAAATTATCAATAGCCCTTTGACAGAAACCCCCATGCGAATCTGGTGAAAACTGGTCAAGCAGTTTCAAAGAATAAGACGTTTGATGATTTCACAATTAGATACGTGTATATAGCCCAGGAGCAAGGGCAGATAGCCCCGGCCCCTATGGATAAAATGTTCGTTGTAACTAAAATGTTTTGCCACTTTTAATATACAATATAAACTTCAGCCATTAGTCTTTAATACAGTTTGAGAAAAAAGATTTTTCAACATTTTCCCCATATAAAATGTATAAGGATGATCATCACACACACACACACACACACACACACACACACACACACACACAACATTGCAAAAGCATCATTTTATAAGTCGTTTTGGTAAGAGTTTTAAATGAACCCCCTAGTATAGGTGGACATATATTTTACTATAAGTTTTCTTAGTAGTTTTGAAAAACCTAAGCGTAATCATTTCCCATCCTTTTTTGTGGTATTTAGATATACTTTTTGGCTGTTGTACTTCTGTCTGAACAATTTTGTTGGGTTTCATTCATCTAAAAAGGTTACAAGCAGGTCTACAAAAGATATATCTATGTATAAAAACAGGATCAATCCAAAACGCATGTCTCAATTATGTCATACCTAGGAAGTTGCCCTCCTCCCTCCTCCTACCTTCACACACATACATGCGGGTAATGATTAAAGTGTTCGACTACTTACGATTTGGTAGCTTTAAAGTCATTTGATTTTGCGTCTTGAGCATCGTAGAATAAAATTCCAGAAGGTGTCCACTGAAAAGAAATACCCCAACAAAGAACGAAAAGCGGAAACCCTGGTTTCGACGGTCGGTAAAAATCATTTGCGGGGCCACGATTGTAAATATCTGTATAAAAATGTACGTGCCTTGAAGATAAATATCATGAAACTGTTATTTTTGTCACATCTTTTGTTTAAACTTTCATTGTATGCATTTTAAAACATCTTCACATTATGATCTTCAAGTTTACGTGAAAATCAAGTTTTGAAAATCGAAGAAAACCTCTCTATTTAGAATAACGATTTGATAGAATTAATGATGTACATTGAGCAAATGTGCTTACGTAAGAAAAGATAAATAAGGCTGTCTTCCTAAAAAGAAACAAGGACAGCGTTTTTGTTTTTTTTTTAGATATCTTTTAACGTGATTATATAATGCAGTGGCATGTAATGAGGTTTCAAACAGCTACACCAGAGCACACTTCTTGAAATTTATCTCTGTTTAACGTGAATGATAGGAATGCAGGTTGTCAAGGATATGCATTTAGTGGTTAGACGCACCATAATTTGGGTAGTTCGTGCCTACATGATCAGTCTCAGCACCTACTTAATTGCAAATATTATATACTGCAGTGTATTCTTCGTCCCCTATATTGTTTTTTGAAGATGCTTCTTGCATTAAGTATCTTCATTTACAGGAATACATTTTGCAAGGCTACATAGCGGCATTCGACTTTAAAAGTACCCAGAATGGGTTCAGTGATCCCAAAGGAAATACAATGTAATGTAATCTACACTAAAGTGAAGTACGGGGAGACGTTATGGGAGACTGTAATATTTTCTTTGCAACAGCCGTTATCACCTTGCTATCATTTTATCGTTAGTAAATATCGATGCAGAAATAGAGTTGATGTGACGTTTAAACCCCAAACCTCATTATCTGCACGTCGGAAACAATAACCTGTTTATGAGATTATAGACGAGTACCAGGCAGGAGTGACAGATAAGATATGCACAGTAATGCCCTTTTAGAATATGAGTTTGTTTTTATCATTATTTCTACAAAAGAAATGTACCGTGTTTTTCAGTCTTTGGGTCAATAGGCTAAGCGCGTTTTACTTGTACCCAATATACAAACGCAATGAAATGTTTCCTAAATACTCATTTTATTAGCACCCTTGCACCAATACAGAAAACAGGGCTGCTTCAAGCGAAAAAAGAGCTTTCGAACATCCCACACAAATGTGTGGATTCACATCATCCTGCACATGCGCAAATAGTCTCATCCTGGCATTTGCTCTCCGTATAAACATTTTCTAGTATCCAATAATTCCTGCGGATGTGCAGGTTGATCTGGCTTTTTCTGTCCGTATATGCTCCGAAGACACAGTTTCGTATGTTGCGGCCCAATATTGACAATTATTATTGCAATGTGATAGATTTCCTTTAGATAGCAAACAAGGAAACTGCAGTCATTTGTCAGACAATGACGTTAGAAGCAGCGAACGAAACAGAATAAACTAATATCTCAATAAACAAAAGCAACTTGTGTGCATTGGAATGCACTATGCCAACGACAGACCACAAAGGTAGATCCCTGTGGACTAACGAGCTTTGGCCCTCTTTCAAAAGGTAAATATTTATATTCTCAGTGCATTCACAAGAAAAAAAAATCAACAAAAAACAAACAAACTAAAAGTTAACTATTAGGACGTTATGTTGTTTATACTTCAATGAATATATTGACTCACGGGATGCACAAATAAATTACTGTTCTCTCCAATATGACTAGACGACAGCGAAGTTATTACGTCAACGACGCTGTTTTGTGGTTTATACGGCTTTGGTACCATGACCGCAACTACTTATAGGAAAATGCGTGCAATTGTTTCCTTATTTTAATTTTAACCCTCGAACCAGATTTTCGCCGTCAAACAATGGATGAAAAATACATGTAACATAAACAATAATGGATGATAAATAATATAAGTAATAAAGGCTATTTATTTAATGTTAATTGAAGTATGAACAACATTGGGTCGCGAGTAAAGTTTACATGAACCCCTTCCAGGTTCACTTTCTTATCTCGTGACCTGACGATATTCATACTTCAGTGAACATTAAAATAACAATATCAAATCAAACATATAAGAAATGGCGTAGGCGTGACACTATCTTGTCTGTGCAATATCTTGTGAAATAGTACTTGGATTCTTGTCAAATTTTTTATCTATATAATTGGGACATAACAAACAAAAACTGATTAGAGTTTGGTGACCTTGAGTTAATTTTCAATAGAAAAAGTGAAAAGTCGGAGGCAGGATGGGTGGGTGGGTGGGTGGGTGTGTGTGTGTGGGGGGGGGGGGGGGGGTGGGGCGGCGCTTCTCTTTTCCTTGAAAACACTATTACTAGATCTATATTAAAAAATAATTATTGATATAATAATTCGATCTAACATCAAGTCTCGTATACGAGAAAAACTGCCACTCTTTCATTGGAAAAAAGGTAAGCGAAAAGTCCAGGGAGTGCCACAATCACAAACCACAGCCCATCCCAGACCCCAAGAAGAAGAGGAAACCGACAAATCTAAACAAGCACAAACCGAACAAACGTACAAAAAAACACTAAGATTAGCTCTCCCTTCCCCAAGCGAGGTAATCGCAATACTAAAAGGACTAAAAAACACAGGAACAAAATGACACACGGAAAGACATACAACAAATCGCCTCGCAGAATAAACCACAAAGCAATAAAGAGTAAGACTAATACCGGGACCACCGCCTTAGAACGGTCGGTAGAGCAAACCACCGGGGGTGGGGGGGGGGGGGGGGCGGCGGTGGGGGTTTAAAGCACTTTTACAGCTAGCTAACTTCACCCTGGGTCCCGATGCTACTCTTAATACAGAAATACATAAAAATTCGGTTCGCATAAAGGCTCCCAAATCAGCCAATGCATCAAAGCGAAAACATAAAAAATAATCACTATAATAAACAAAGACGAGTACTCATGGCTAATTCTATTGTATGCCAGAGTAAATGAAAACAAATAGTTGAACCACGGCGGGCCAAGCCAAAGACATATCGTCAAGCCCCAACCCATGGGTTAAAGTTTTACGAAGAGGCCGTCATTGAGTCTGAGGCCCAAACCGCCGTCGTGCAATTAAAGAGTGAAGCATAGCCATCAACAATGATTGGGTTGACAACTAGGCACGCCGTCTGCCGCATAATATCCAGGCTATAGCCAATTCTTTTATAACGGTTAATAAGTTTTCTGAATTGCTCCGAAAAGTTAGATTTACCTACAATTTTTCTCAATCTGTACACTACATCTCTGTAAAATTCGGGTTCCGATATACCTTCTTGCAGATCAGACGGCTTTACAATAATCGTTCAGAAAACGCAAAATAGTTTTTGAGTGATTTGTTTTATTGAATGCAGCCTTGCTTTTTTGCTTTTTGCATGATATAAATTCTACATCACATGCTGATCTAGATCAGTGTTTACAATGGGATAATTCTGACAGATTCCTGTACATATTGTATTGCGCTTCTCTTTTTGCAGAACCGAATTTTTTATGTATTTATGTATTAAGAGTAGCATCGGGACCCAGGGTGAAATTAGTTAGCTGTAAAAGTGCTTTAAACCCCCCGGTGGTTTGCTCTACCGACCGTTCTAAGGCGGTGGTCCCGGTGTTAGTCTTACTCCTTGTTGCTTTGTGGTTTATTCTACGAGGCGATTTGTTGTATGTCTTTCCGTGTGTCATTTTGTTCTTTTTTTTTTTTTTCAGTCCTTTTAGTATTGCGATTACCTCACTTGGGGAAGAGAGAGCTAATCTTAGTGCTTTTCGTACGTTTGTTCGGTTTGTGCTTGTTTAGATTTGTCGGTTTCCTCTTCCTCTTGGGGTCTGCGAAGGGCTGAGGTTTGTGATTGTGGCACTCCCTGGACTTTTCTCTTACCTTTTTTGAATTCTACTTCAAGATACCTTCAAGTTGATGATTTATTAAATATTAACGATATTTACTATGACCAAATGGTTGACTGCGTATACCCTACTGAACTTCAATTAAATAGTCACTTCTTCCGATACCAAGGCACCTTTTGTTTGGATTTGAATCTATGTATATCTAATGGCGCAGTTTTTACAAAAACTTATGATAAACGGGACGCTTTTGCTTTTGATAAAGTCCATTTTCCCTTTTCTGGATGGCGATGTCCCTTGGCGTACCTCATATGGGGTATATATATCTAAACGTATTAGATTCGCCAGAGCTTCTTCAAATCTTTGTGACTTTGATTGCCGTCATAAAGCCCTTACTGCCAAAGTTCTTAGGCAGGGCTATCGTTATTTTAAACTTTGTGGCACTCCCTGGACCTCTTAGCTTTTTTTTGGTAAGGCGTTTACAAAATTTTATCGCAGACAGTGCCTTGATAGAAAAATATAATGTCATTCTTAATTGCTTTAAACCCCCGCTCCGCCCCCTCCACCCCGTGGTTTACTGACCGTTCTAAGGCGGAGTCCGGGTGTTAATCTTACTCTTTGTTGCTTTGTGGTTTATTCTACAAGACGTTTTGTTTCTTGTCTTACCTTGTGTTATTTTGTTCTTGTGTTTTTCAGTCCTTTTAGCATTGCGATTACCTCGCTTTGGGAAGAGAGAGCTAATCTTAGTGCTTTTCGTACGTTTGTTCGATTTGTGCTTGTTTGGATTTGTCGGTTTCCTCTTCCTCTTGGTGTCCGGGAAGGGCTGTGGTTTGTAATTGTGGTACTCCCACCAGAATGTTACGGTGACTTAGTGTACAGATTTGGAAAACAATATGGGAAAATCTAACTTTTCGGAGCAATTTTAGAAATTAACCGTTATAAAATAATTCACTATAGCCTGGATATTATGCGGCAGACTGCATGCCTAGTTATCAACCCAATCATTGTTGATAGCTATGCTTCATTCTTTAATTGCACGACGGCGGCTCGGACCTAATACTCAATGACGGCCTCTTCGTAAAACTTTAACCAGTGGGTTGGGGCTTGACGATATGTCTTTGGCTTGGCCCGCCGTGGTTCAACTATTGGTTTTCATATACTATGGCACACAATAGAATTCGCCATGAGTACTCGTCTTTGTTTATCATAAATATTAATTTGATTTTTTATGTTTTCGCTTTGATGCATCGACTGATTTGGGAGTATTTATGCGAACCGAATTTATATGTATTTCTGTATTAAGAGCAGCAACGGGACCAAGGTTGATGTTTGCCTGCTGCAAAAGTGCTTTAACATCCCCTCCCCCAGCCCCGGTGGTTTATTCTACTGACCGTTCTAAGGCGATGATCCTAGTGTTGTTGTTAATCTTTGTATTGTTATATGTGTTGTGATGCTAGCATTGTGGTCACCGTCTTCAATAGCTTCCTACTTTGCTTTCTGTTTTACTAGTTGTGTTGTGATGCTAGCATTTTTGTCACCTTCAACAGCTGCCCAAGTTCACCTATCTTGGAAACACATTGTCAAGAGTCGTGCACATTGATGATGAAGTCAATGCCAGGATATTCAAAGCTAGTGCAGCATTTTGCCGACTATGTGGTAGTGTTTGGGATTGAAGTGGAATCAAGCTTGACACAAAGCTGAAAGTCTACAAAGCTGTGGTGCTGCCAACACTACAAAGCTGTGGTGCTGCCAACACTACAAAGCTGTGGTGCTGCCAACACTACAAAGCTGTGATGCTGCCAACACTACAAAGCTGTGGTGCTGCCAACACTACAAAGCTGTGGTGCTGCCAACATTACAAAGCTGTGGTGCTGCCAACACTATTGTATGCATGCGCAGCCTAGACAGTTTACCAACGCATTACGAAAACATGCCTATATATTTTTGACCCTCTTAAACCCCACTGTTATATAGTAAAACTGGGGTTTACAAGGGTATTCATTATTTTTCTTATTTCTGCTCAAAACATAGATTGTGGGTACTCGTTAGAACCGCCTCGGCGAGGCGGTTCTAACGAATACCCACAGTCTATGTTTTGAGCAGAAATATGAAAAATGTCATAATTTTTCTTCTAAAAATTTTCATTTTTTTGGTGGTAAAAATTTTCAGTATATTTGAAAAGGCGTGTTTTCGTAATGGGCACGCCAAAAGACTGAACCACTTCCATAAAAGCTGTCTTAGAAAACTTTTAAAGATTAAGTGGCAAGATAGGATTCCAGACACAGAAGTCCTGAAAAGGGCAGGGATGTAGAGTGTACATACTATTCTGAAACTGGCACAGTTAAGATGGACAGGCCATGTTACCAGGATGCCTGAGGAACGTTTTCCAAATAAAAGTCTCTACAGAGAACTTGAAATGGGCAAAACGCTCACATGGTGATCAGAAGCAGCGATATAAAGACACCATGAAAGCCTCCCTCAAGGACTTCAAAATACCAACAGAGTCGTGGGAACAAATTGCACAGGAGAGAGCAAAGTGGCGAGGCCTCATCAGAAGAGGTTCTAGTGAATATGAGGCAAAAAGATTCAGCGAAGCCGAGCAGAAACGAGCACAGCGTAAAGCCAGAGCTAAGGCATCACCATCTGAGCTGTCTTGCTCTGACCGTTGTTGTTCCATCTGCAACAGACAGTTTAGAGCTAGAATTGGTCTAATCAGCCATCTCAGAACACACAAACAGTAGCATTCCTCACAAGATTGGTCATTGTCAGTAATGATAGATTAACTATTATTAGTTTATTCTACTGACCGTTCTAAGACAGTGGTCCTGGTGTTGTTCTTACTCTTTGTAGCTCTTTGTAGCTTTGTGGTTCCCGCATTGCTTTCTGTTATTTTTTTCTATATGCGTCGTTGTGCTAGCATTGTGGTCACCGTCTTCAATAGCTGCCCACTTTGCTTTCTGTTTTACTAGTCGTGTTGTAATGATAGCATTTCGGTCAACTTCCACAGCTGCTCATTTTGCTTTCTGTTTTACTTGTGCTTAAGAATGGCATCGGGGCCCAGGGTGAAGTTAGTCGGCTGTAAAAGTGCTTTAAACCTACCGGTGGTTTATCTACTGACCATTCTAAGGCGGTGGTTCCGGTGTAACTCTTACTTTTTGTTGCATTGTGGTTATTCTACGGGGCGATTTGTTTTAAATCTTGCCTAGTGTTATTTTGTTCTTGTGTTTTTCAGTCCTTTTAGCATTGCGATTACCTGGTTTGGTGAAAAGAGAGCCAATCTTAGTGCTTTTTGCTCGTTTGCGCTTGTTTGGTTTCGTCTGTTTACTCTTCTTCTTGGTGTCTGGGAAAGGCTGCGGCTTGTGATTGTGGCAATCCCTGGACTTTTCTCTTACCTTCATTTGGACGAAGAAACATGTATTGCGCTGGTGGCGTATACATCAAAACCTAGACTGGCTCCAGTCTTCAGTGACTAAATATTTGTTCGATAATCAACAAAAACAAAACCAAAATACAGTCGAATTTGTTTTCTTGAGCTATTGGAAGGATTTTGTAGGGACTGAAGAAACAGTTCGAATCATTCAGGGTAAACGAGCCATCCGGATTCGAGCCATTGCGGTTGTACTGTAATGTCATGACTGTAAATGGCTAGTCACTGGAGTAAAACTAAAACTAAAATAAAACCAAAATTGTATTATAACTATAAAAGCTAGTCACTAGAATGACCAGCCTTTATAGTCATGATTTTATTTTCGTTTTATTTTAGTGGATTTTCAAACAGAATTATTATAAAAAATATTTAGACACTGTAGATTGAAGCCAGACTAATCGAAACCGAAAATAGCTAATGAACGCGCTGATAATCAAGACAAATTATTATTTATCTGCAAGCCATCACTTTTTATAAAATCATTATCATTAAGATCAAATACTGACGACCTTAACCAGATTAGGCGAAATTACAGGGTAGTACTCATATCACACTAAGCCCGTGCGTAAGGAAAAATATATATGCAGTAAAGAGAGACCACCCAACATAAAATACGTTACTCCTTTATAATGGGGATTGCTCTTAATGGAAAGCATCTGGGAGCAAAGTCTTACCTTGAAGAATGGCCCCCATTGTAGTGTGAGCGATTCCAGAGAGCATATTTCTAGATTTTCCTTAGTGTCAATAAATTAGTTTCGTTCCCGCTACGCCAATGACTATAGCATGCATTATCCATGGGACTCACTTTCCCCACAGACAACTTGCATATAGGATGCACAACGCAAAATAGCCCTGATACCGCATGCAGCTAGCATAGATCACTCAGTCGTGGTCTGAACGGGGTTTCGTTGCACGCTTACACAGTTAATAAATACAGTAGAACTTCAATGGCTCGAACCCCGATGGCTCGTTTACCATGGATGAGTCGAACACGTTCTTGAGTCCGCAGGGATTTCATCCAAATACGATATACGGATAATTTAGGGAGATTTTCTTCTTTTATCTTGCAAATGTATGCTGTGTGCACTCATTAGAATCGCCTCGATAGGGCGATTCTAATGAGTGCACACAACATACATTTATAATATAGAACACCGAAAAGATATCCAACAATTATTTCCATTATGCCTCCCTCTTTGGCTCGAACTACCGCTGTCTCGAACAACTTTTCGTGGTCCTAAAGGGGTTCGAGCCATCGAAGTTCGACTGTACTGAGGAATAGGCAAATATAGAGCGTATTCCGAATAAAAGGTACGTATGGATATGCAGGCATATCTGGACCAGAACATTATGTATATGGCATAAAGGCCCCTTACTTGCGTTCCAAAATGAATTATGGATTCTTGCAATTATGCAGATTTTCTGTTCTATGGCAATATTCACCCTCAAAGGCCAGAGAAAGTTTATCGTCGCAAGCGACATTTGCATACCTGTTGTTATTTTATTACAGAACGACACCCAGGGCATTATTGGCTTCAACATCAGAAAAAGAGTCACCATAGGAGCCGGGGAACAGCATTTCCTACAAGAAATAGCAGATGCACAGGCTGATCTTAGTCTTCGCCGTCCGCTTGAAGAATCTTTGGACCCTTGGCTATTCCATAGTGCCCTGAGATGACTTTGATCAGACCTTGTGGATCCGTAGGCTAGTCTGAGTCTTCGCCGGGCGCACGAGCAATTTTGTAGGAACTACTGTGTCCCGGCTTATATGTAATTTAAGAATTGAGCAAGCGCATGACAAAACCAACAAAATGGCATGTGCGTTCAGCGAAGACGCAGATCAGCCAGGGCATTCGCCCAGTCTGATCAGAGCCTTCTCTGTGCACTCAGTCGATAGCTAAATACCCAAGCTTTCTTTCTGCGGACAGCGAAGGCTCTGATCAGTCTGAACGGATGTCGAGGCTGATCTGAGTCTTCGTTGGGCTCACATGCCATTTTGTTGGTTTTGTCATGCGTTAATTCTATTGTAGGTGTAGCAGAACCTTCTTTGTTCGCCGATATATTCAGCACAACGTCCCGATATTTTATGAGCGGTCAATACCGCAAATACGCAGGTTGAGTTTGGCCTTTATTGTCAGCTTTTATGATTGGCACACTTTTTTTCCATGAGGCGGTTTATATATTGTCTGTAGTTTCATGCATTGTTCTTGTATCAAGTGTAAATAGGGAAATACAGGTTTTAAGGAATATCGATACACTTTCAGGGAAGGGGAGTAACTCTGTCAAAGCTTTACAAAAACAAAATCTAATATAAAAGACTTGAAGAGATACAAAACGATTTATATGCATTATGTTGATGGACAGTTAAATGGCTATTATTCTTAAACTTGAATAAATGAAACGCATTGCATACTGGATTAAATCATCAATGCAGTTATGAAATGATTGGCAGAAAGGGAAACCTGGTGGAGGTACAAAATGTAGAAAAGGAGAAAGACATAGGAACAATATTTCAAAGTAATTGAAAGTTTGAAGAGCACATGAGTTGTACTGTTTAGAAAGCAAATAAAATACCAGGCCTTATCAAAAGAACTTTCAATTCGTAAGACAGGGATTTCTCCCTATGTTTATATAAATCATTGGTTTGAATAAAAGTAAAAAAGGATTGCCTTTGTAAACAAAGAATTCACATCGGCTATGGTCATTCAGTGTGGTTTGCTACGCTCAAGAAACACATTAGTTTATAGAAAATATTCAACGCAGAGTCACAAGACTCTTACCTCAATAACGCAACCTGAGTTACATACAGAGGTTAAAATAGTTTAATTTGTCAACATGACAGTAAGTAAGTACGCAAGTAAGTAATTGAGTAAGTAAGTAAATAAGGCGTAAAAAATAGCCGTGTTTCCGCTAACCCGACCGACCTACCCGCTATTTTTTATCAGTGAAAATGCAAAATAAAAAAGTAAAGCACCGACTCTCAATAAAATATCTGTACTTTCATAAAATTACAGGCCCGATCCTGTTCTATAATGGAGACAAAATAAAAATAAAAAAAAAAAAGTTTACCCTACCTACCGACCAAATTATTTTTTCAGCATGTTAGCGGAAACACAGCTATATTTTTACGCCTAAGTAAGTACTTCATCTAGATTGAGTAAACCCACTTTGGATACATCAATCTCTCTTGGGGCCATCTTTAACAAATTAACAAATACTGCAAATATATTACAAACAAATATATATAAAAAAAACAACAACAATAAATTCATTACAATATATTATAATGGAAAGTTCGTGCGAATGAAATATGAACGTTTGAAGTACGAGTAGATGTAGATAGTGAAAAGAAAGAGACATTACGAAAATACTCCTATTCAAATACACTGGAAATTTTACCACCAAAAAATGGCATTTTTTCATATAAAATATTCTGATATTTTTCAAGGCGTCGAGGCGGTTCTAACGAGTACCCACACTCTATGTTTTGAGCAGAAATAACAAAAATAATGTATACCCCTGTAAACCCCAGTTTTACTATATTAAAGTGGGGTTTAAGGGGGTCAATATTATATAGGCATGTTTTCGTGATGATAAGGAAAATGAGGTCACGTCCATAACATTGAAATAAGGATTGAAAATGAATTGATGATAAAAAATCAGCGAGTCTTCTATAATATGACTAACATATCGTCTACAAATGCAGGCACACAGACAATAGATAGACGGACAAACAGGCAGAGACAAGCATACAGAGCCGACACTCGAATGATAAAAACAAAATAACATTGAAATTAGCATGAGTATGAGAAACTACCTTTTAATAGGTTACATTTTGCGTGTGGTAATAAGTAGTCTCTTTTTGCAACTGACCTAAGATTTGATGTTGTATTATTAAAATAAGCATCTCTAATTTAAAACAAAAATTCGTGTCAGTTACTTGGAGGAGAATCATTAAAAATCTTATACATGATTTTTGTTTTGAAAAAAAAAAAAAAAAACACACACACACAAAAAAACAAAAAAACAATCGAAACCAAAACAAACAAAAAACAAAACAAAACACCAAAATTAAAAAAAAAAAAAAAAAAAAAAAAAAAAAAAAAACAACAACAAAAAAAAAACAAAAAAACAAAAACAAAAAAAAAAAACAGTTTGATCAAAAGACAATATACCTAATCGTTCGAGTGCCTGTTTGAGATCATTGTATACGTGAGACAATGTTAGCTTGCAAGCGCGTTTCTTTAACTTTTCAATTTCCTTGATATTGAATTAGATGTATTACTCCATACAACACTGCAATATTCAAAATAGAAACATCACTAGCGGAAAGCCAAACGGGCAGTTACTTTCCCACAAGGTGGCAAAATGGCTGTCCAAAACAAAAGGATGTAAGCGACACACACATCAAAAACGAACTATAACAAAAATAAAGCATGACAGAAGAACCGCATTGGAACGGTCAGTGAAAAGTATTTCACTGTGAAGCTTAATTTAATGCCACAAATAAGAGGAGACTTTTTTAGACATGTTGAAAATGATTATTCCACATTAGGTTTTCATCAACATTAACCCTTAATATCCTAACTCCAGTTGCCATATTTATGTCGATATCGATATACACTAAAGATAATTTAGGGTTATGTAAGGTATATCTTTCCTGTCTATTTGTTATCAGCATAACTTTTGTTTTGTCTGTATGGAAGAGGTAGAGGGGATTTAATACATGTGTTTAAAACAGTCCAGTGTTTTGATTGTATTGCGATGATCTCAACGTCAGATATGGTTTTCGGAAGAGGTAAATAGGATTGCTTCCCCTTTTCTTTGCCTTCCTTCTGAAAACGCGTCTACTCTACAAGGCAAGAATTTGCTCCGCTTGTAGAGTAGACAACTTTTCAGAAGTGACTTGTGAAGTTGGCTAGCTGTAAAAGTGCTTTAAACCCCCCGGTGGTTTGCTCTACCGACCGTTCTAAGGCAGTGGTCCCGGTGTTAGTCTTACTCCTTGTTGCTTTGTGGTTTATTCTACGAGGCGATTTGTTGTATGTCTTTCCGTGTGTCATTTTGTTCTTGTGTTTTTCAGTCCTTTTAGTATTGCGATTATCTCGCTTGGGGAAGAGAGAGCTAACCTTAGTGCTTTTCGTACGTTTGTTCGGTTTGTGCTTGTTTAGATTTGTCTGTTTACTCTTCCTCTTGGGGTCTGGGAAGGGCTGCGGTTTGTGATTGTGGCACTCCCTGAACTTTTCTCTTACCTTTCTGGATTGTATTGCGATGATCTCAACGTCAGAAATGGTTTTCGGAAAGGGTAAATAGGATTGCTTCCCCTTTTCTTTGCATTCCTTCTGAAAAGGAGTCTACTCTACAAGGCAAGAATTTGCTCCCTGCGGGAGCAAATTCTTTCCTTGTTGAGTAGACAACTTGTCAGAAGGGACTTGGTGTCCAGAAAACAGTTAGGAAGTCGCACAAATTCAAAAATGCCTGTATCGTTTTTCTTTGGGCGGCCGCTCGACTAGTAATGTTTACTTGATTTTATTTATTTGTATATTTGGTGTTTTCTTTGTTTGGCTTTGTTTGTTTGTTTGAACCGTTTATAGTTTAAATTACGCAGATCTGAGAAGCATTAGAATGAGTCTATTAATAGAATATGCATTCGTTACTCTTTTATTTTTACAAAATTAGCAGCATCGTAGCTGTTATACGGAGATTCTAAAAAGCATGCACATATACGCACTATGCTCAGAACATAAGGCTCTTCAGTTTGTGTGTGTTTGCCATTGACCATGGGTCATTCATGTAAGAACCCCCAGGCATTAATAAGCAAGTGTATAGACTGGAATTGACCGGCATCCTTCAAATATGGTCAGAGGTCTAATTACGAACGGCGCACGACACACGATCGCATAGTGACACTCTTTACATTTTCATTAAACCATTTGCTCATAACATGGTCTTCCCGAAGATCTACACATAAGCCGCGCCATGGTGAACTGCTCCTTTAGGGCGTAGGGGGACAGCATAGGACCAGATCAGCTTGTCAACTCGTCTAGAGTGATCCGTAGTTTTGCTGTTCGCTTGGAAACGTATTGGGAATTTTAATCGTGTTTAGGAGAGACTGCGATTGCTTTTTCCTTTTATATTATATTCATGACTGCAAATATTCCGAAGCACATATATTTTCTCTTTAAGTTCAAAGGGTAAACACTAGTTACTGGCCTGACATGAATTCCAAATCAAAACGTGTATGATAGGTTTCGTTACATATACAGTTGACTCTCGTTATCTCGACCTCGCTTATCTCGAATAACCGCTTATCTCGAAGTGAAAATCTGGTCCCTGCCTAAACATGAAAATCTAACAACAGGTAAAAAAATATTGTGGAAAAGAGGAGAAATTGCTCCTAAGGAACAATTTCTCCTCTTTTCCACAATATTTTCAATATATCTCTAACTTCAAGAGTCCAGTTACACATAAATTTGTTAAATGTGGTTGTCCGAGTTATTTTTTCCTCAATTCGGCAAAATCTGATATGTCGAGGTATGGATATCTCGAAGTATTTTAGAGAGTCCCTTGGAATTCGAGATAACGAGAGTCGACTGTATATCTTTGAAATGACCAACCAGGTCACAAGGTCTCGAGCGGTATCATCACGAAAACATACGAATATAATTTTGACCCCATCAACCCTACTGTTATATACTGAAAGGAAAAAGAAACGCAGGGTAAATTTTATTCCTAAATTTCATTCAAGTTTGAAAAAGTTTGTTAAATATTTAACTATGATTACAAAACGATACATGTATGGAACAAAAGTTCCAAATTTCATTGGTTTGTGATCAACAAGTCTCGAGTGATTGAAGTTCATTGGTAGCTACCACCACCCCCCCCCCACCCCCCCCTCCCCCCAAATCTTGAAATCAAAATCAAACTGAAAATCCAGGCTATTTCCGATGAGGCAGTGGAGACGAGTTCTTTTTACGGACGAGTCTAGGTTCACTCTCTATCGCGCAGATGGTCGACGTCGTGTGTACCGACGTCGCGGAGAACGCTTTGCCGACGCCTGTGTTGTCGAACGGGGTCGGTTTGGGGGTGGCTCCGTTATGGTCTGGGGAGGCATTGCTCACGGGATAAAATCACAGTTGATTATTGTTGCGGGCAATATGACCGCAGTAAGGTATAGGGATGAGATCTTGCGTCCTGTTGCAGTCCCGCTTCTGCAACAACGTAATCTGATTCTGCAGCAGGACAATGCCCGACCACATGTTGCCCGAGTTTGTCAGGATTTCCTGGCAAACAATCACATCGCACCACTAGCATGGCCACCATACAGTCCAGATTTGACCCCAATAGAGCACATGTGGGATAAGCTGGACAGAAGGGTTAGGATCCCCCCGCAACTCTTGCACAACTAAGGAATGCGTTGATCGATGAATGGAATAACATCCCGATGCGAACTGTCAATGCTTTGGTTAACTCTATCCAAAGGAGAATTAGGGCAGCAACGGCAGCAAGAGGGTGGGTGGGGGGGGGGGGGGGGCACACCCGATATTGATTTTCAGTTTGATTTTGATTTCAAGATTTGGGGGGTAGCTACCAATGAACTTCAATAACTCGAGACTTGTTGATCACAAACCAATGAAATTTGGAACTTTTGTTCCATACATGTACCGTTTTGTAATCATAGTAAAATATTTAACAAACTTTTTCAAACCTTTATGAAATTTAGGAATAAAATTTACCCTGCGTTTCTTTTTCCTTTCAGTATATAATAAAACTGGGGTCTACAGGGGTATACATTATTTTTTTTTGTTTCTGCTCAAAAACATAGATTATGGATACTCGTTAAAACCGCCACAGGGAGGCAGTTTTAACAAGTACCTACACTCTATAATTTGAGCAGAAATATGAAAAAATATAAGATTTTTTATCTGAAAACTTTCAGTTTTGGTGATGAAATTTTCAATATATTTGAATAGGCGTGTTTTCATAATGTAATTGAAAACATGGTATGGGCCGCACCAAGCGACATCGTGTCTTCGGGCTTATGCAGACAGCAAAGGCCCAGATCAGCCTGAACATCCACGCAGTCTGATAGGGGTCTTTATTAGACACTGTAGAATGTATAAATGTAGAGCAAATACCCGGATGAGAATTTGCTGAGAATTTGTTGAGAATCTGAATCTATGCATTTTGCGCATGCTCGAAAAAACATTTGCACTTGGCGTGGCCCATAGAATTCTGCTTATCAAAAGACAACAATAGCCGTTGGCCTTCTTCAGACTTTTAACAACACGCATGAGCATATTGAAAGAAAGAGAAAGAAAATACTAGAAGTAAAACAAACAGCATACAACGTTTTCCACAAAGATAAACGCAACAGTACAAACTTTTTGCATTTAGAGAAAAAATATAATGTCTAAATTTATTCAGTGCTTTCAGGCCATTTTTAAGGACACTCATATAATCTAATAAAGACAGTTAATTTGAGTATCTGCTTTGAAGATTGCGTTGGACTTATTTCTGCTAACCTATATTCTGTTGTAATATAGATTTTACCCTGTACACAATTATTATAGATAAGATTAAATTCTCGTTACCAAGGTTACAAAAAAAAAAAAAAAAAAAAAAAAAAAAACCTCCGAAGAACCATATATAGCAAATTGCTTTATAAATTACTTTACTGTCATTGTCACCTGACAAAAAGGTCAAATGATCAAATTATGGTCATTGATTATTGTAAGGTTTCCATTGTACATGTTTGTAGCAACAATCATGGCAAAATTACAACTGAAGTATGAGCCAAGCTAGCATTCTACTTACATCTATACTAGCGGAAAAAAGAAACGCGTATTAATTCTGCGGTTGTATTTTTAAAGAAAATTGTGGATTTCATTTGATTGTTTAATTTTTTTAATTCATTATTTCATTTTCTGTTAAATGCTATTGGTTTAGAGTCGTATAGCAGACGTCGTTTGCAATAAATAGGGTTAAACACAGACGCCCAACGTTATTGAATAATGGATATCAATAGTGCGTGTGTGCACCACGGGCTGCTGTCGCGGCTCTCACTCTTCTAACCATAGACCTGACTAGGTTGTCAATGGTCCTTTGAGGGATATTATTCCACTCTTGAATAAGAGCTAGCTGGAGCTGTGCGACGTTGTTCGGTATGTTGACGCGCTTCCTGACCCTCCTGTCCAACGCATCCCAAAGGTGCTCGATTGGGTTTAAATCTGGACTGTATGGGGGCCAATCGAGCACTTGGACATTATTATGGTTGAGGAAGTCGCTACAAACCCTGGCAACATGCGGTCTCGCGTTGTCATGCTGAAACGTGAGATTATGAGCATTGACAAGAGGGAGGACGTGAGGCATAAGCACCTGATCCCGATAGCGTACGACTGTAAGATTACCCTGAATAACCACTAGGGGCGCTTTCACCGCATGAGAAATCCCACCCCAAACCATTACGGACCCCTCCCCCAAATTTGTCAACTTCTCGTACGCAAGCGTCAGAATATCGCTCACCAAGACGTCGATTCACTGGTTGTCGCCTATCTGACCCCTGAAGCGAAAATCGCGACTCATCACTGAACATTACACGCCGCCAGTCAGCCAGTCGAAACCGATTTGGTGCTTAGGCACGCAGCCATTGCATGCGGCGTTGACATCGCCTGGGCGTAAGATTCGGGTCCACGTAAGGACGGCGTGGACGTAAATCGAACTCTCGCAAGCAATTTCTGACTGTCCTTGGACACACACGACGGCCATGTGTTCCGATAACTTCTCTTGCGGTCTCTGTCGCCGTTCTTAACCTGTTACGAAGGTGTACAAGACGTATACGTCTATCTTGACGTTGCGTCGTAACGCGCGGACGTCCGCTCCTAGGACGGTCATTTTACCTACCGTTAGCTCTAAGACGCTGAACTAAGCGCGATATCGTCGACTCGTGCACCCCAAATTGCTGCGCGACGTCACGTTGCGACCGACCCTGCAAAATTAGAGCAATGGCTCTACCCCTATCCAGTTGCGATAAGCGTACCATTTCTCTCAACAAACTCAAACAACAAACGTTTTGTGCAACCGATACGAATGGAACGAAAATTAGATTTGGTAATATGTTAAAGTCTCTACCACGCGACACAACCCGTGCAGCACGGATATAACGAAATTCAGGTACAACGATATTGTGTAGCCTGTGTTCACGCTTCAGTGATTTTGTGTGATCCATACACGGGGAAGAATACTAATGTCACCAAATACAGAAAACTAGATCAGTTTGTTCACAAACAAACTTTCAGTATTTAAAAAATTGAACTCTCGTTTCTTTTTTCCCCAAGTATATATCGGCCGATAAATATCGGATATAGACATAAGTAAAATGCTGAACTCTATATTGGATCGTTATCGGCCCCACAGGACTCTAGTAGGACCGATAACTGCCTGATAGGGTTTAAGTAGAATTTTTATTTTTTTTTTAGGAAAATGCTTAAATACTTAAGTAGAATGCTTAGATACTTAAATCTATATCGGACCGGTCGGATATAAATTAAGGAAAAAGTTTAAAAAGATTAAGTAGAAATCTTAAATACTTCAGAAGAATCTTTATATCCAGCATTGGCGGCGTCTGATATGGGTCTACACTACTTGCCAATGTCTGTGCGACTGAATGCTAAAGGGAATTACAGTATAATATTTTGACAGTCCGGTCGTTGTTATACTGAGCCATCTTTATTCATAAAATATACTCGGGGAAAATGTTTTAGACCACTTATTGCTTTCCAAGATAATCTGATTATATAAATACACCGTAGATTTTTCTTTAGCCAAAACACTTGTTTTTAACTTCAGGCTCTTACTATCCGAAACAAAATTGACCATTCACATTCAATATAGGCATCAAACATGGTTATTCATGCATTAACATTCGCCAGGTCCCGTTGGAGGTGTTGAAAACCGAGGCCGAAGGCCGCGGTTTTCAACACCTCCCAAGGGACCTGGCGAATGTTAATGCATTGAAAAACCATATTTGATCGCTGTTATTGCATAAAAACTGAAAACATTTGCTACTTTTCACGTTTTTTCTTGCACTATTTTGTTTCGCCTTTTTAGCGATGTCGCGCGAACGCTATTTCCACGGACTATGCTCGTTCTAGGGCAGGGCAGTACACATCTCGTGACGGCAGCAATTCTGTGGCCCCGGTACGAGCATATTGAAAGTTGCGTAGCCATGCATTAACAGCGCGATAATTGCCTTGTTAATACACGGCTTTTCGCCGGTTAATGCACAGCTGTTAATTACGTGTGGTACTGTTTTTATGCAATAATAGAGCGTGATAAAGCTCTAAAGTAAAGTGGGGTGTCATGAGAAAGTGACCAAAATTTGCAGTAAGTTGTTAATAATCAGATATACATGTCTCAACTTACTGAGTTTGGGATGTGCGTGGTAGAGCAATTTTAGCACGTCTAGACAGAATAAGTACGCTGAAAGACCAGCGGTTCCTGCAGGACGAGTTGACCAGTATCCCTAAGCAGACTATTAGAAAACTTGTCTACTCGACAAAGAATAGAGACAGTGAATGCTGTCGCAGTTATGGTGGATACACGAATTTCTGTCATTTGGGACACAGTGGAAGCTGACCGGTAATAAAAGCGACCATTGAATTAAATTTTATTGTTTTTGATCTGCAATAGAATGCAGATATGTAAATTGTTCATTTGTTCGCATTTGAATAGTAAATAACGTAACAAGGCATAAAATTTGAAAGTGGTCCAAAACTTTTCTTCGAGTATATTATATAATTCTTATTCTACATAACATACTCGGGGAACTGTCTGGTCCAGAAAAGAAAGGATACTTAAGGAATTTCCAATCTTATGGGTGTCTGTTCATTGTTCAGAATCTATTTATCCTATCCACGCAGTTTGCAAGTGTTTATAAAATAGCTTGTAATAGGCAGGAACAGACAAGAGCAATTGAAGAACGGCTATGTTCCTATAGGCGGGCAACAAATGTCCGGATCGGAAGGCATGGGATAAGCAAGCGAATGTGAATCTTCTCTGGGTGTTCCGGTGATAAGGTAGATGTATTGCGACTCTTTTCATGCGTTAAATGGGCCGCGTCAAGCTAAAACGTGCCTTCGAAAAGCGCAAAATATATAATTCAGATCATCCTGAGCATGCGCAAAGTATCATACAGGCATTTGCTCTCCATTCGTAAATTCTCTAGAATCCAATGAGTCTCTCAGCGGACGATTAACGCCCTGATCAGACTGCACGGATGCGCATGCTGATCTGGTCCTTTGCTGTCCGCAAATGCTTACGTGACCATATGTGAAAACAGAATTCAGCTTGAAGCTGCTAGGGATGTGAAGAATATAACATTTTGCATTATTCCTCATGTAAATACTTAATTCTGTTTTTTTTTTTTTTTTTTTTTTTCTGGATTTTATTTGGTCTGTGTGTACAAAGCGACTCTACCTCGACTGCAGCCTCCATCGTTTAGTGCTTGTCTGAAGCAGTAAAAGTTCACACTGTACTTCAGGATGATGCTGATATTATTATAGTAACACTTCGATGACTTGAACTCCAATGGCTCTTTTACCTTATTAAACACGCTTATTTAAATGTATTGATAATTTCACCGCCAAAAATCTGAAAGCTTTCAGATAAAAATTCTGATATTTTGAATATGTATTTCTGCTCAAAACATAGATTGTGGGTACTCGTTAGAACCCACAATCTATGTTTTGGAGACGAAATAAGAAAAATAATGTATACCCCTGTAAATCCCAGTTTTGCTATATAAAAGTGGGGTTTAAGGGGGTAAAAATTATATAGGTATGTTTTCGTGATGGTTACTCAAACTCGCTTTTGAGTCCCTGGGAAATGTCCGATAGCTCAAGCAAACACATATTTAGAGATATTTTACGGAAATGTTCTTATTTTGTCATGAAAATTTATGGTGTAAGTACTACTTTGAATCTCTCGGGGCGATTCTAAAGAATTAACTCAACATAACTTTATGTTATAGAAGATAGAAACGACATCACTAAATCTTACCATTTGCTTTTTAATCTGGCGCTATGATTACATTGTAACCATCAGTGGTTCGAACTACCTATGTCTAGGCATAAAATGTGTATCAAAGTCACAAAGATGCTCGAGCCATCGAAGTTCGACTGTATTTAAATTTCCAAATTGGCCAGAACTAGTAGTCAGGCCCAGAACGCTTGACAATAAAGCTGTTGTCAGTTTTGTGAGTGATGTCAATGATAAATTCTTTTTAAATACATTTCAATCTCCACCAAACGATATTTGTTTTGTCCGATTTCAAGTCGCCTTTCATTCATAGTTACGATATAAATTATCATATTGTGAAAAATCACTTCATTTATGGAATATTTAATCGACAATAGTTTGTGGAGTTCGGCGGACGGATATTTCAGCAAACAATCGGCATACCGATGGGTACTAACTGTGCACCGTTATTTGCCGACTTGTTTTTATACTCGTATGTGGCTGAGTTTGTACAAAGTCTCCTCTAAGCAGGCAAGAAATACCTCGCACAACAATTCAATTTCACTTACGGATATATAGATGATGTATTGTCTCTGAAAAACACAAAATTGGCCGAGTATTTGGAATTCATCTATCCACGTGAACTTGAAATAAAGGAAACAACGTAGACTTCAGCCTCCCTCCTCCTACTTGGATTGTTATCTCTACATTGACAATGGAAAGCTTACTACTAGGCTTTACGACAAACGGGATGGCTTCAATTTTCCCATTGTTAACTTTCCATTCCCGAGCAGTAATATCCCTTCTGCACCAGCATACGGCGTTTACGTTTCACAGTTAATCCGTTATGCCAGAGCCTATTCAAATTATCAGGACTTCATGGAGCATGGGAAAGTGCTCACTACAATGTTGTTGAACCAGGGGTATAAAAAAAAAAAAAAAAACAAACTCGTAGCAACACTCAAGAAGTTCTGTGGGAGACATCATGATCTGGTCAATCCCTACAATGTGGCAGTTTCCAGAATTGTTTCTGATGTTTTTACCAGTGACGCGCCGTAAGTAGACTTCCCAAGTCCCGGACATACGCTTCTACCGATATTTCCTTCGTTCAGGCCTATGGGCATGGTGGGCGAAGCTTACTTACCAAGTAATGCTTACTATCCGCGGACGCCTGATTACACCCTTTATTCTGGGGTCCATGTCTGTTGGTCTGAAAATTCTGATTCGTCATACGTTTACGAATTTATGAGTTTGGATTATGGCTTAGGTACCATGACCTCAACTACTTGAAACCCATTTTCACTATACATGTACCGGGATACACATTACATTACAATATTAGCATAACGCCATTCCAAATTTGTATCAAATTATAAGACTATTAGACATCAGTCATAAAAATGTCAAAGTGCGGTGCAAAGTAACATACTGAATTCCGTATTTTATCTAATTACCGCACATACCCCTATAACCGCACATTCAAGCAATTCCGTGGTCTTCAGATTACAGCCATGTATTTTTATCTGCTCCGTCAAAAAGCATATGTTATTGGTACTCATTTGAATTGCCTCGTCGAGGCAATGCAAATGAGTACAAACGACATATTTTTACAGACTTATCGAGGTAATTTAAATGAGTAATTAAGAAATTCTATCACTGCTGATTTTTTCTTAGAAGTGTTCTTATAGGGCGGATATTTTACAAGTTTTTTTCTAGCTATTTTGAAAAACCTAACCACAGTGTTGTAAATAGGTCGAATACGGTATGTCAAGGTATTTTGACACTATACGAACTTTGGCATAATAGGGTCAAAGTATGGCGGAGTGTAAACGAACGGCTCTAGAGGACTTCGATGTACACACGAAAATATCGCAAAATGTAAACTCAGACCTGATCGTATCGGTTTAACATGACACCGTACAGTGATTAGGCTTTAAAATAATTAACGATGGATCTGATTGTCAGTCTGAATTCATAGAATTTTATTCCGTGAAAGCGACTGAATACGCTGGGTTGGTGTTCCGTCGTGTTGAACTAAATAACGAGAAATGGACGCTTATGAAAAATAAGGGGGTACATGACGATGCGATTATAAAAAAGGGACTTACCCAGCAGGCACATGACGTTTATGCAACGCCTCATTAACGTCGATACAACCTCAAGATGTTTATACAACGTCGTACTACTGTTGATACAACGTCATTACGTTATACAACGTCGCATTAACGTCAATAAAACGGCATGGCGTTTACAACGTCGTAATATGAAATAATGGCACTGATATGTATAAGATTTAGACAGCGGATTATTTACAAAGAAAGTTGGCCTCTCGCAACGGGGTCAAATGGGGTCACGTGATATGTTTGATAATTTTTTATTTGCTGTCTTTGTGTTTTTGTTTAAATTTAGCAGAGATTATATTTATTCGAAAACAACTTTAAACAGGTTTATTAAATAATTATTTCTTATTTCTGGCTTATTATTTATTTATTGGTCTGTATACCATGATGCTTACAATGAGAAACTGGGATTACCGTATTCGACCTAATTACCGCACTGTGCGCTTAAGTTATTCAAACTTACAGGACACACTCATTTGTGGTCAAATATGTATCTATCTTCTAAGGATACACTATAAAAAGATTAGAAAAGGACTTATTTAATGATGACTATGCGATTTTTTCTGACTTTCTTTACAAAGGCATATGTTGTGGGTACTCATTTGAATTGCATCGACTTGTCGATGCAATTCAAATGAGTACCCACAACATATGCCTTTGTAAATAAGTAAAGAAAAAAGTACACTGGTTGTAATCTGAAGACTACGGAATTTCTTGACTGTGCGCTTATAGGGGTATGTGCGGTAATTAGGTCGAATACGGTAATCTCTTGTTTTGTGAAGCAGTCTCAATTGCGAATGCGCGTCTTTACAACTCCGTCTAAATGAAAAGTAACAAACCGTCACGAAAACATGCCTATATAATTTTGACCCCCTTGAACCCCACTTTTATATAGTAAAACTGGGGTTTACAGGGGTAAACATTATTTTTCTTATTTCTGCTAAAAACATAGATTGTGGGTACTCGTTAGAACAGCCTCGTCGAGGCGGTTCTAACGAGTACCCACAATCTATGTTTTCAGCAGAAATATGAAAAATTTTCGAATTTTTCATCTGAAAACTTTCATTTTTTTGGTGGTAAAATTTTCAGTATATTTGAATAGGCTTGTTCTCGTAATGCGAGATAAAAGGGAGTTTGCTACAGAATTCCACATGAGATTTGGGTGCCTATTAAGTATGTACAGTAAAGCAAACGCTTCGTGTGTTTATTGCTTTTAACGTCGATCTTAATGCGATGTTGCATAGACGTTATGTGTTGAAAAGAAGAAGACGAAGATGAAGAAGAAGTAGAAGAAGAAGAAGAAGAGGAAGAAAAATATACATAAAAGGACCTGATTATATATCTACCCAATTTGACAAACTGTTATTGCAGAAAATCTTATGTATGATTGCTTAATTCTACGAACAGTAAACCTTTCATTGAGAAATGCGAAAATTCTGATTTCAGTTAGCTGGTGAAAGCTATAACAGGAAACATATAGCATTGTTCATCCTCTTTTGTGGAATTACTTCTTACCAGTACTACTGTCGTGGTCCTGTTTGTGGTTTTCTCGTGTTCTGGCTTCAGATCGCCATTGAGCCCTTTGATTGCAAATATCACAGTTTTTGGCTGTATTTGTGTCATTGTGATTCGAAAGAGGCGAATTTCATTTGTTGCACATTAACTGACCTCAGAAAATACCACTATTGTTTAAGGTTTCTGTGCGCTTAAAAGAAGCCCAGACCATGTTGATATATAACATGAATGACCCACGTAATACAGAAACGAAAACTATCACCTGGTAAGCATTCTTCCTATTATTTTAAAGGCAATTGAAAGGATAATGCATAACTAACAGAGTATGATTGTTAACTTCCCAGTGACAGCTTGCAGAACTGAACAAAGATGTCAGTCTACATTTGTTTTCCGTGACGGCTGGAGAAAAGCACTGGACAACCATGCGATTGCCGCTGCCAATTCTTATGGATGTTTCCGTCTACACATTGAGCTCTTGGCTGAAAATCTGACAACAAATGGGCTAGCTCCAGACGGAGCTAAGCTACTCGGAAGTTGTCTGACTGACAAAGTGCAGTAGGCTTCGCTGCGATCTCATATTACTACTAGGTACTATTTAAAAAAAAAATGTTCCCCAATCGTATTAGTTGTTGTTGTTCTTTTTGTGTCAATGGAATTTTTAAAATTGTCAAGCATGCCGTCATCTATAATTATGTTGAATATAATTTTCTGGGTCATTTCGTTAACTGTTTAAACTGATTCAATATACAATATTCTGATATGTTTTGCTGAAAAAGCTACTCACATTTTTTCAGCAAAAATTTTGACATATTTGCGTATCACTCGATCTTAATTTTAACGAATCGTCAACTAACAACGTCGTTAGCTTTGAACAACTGGGCCCTGTATGTTATTTATAGAACATGGACATTCTAACACACAGTTTTTCAAGAGGAAAGTTGTGTTCTCATTGATTGTTTTAGATATATTTGTGAACATGAAAGCAAATCTAGATGAATTTCAGGCACCATTCGTATGTAAAAAGGTACACGAAAACGCACATTCTTTTGAGATTGACTCATTAGGTGTGAAGATATTGTTACTCGTTCAGACACAAATATCGATTTTATGTTACATTTTATTGACCAAAGACAGTCTAAAAGTAAGTTGTTGTCTTTAGAGAGAGCTAATCTTAGTGCTTTTCGTACATTTGTTTGATTTGCGCTTGTTTGGTTTTGTCTGTTTCCTCTTCCTCTTGGTGTCTGGGAAGGGCTGCGGTTTGTGATTGTGGCACTCCCTGGACTTTTCTCTTACCTTTTTTCAAACGTCTGAAACGTTTTGGCTGACTTGGCAAAATGACCATTCATTTTATTAATATTTTATCGTTTTAAAGTTTAACCGTTCCCCATATGTCATGCACTTCTGAAGTGCTACAAGTGCTTATTTGAAAGTGTTTAGGAGAGAGCTTTAGGTGTCACCAACAATGATTTTATGTCTTCTCTTGAAGATTTCTTGCAAAAGACAAATACTTGTCCTAACATGAAAGGAGACTTAAACAGATGGCTACTGATTTTTTTTAAATTAGTAAATAATTTATCATCCTAGTACAGTAAAATTTCAACGTAATGAAAATCAAGCTTCTCTTGTACACGTGAATAGAACAAGGTATGAATTAAGGTTATTTCATTATGAGGCCGCTAGATAATTTATAGTCTCCCGAATAATTTCAAATCTGCAGACTGTTATACCTAATTGGGAAGCTGCTCTGTGCCTGGGACGGCGATCATAAAAATGTTGGGTCTAATGTTGTGCAAGGCAATAAGAGAAGTTCGAAATTGAATGTTTATGATTAATTCAGTTGACTATTAACAACAGCAGACTGTATTTTGTAAAGATTGGCTTATTTGTCACAGAAAACAAAGCTTCATATTTTATTCAAAAGTCCCCGGAAGAGACAATAAAATGCTATACACGCAGTCTGATTAATGCCTCTGCAACGGACTTTGTTAATCTATAGTGGTCAAAAACCGTCGAGCGAATGTGCATGATCTGACTCAGTCATGCATGTACGTACGCATTCTAACGTCCACGTGCACAGTAAGCATATAGGACCCCAGCTAGCATTCTAAGTAAATCTACATCGGGCCGTCATCGGCCCGTCAGCTACCCTGACGGGCCGATGACGGCCCGATATAGATTTACGTAGAATGCTGACTTGGACTGTCCCTAAGAAGCTTTGTCATGATGTGCCATACTGCTCATATTATTTGTATCTTAGATACAATATCGCGGAGGAAAAATCGAACGCGACAGCTCTATTGTCACAAGGCTAACGACATGTTGTATACATGTGTTACCTTGAACGCACATTCTATTTACAGTATGACAGTAAACATATATTATGGTTAGAACTGTTTTTATCGACCACAGAAATAGACATATGTTCTGGTTGTCAAGGGGACTGGCTACGTCTGGCTGTTTTTCAACCATTCTGTACACAAGAGGCAAGTATTGTGACTTTCTGTACATCAAACTCCTTTAGAAAATAGGTCTGTTCTAAAAGGAAAGAAATTGCTCCCGTTGCGATCAAAGTCTCTTCTTTTAGTGGTAGAACCCTTTTCAGAAGGGAGGTAACTGCAGACTGCACAGTGTTGTCTCCCCTTATAGTGCGTAAGTTCCCCTTAAACATCTACTATCCATGCGCACCGTGCAACGATGGCCATAATGCCATGTGCGAACAGCAAAGGCAAAGAAAAGCTTGCGCATCCACGCAATTTGATCAGGAAATTCTCGTTTGGAGATATACTCTTCAGTTGTTTTTTTTTATTGAAAAAAACAGGGCAAATGTGCAGGCTATTAGGCAGGCTGGTATGCGCAATCTACAGTTAGTGAACATGACACTCAGATAGAGCTCAAGGCTGGTAGTAACCACTGTGCTGGTCAAAGAGTGAAAATAAATCTAATTCAAGAATATTGCTATAGTCATAATGCAACTGCCATTACCTTGCTTTGTTGTGGTTATGGAATTGTATGTAAAATATTGTATTTGCAAGAATTTAAATACATTTACTAAGTGTTGAAAGATACAACGAAGTCTAAAGCATTACTTGTATGAAACAGTCACTTACATGCTTATGTTGTTTAAGAAGGACAACCAGTGAGTTATTAGTCCCTACGCGGTACTGCGACTTGTAACTGAAATGCATTGATTCATAAATGACCTTGTTTTACTGTTTTTGTTTTCGTCGAATCGGTTTTGTTTGTTAGCATTTAGGGCTACACCTCATGTCTCAGGATACTTTCTATAAAACGTATTTATATTGACACTTTTGACACTTTATGTTATCATACTTATGTGAACTATGTACGTCTGAGCCATCGCTGTAGATAAGAAGTTTTTTCAACCAGAACTTATTGATATTTTCTTATTTCTCCCTGAAAACATATGCACAACGTGGGAATAGGGCCCTTATGTCATATGCGAACAATACAGGTCCAGATGAGCGTGCGAATCGGTGTCGTCTGATCTGGACGTTCTCTGTTCGCAAGCATATACTACAGTATCCATTAATTCTGTAAGCGGACAACGAAGGCCCTGATCAGCCTCTGCAAATGCATAGGCTGATCAGGGCCTGCGCTGTCCGCAAATTACATTAGGGCCCTTTACTAGTTACTTTCTTATCTAGAACTGTGTAAGCCATGACATTTCGATTATACAGTCGACAGTCGACTGTATAATGGAAATGTCATGGCTTACACAGTTATCTCGACATCGCTTATCTCGAATAACCGCTTATCTCAAAATGAAAATCTGGTCCCTATTTAAACATGAAAATCTAACAACAGGTAACAAAATATTGTGGAAAAGAGGTGAAATTGCTGGAGCAATTTCTCCTCTTTTCCACAATATTTTCAATATCTCTAACTCTGCATATTATAGGAAATGCGGGGTTATGTGACTTAGATTTTGTGAAGATTCTGTTTTTTGGATAGCACTGTCCGTCGTGATACACCCTAAAGGCCTTTTAAACGCATATCCTCTTTTTCAGTAATGGAATTAAACTTTAATATCTTTGTTGATTTGAGATTTAGTTTTCAAGCAGAAGCAATTATTTGAAGAATATTTCGTTACTATGTGCCAGAGTGTACGCATGTGCTATATAGATTTCCAATAAATACTATTCAAGAGAAAGACTAGACGTATTCTAGTCAAAGCAGTGTCAGCTTGTGGAAATAATATACGTGTTTGTTTTCGTGTTGATATAGTTTTACTATTTTATAATAAATGAACACAGTGGAAAAATAATACAAGTTTGATGGAGTAAATTACACAGTTTTAAAGAAAAGAGATCTAATAGATATTTTTGCAATGTTTATTATTTAAAAAGGATTTGCAGTAATTTTTTATAAGCCGAACCCATGCGATTAACAGGTAAGTTTCGCAATTTTCCAGGAGTTGTTTTCATTTGCTAATTTGATGGAGTGAATAACATGTGTTGATAAAAAGAGATATAACATACATTTTTCGCAATGCTTATCATTTGAAAAGGAGTTGTATTTAATTTGTGTAAGCCGAATAGATGCGATAAAAAGGTAAGTATCGCAATTTTCCAGGAGATTTTGTTTTCATTGTCTACAAATTGTTTGTAATACAACCAATGATGATAAAAATCCATCTTAAAGACTATGATTGATTAAACGATCATATAGCAGGCAATTGTGGCGACAAATAAGATGTTTCCAGTATTCAATTTACTTTCAAACTATGTACGCTATTTTATTGTCCCATTACGAAAACACGCTTATTTAAAATTATTACAAATTTCACCACCAAAAGAAGTGAAAGTTTTCAGATAAAAATTCTGATATTTTTTATATTTCTGCTCAAAACATAGATTGTGGGTACTCGTTAGAACCGCCTAAGTGAGGCGGTTCTAACGAGTACCCACAATCTATGTTTTTAAGCAGAAATAAGAAAATAATGTATACCCCTGTAAACCCCAGTTTTACTATATAAAAGTGGGGTTTGAGGGGGTCAAAATTATATAGGCAGGTTTTCGTGATGCTTATTGTAATTGCACTTTTCGTATCACAATGATAATGTTACATTTAGCCTTTTGCAGAGACAGATAATTGGGAGATAATAAGAGTGTCGTTTCTTCATGTACAAAAGGGCATCAACACATTGTTGCATGTACGCGAAATATGGCGCTCGCGAACGAAGCCTTACGATCAACACCGTTTAAATAGCATCCTCGAGTTCCGCTCATAAAATGTTTTGTTGTCCTCTTTTAGTCTGAAGACCTCAAAAGAGGTAAGTGGCAAACAGCGCAGACCTAGAATGAAGCGTCTGATCTGGATGTACTCTGGGTGTACACTTTTTGCAAATTGTTTAGTTATTTTTTTTCTCTAGAAAGAGCTAAATCGCATAGACTGGCATACCTAATATTGAGTGTGATTCTTCTAATATATAGCGTGTACGTATGACTGTGTGTGTGTGTGTGTGTGTGTGTGTGTGTGTGTGTGTGTGTGTGTGTGTGTAGCATGAATTATATATTAAGGTCCTAATTGGACTGCTCTAACATTGGTCGCAAAACATTCACACACCTATGTGAAATGAACATAGTAGCATAATTATATTTTTTTCTAATAGTTATTAATATTTTTTGGTAAATGTCCTTAAAAGTCGAATACCAAAGTTTCTGATAAAATGACACATGCAAACAGTGCAGACCCAGATCAGACTGCCCCTGAAGGAGCAGTCTGATCAGGGTCTACACTGTTTGCCATTCCACTAAGTATTTTAAGAAACAAGTGCATAAGAAGCATAATTTAGGCCTGAATAGTAGAGAATAAAGTGTTCGAAATTTTAGGACATTTTCATTGTTCGAAAATGTTTTTTAGGGTAATAAGAGAAAATATTTATCTGGATATTCTTTAAAGATAGCTCAAAAGACGCTGCGGCATTTTCGCTGTATAATATGGAAAGGAATGGGGAAGAGTTGGTATTTACATAAACTGAGACAGATGTATGCATTGAAATTGTATAAAAGAAACAGGTAGCAATTAAAAACTGCCAAAACCCTGAACATTCGCCAAAAAAATGAATAACTCTGCATTATCCTGTTTTAACAACATACTACAGTTGAACCTCAATGGCTCGAACAGCCTTGAGGCCATGAAAATTAGTTCGAGATATGAATTGTTCGAGCTACTGAGGGTTAATCATAGTGGCAGGTCAGAAAGCAAATGATGATAATTTAGGGAACACTTTTCGATTTTCTACACAATTATTGTATGTTGTGTGTACTCATTAGAATCGCTTATGTTGTGTGTACTCAAATAAGAAAATTCCCCTTAGTATTTGTTTTCTTGAGCTATCGGAAGAATTTCGTAGGGACTCAAAAACGGGTTCGAATTAACCATGGTAAACGAGCCATCGGTGTTCGAGCTATTGAGGTTCGACTGTATAATGTAAAAGGTCTCCTTCAGACTTCTTAATGTAAAGGCATAGCGGTATTGAATATATATTTTCTTTTTTCTCCAGAAACTATGTTGTGGATACTCATTAGAAGCGCCTCGCACCACAACATAGGAGATCATGGAGATATCAGAAAATACAAAGACGTTTCGGCTATAAAAGTTTCCTTATCTGGGGCGAGAAAAACATTTTCCTTTTCTGCTTTTATGAAATAACTTATACGTCGTAATGTTTCTGATTTCATACACTCTTTACATGTTTCCATGGTATAGTATAACCTCAATGGCTCGAACCCGGATGGCTCGTTTACCGTGGATGATTCGAACTCTTTTTTCAGTCCCTACAAAATTCTTCCAATAGCTCATGAAAACAAATATTTACTGTTTTTCTTCTTATTTTATCATGGAATTGTATGTTGTGTGTACTCATTAGAATCGCCTCATCGAGGCGATTCTAGAGTACACTCAACATACAATCATTGTGTAGATAATCGAAAAGATTTCCCTAAATTATCGCTATTCGCTTCCTGAACTGGTGCCATGATTAAATCTCATAGGCTCGAACTACCCATACATGTATCTCGAACGAATTTCCATGGTCCCAAAGATGTTCGAGCCATTGAGGTTCGACTGTATTAGTGTAATTATCCGAGAAATCAACTCATTTATGCAAAATGAACTCCTCTACCTCAGCAGATTCGACTGGTCCATTTACAACTGAAGGAATGCCTGGTCGGATTTTTTAATTATCATGTTTTATGGAAATTGCTGTAGCTACCGCAATGAGTGTATACTCGGATCAGGCGCCGCGTTCTGCGATGTCTGATCTGGGTCTACACTGTTTTCCAACGCCCCTTTTATGGAACGCTAGGAATAAATTGGTTAAGAAGAATAGATACACTTTCAGGGGAAGCAACTCTGTGGGAGCAAATTCTTTCTTTTTACAGTAGATCCTTTGCAGAAAGGGTCCATTTTGCAGGAGAGCAAACAGGAGCCCCCAAAACAGCAAACGTCAATATAGGGATTAAACATTTTTTTTATGCATTAACATTCGCCACGTCCCGTGGGAGGTGTTGAAAACCGAGGCCGAAGGCCGCGGTTTTCAACATCTCCCAAGGGACCTGGCGAATGTTAATGCAATAAAAAGCCATGTCCGATCGCTATTATTGCATAAAAACTGAAAACATTTGCTCCATTTCGCGTTATTTCTTGCACTATTTTGTTTCGCCTTTCCACCGATGTCGCGCAAACGCTATTTTCACGGACTATGCTCGTTCGAGGGCACGGTAGTACACATCTTGTGACGGCAGCAATTCTGCGGCCCCAGTACCAGCATATTTAAAGTTGCGTAGCCGTGCATTAACAGCGCGTGAATTGCTTTGTTAATACACGGCTTTTCGCCGGTTAATGCACGGCTGTTAATAACGTGCGACACTGCTTTTTATGCAATAATACTGTTTTGCTTCACTTCTGGAACGGGATCTACTCTAAAAAGAAAGAATGTGCTCTCTGGGATCTTAGTCTTTCATTTTAGAGAAGCTCTTTTTCAGGGCCCAGTTATTCAAAGCGTCGTTAGCTTAACGAGCTCGTTAAGGGTCATATCGTTAACTGTTTTAGCAGATTCAGTATACAATATTCTGATTTAATTTTTTTTTGCTGAAAAAATGTCAGTAGCTTTTGCTCTACAAAAGCTACTCACATTTTTTTCAGCAAAAAATTTCAGCATATTTGCGTATCACTCGATGTAAATTTTAACGAATCGTTAACTAACGACATCGTTAGCTTTGAACAACTGGGCCCAGAAGGAGATTTAATATGCAGGAAAGCTAACAGAAGCCCCCAAAAGGTGTCTACCAATCAGTATCGATTTCCATTAAGCAAATAGACAGGCTGGTGGTGTAAAATCGCATCTCATGAAATGCCTTCTAATGGGATTGTAACAACCAAGTGAAGCGCACAAACATGTGCATCATGAGCATAACAAGATTCCAGTGCAAACGGTTAAAATCTGTGTATTACGGAAACACATGTCAATCCTTAAAGACATTCCTGAAATGAGACCAAAAATGGTACTTCTCATTAATGATTGTATTGCCCCAGTCAGCATTCTACGTAAATCTATATCGGACCGTCATCGGCCCGTCAGGGTAGCTGACGGGCCGATGACGGCCCGATGTAGATTTACGTAGAATGCTAGCTGGGGCTCTACCTTTGTGCTATGCAATAGAGATCATATGCATGCCATACATAGGTGATTATGAGATTTTGAGATCTCAGGAGAGGTGGTAAAGAGGTCCTCTGAGGGATGATAAATACTTTGAAGGGGCTATTACCTATGGATCAGGTAATTAAGCCAGTTCTGAATTCAAATATTGGAGCTCTACCTGTCTTTCGTTTGTTGACAGTATCCTAGGTTTTGTTGTTGACAGTCTCTTACATTGTATCAGTGATACGACTAATGACGGAGAAACATCTTACTTTTATGTCTTTAAGGCTCAAAAGACATTTAATGTTTTGAATCGGGCTGTGAACCATTCGAAACACACATTATACACTAATTTTGACATTATATTTACCTATTACCAGTCAGCAGTCTCTTTATTCTGGAGAGTTAACTGGAATGGCCCTCCGTAATTATTCGCCTACAGGGCACAGGGAATCAATAGTGTCAGGACGGCTGATTTGGGCAAAAAGGGGCAGGGATAGTTATTTTATATAAGGTGGTCTGTGATTATTAAATAATAAAGCTGAACAGATTATTATTCTAATTGGGAGAAAACGTTTGTAACTTCGTGGTTGTTTCGAAGAAAAAATGTTCTTTTTTTGTTTACCGGAGCCAAAAGAAGAAGTGGCGAAATTTCAATTTCGATATCTGCCAATGAAGGGGCGCTACCTTCAGCCTCCAAAACGTCCCGTAAAGTGCTGATATCGATGGTATTTTGCCATTTAATTTGCTGTGCTACGCCTAGTCTTTAAATTAAAACAAAATTTGGAAGCCAAGCCTTACCTTGAACGAATTATTAACTACCAAAATGAGTGGAATTTTGTATAGAGCTCTATGGGGAAAATAATTTGTTACCTGTACCCTACACACTGAAGGCATCCGTTGTAACTCACTATCCATTGACAAAAGGGTGTTTCCGTTCAGCATCTTCACTACAGATAGTGTTAGTATAATTTTAGTTCTTTATGATCACTGAGCATTAAGGTATTTTTTTAATTTGTATGAGGGTCACCGATAACGCGTTATTTTGCCCAAACAACTAGCTGGTCTGGCCAGGCAATTTCGATACGTCAGCGATTTTTATTTATACTTCTGTGTGCATTGCTCTTATAAAGTCGTTCCTTTGAACCCACATATGTCTACCGTTCCATAAAAGGGACATTGACAAACAGTGCAGACCCAGATCAGACGCCACAAAACGCGGTGTCTGATCAGGATCTACACTATTTGCATCAATTACAGCCGTTTCTATAAACTATGGTAATGAACATAACTAACCAGAAACTCCTTCATTTGGAAATGGACAAAAAATGGGCGAAAGTCTTTGAAAGTGGAGGGTATATTGGCACCTTTATATGAGTTTAGTAATGGTATTTCATGACTTCCCTCAAGAACTTCCAAACGTGAATTTTATATCTATAGCATAAATGTGTTCCAATGGCCTTGCATGGTGCATTGGGTTAGAAACCATGTCTTAGGCACAACATGCTGGACAAAACATCTAGTTTTGGTACCAAAACGTATGAAGGTGAGGGTAGGGGATGAGTAAAACTTTCAAGGGCGACATATCTGTCAAAAGTATTGCATTCCTTCTCAAAAGAAGCTCTTGTTAGAGTCGACCCATTTTCAGAAGAGGACCGTTGTACAGGAACGCAAACAAGAAGTAACAATCTGTCTCCCTTGCAACAAATAGCCGAACATCTACCAGTGTTTCCAATCCCCTTAAAAAGCATATGTTGAACAATAGTTTCACAAAGTACATTTTGCAGTCGATGGTCTATGTCAGGCTCGAAAGCGCAATCTTTGATCCGTCAGTCAACCTTACAAACGGCTAGTGTACAAAAAAGACAGAAAATACACGTTCATGTGATTATCAGATAACAATGGGTTTTTAACGGTCTAAAATATGTAAACGTTTATCCATTCTAATTGTTCCGTATAGTAATCATCACCAGAAAATACCTATGTAATTTTGACCCCCTTAAACCCCACTTTTATATAGTAAAACTGGGGTTTATAGGGGTATACTTTATTTTTCTTGTTTCTGCTCAAAAACATAGATTGTGGGTACTCGTTAGAACCGCCTCGGCGAGGCGGTTCTAATGAGTTCACCAATCTATGTTTTGACCAGAGATATGAAAAATATCAGATTGTTTTCTGAAAACTTTCAGTGTTTTTTTCTTTCTTTTTTTCTTTTTGGTGGTGAAATTTTCAAAATATTATAATAGGCGTGTTTTCGTAATGAAATTGAAAACAATGGTCAACATTATAAGGCAGATTCAAACTTTATTTAATTCCTTGGAAGAGCTGTATTCCGCGACTATGGCATGTTTGTAGTTATCCAAGATTGAATTTTTTTCCCAAAATTATTTGGTTTTTAAACTGATTATTTTAATTTGTCAAACTTTTGTACTGAAGAATCGGTCTTTAATTACCATAACATTCTTCAATTTTCTGTATGTACTGAAATTTCATGGATTTCACAGCTATGCAAGATAAATGCACTTTTTTCTTATTCATATTTTTATCATATTTCTATTTTCAACTGGCACTTCTAAACAGTACCCAAAACATATATTTTCATGGAGAAAACAAGACTAATTTCATGTTTGGTTGAAAACAAAAAACAAAACTCATCGAGAACTATAGCTAAGAAGTACGATTACGTTTCACACAACATGTCACAATTCATGTCTTACTAATCGTGATTTTCTTATGTTTTGGCCATCACGATAACATACCAATATAATTTTGACCCCCTTAAACCCCACTTTTATATAGTAAAACTGGGGTTTACAGGGGTATACATTATTTTTCTCATTTCTGTTCAGAAACATAGATTGTGGGTACTCGTAAGAACCGCCTCTCTAACGAGTACCCACAATCTATGTTTTGAGCAGAAATATGAAAAATATCAGAGTTTTTATGTCTGAAAATGTTTAGTTTTTGGAGGTGAGGTTTTCTATATATTTGAATAGGCGTGTTTTCATAATACATCCGATCACCACTGAACCTTTTGCTTTGTTTATCACAGTGGTTGTGATTATGTGCATTTCACTGTGATGCCATCATGAAAACACACCTATACTGTTTAGACCCCCTTAAACCCCACTTTTACACAGTAAAACTAGAGTTTACAGGGGTGTGCATTAGTTTTCTTATTTCTGCTCAAAAACATAGGTTGTGGGTACTCTTTAGAACTGCCTCACCGATGCGGTTCTAACCAGTATCCACAATCTAATTTTAGAGCATAAATAAGAAAAATATCAGAATTTTTATCTGAAAACTTCCAGTTTTTTTTGGGGTGGTGAAATTTTCAATATATTTGAATAGGTGTATTTTCGTAATGATAATGAAAACAGTGGTTAACATTATAAGGCAGATTCAAACTTTATTTGGTGCCTTGGAAGAGTTGTAATATGAAAACTATCAGAATTTTTCATCTGAAGCTTTCATTTTTCGGTGGTAAAATTCTTAATATATTTGAATAGGTGTGTTTTCGTAATGCTTTAAAAATGAGGTAGCGGACTCCTATGCGGACCGAATATATATATTTTAATTTGAAGCTGCTTAAAAATTAAGGGTGAGATTTCACGGTAGCAAAACTTGATAAAGCCAACCCCCCATCCCCCTCACACACACACACACCCCAACTTCCAAGTAGTTTTCCTACTGACAGTTTCAAGGCGTTTCCTCTGTTGCAGTTCCTCTTTGTTTGTTTGCCAGTGGTTTCATATGTGGCGTATGTTTTATAATTTGTTCCTCATTACGAAAACATGCCTATTCAAATATACTGAAAATTTTACCACCAAAAAATGAAAATTTTCAGATAAAAAATTCTGAATTTTTTTTTTCAAATTTCTCCTCAAAACATAGATTGTTGGTACTCGTTAGAACCGCCTCGTCGAGGCGGTTCTAACGAGTACCCACAGTCTATGTTTTAAGCAGGCATAAAAGAAATAATGTATACCCCTGTAAACCCCAGTTTTGCTTTATAAAAGTGGGGTTTAAGGGGGTCAGAATTATCTAGGCAAGTTTTCGTGATGTCATCGCTCCTTCTTCTGGTACCTCAGGAAGGCTGATCATCTTGATTTTGACTTGCCTTGGTATCTTCATCTATATTTTACTGTGCAAATGTGCAATTATAAAACTACATTGCTAATTTAGACTGATCATTAGAGGAATAGATTCTAAACGGAGTGACCCTTAAAGGCTCCATAATCCTCAAAAATAGATATTTGTTTATATCCAGGAAAGGTTTACTAAATTGTTATATGGTAGTAAAACAATCATAAAAGGTTGCACCTGACAGCCTGTAAAGTTTCAGTTAGTCTCTTGCTTTTGAACTGGATCAAAATTTAAATGAGTTTCTTTCGTATCTCTCAATTAATGTTGGCAACATTAATTCAGAAATAGAAAAAAAAATCAAACAAAAAAAAAAAAAAAAAAAATACAAAAAAAAAAAAAAAAAAAAAAAAAAAAAAAAATACAACAACAACAAAAAATCATTCTCTTGTTTTTGAACTGGATCAAAAATGAAATGATTTTTGTTTCGTATCTCTGAATTAACGTTGGCAACATTAATTCAGAGATACGACAAAAAAAAACAAAAAAAAAAAAAAAAACATTTCATTTCAAGAACGAGAGACTTACTGAAATGTTACATGCTGTCAGGTGCCACATTTTATGATTATATTAATACCATATATCAATTCATTAAATCTATCTTGGATAATAAAATGACTGTTTTTGAGGAATATGAACCCTTTAAGAGCATTGAACACTCACAAAAACGTGTCATATTTCCGGGACCACATTTGCTAGTTTCGGTCAAAAAGGCTTCATCTCCGGCTGTACACGTTATGCCGACGCTGATCTGTACGTAAGTTCCATGTACATGTAATTAATTCTTGCAGGAGAATAAAAGCTTAGAAGTCCGGGTAAGGACCCAAACCCTTGTGCCTATGATTCAGCATATTTCATTTTACTAAAATTGCACCAAACATATGAACCGCAACGTTAGACAACATATCCCCTTACACATCTGCGCAGTCTGATTAGAGTCTTCGTTGTCAGCATGAAGGAACTTTACATCTTTAGCTAGCCGAAAATGCATCCAGGGCAGATTCTGATCAGACTACGAGAATGCGCAGACTGATCTGAATATTTGCTTGGCGCGCATGTCCTAAAGCACGTTTCCGGACTTTGCGTTTATATCGTTCCGGAAGCCATCGTATCAGAGGATTTCATAAAAGCTTTTTTCAATGTCGGATGCAGCTGTGACATGCTAAAATAAATTGGATGGAAATGATTTGCTAGAATGTAAATAGCAATCAACAATGTGTATATATATATATATATTAATGTATGAGGCTCAGTCTGGGGATAAGGCACATCCCAGCAAACACACAACGTCGCCACAACGTCGTTACAACGTCGCTGCAACGTTGTGACGTTGCAGCGACGTTGTAACGGCGTTGTTGTGACGTTGTGTGTTTACAGGGATAGGCCCTCTGCGAACAGTGAATGCCCAGATCAACTTGCGCTTGTTTATAGCAATTCCTGTCCTAACTGCATACAGTGTGGATCCTGATCAGACGCCGCATTTTGCGGCGTCTGATCTGGGTCTATACTACTTGCCGATGTCCTTTTTATGGGATGTGAGGCATACATGGATTAAGGCTAGGATAGTTTTTTCTTTGACTTGTTTACATGTACAAATGTACTGTTTTTGCGCTCAATTTTCGGACACCTTAACTTTTTACATGTACCATGCTTGTACTAAAAATTGTAGAGGTCCATTGAACTACCTGTGGATGTATATAAGAACACCTTGATGAACCCTATGAGAGTTGCTCCAGCATGTTTGCATCCATCACGAAAACATGCCTATATATTTTTGACCCCCTTAAACCCCACTTTTATATTGTAAAACTGGGGTTTACAGGGGTATACATTATTTTTCTTATATTTGCTCAAAATAAAGTTTGTGGGTACTCGTTAGAACCGCCTCGCCGAGGCGGTTCTAACGAGTACCCACAATCTATGTTTTGAGCAAAAGTATGAAAAATATCAGAGTTTTTTATCTGAAAATTTTCAATTTTTTGGAGGTGAAAGTTTCTATATATTTGAATAGGCATGTTTTCGTAATGAAACTTTGACCAGAGCTAATTCGATACTTAATAGTGAATCTGAACTAAAGATAAAGGCACTAGGGGGCGTATGCAGCCTCGCAAACTACAGTGTTGCATATGACGACATTCAATCAAACCGAGTCTTCGATTCGTGATTTTGTGTGTTCTTTGTTTCCAAAGACAATCTTTCTTTTTACTTTTATTGTACATGTATATACGCTATATGTTGATCATAACTTTATCTTTGCATCTTAAGCGGTTCAAAAGCTGCATTTTAACACCTATAAGTATTTTTTCTCGTGTTTCTAGTTTTGTAATTCCATAATGCTTGTGGTCGGGCTAATTCGGTCGGGTGTTTTTAATTCCATATTGTTCGTGGTCGGGCACATCATGATCCTGTTTGTGGTTTTCTTGTGTTCTGGCTTCAGATCGTCATTAAGCCCTTCGTTTTGTTTTATCACAATCATGTGTTTTGGGGCGGTTGCGAAACCGCCACTGGATTTAACATACCACATTTCGGCAATCTGTTTTCCTGTTACTACCAACCTAATCACTACCTAACAAATAGATCCCTGCTATTGCTGATAGCGCTTTAATCTGCATTAGAAACGGTAGCCATATACACTCTGATGATTAAAAATAGTAAAAGAAAAAACAACAACAAGAAGCAATCAAACTTTGAAGAAATAAGTTTTTAATCATAATAAGTACAATACCGCCGGACGAATATGAATACGCCAGTAAAACGCACCAAATCTACAGCGTTTGGATAAAAAGTGTAACACGAGCCGCGGTTCTACTTAACAGCAGAAAGCGGCTTTTGGTTACAGAAAATGATTTTAATTTCAACGTAAATCCCATAAGGCCTATACAATTTCAGGCATCCGCAACCATCAGCACTCGCAATGCTTTAATTGATTATATGTGTTTCACTGTGATAGTTCACAAATGAGGTAGAGGTCCCCTCCGCGGACCGAACATACATTTCTAATTTTGAGTTTAATCAGAATTAAGGGTGAGGTTTCGCAAGAGTAAAACTGGGCTGCTTTCAGTAAAGCAAATCACTCACAAGAGTTGTTTTTTTCAAAACCTATTTTACATCTTCTTAACGGTCATTGTAAACCCGTCTTATGTGACCTCAAATTAGAGAGTAACCATTATTAAAGCCTCGCTTTGAAAAAGTGGGGCTATACTGGATTTGATTTATGTTTGTGGTCCTTCTTCGTTGAAACTTATACCACACTTGGTCTCTAAGATAAGGAAGGTGTAGTGGCAGAAAAGTGTCCAAGAACCCATAACCCATGGAGTTATGTCCCTTGTAAAGTTTTCAAATTTTGCCATTCTTGAAAATTTTCGTTACAGATTTCTCAGAACCTAAGAAAGCTAGAAAGCTGGAAGTTTCTATAAACATGTATAAGTATATGTATCGAGTGTACCAGAATAGGGGCAAAGGGTTCATAACTCTTGCAATTATGTCCCTTGGTAGGATTTAAAAAAAAAAATAAAATGCATTTTGCTTTATAACTTTTTTATATTTATGGTCCTACTTAGATTAAACTTATACCACACTTTGTTTCTAATGTAAGGAAGTTGTAGTCGCCAAGGGCCCATAACTCTTGGAGTTATGTCTCTTGGTAGGTTTTCAGTTTTCGTAACGGAGTCATCCCAGCTTTCTCTCTAATTTGTAAACATCAAAATCTTTCAACACACTTGTGTCTTTCTTCTCTGATAGCACTATAGCGGGGTTATAGTCAGATCCTCTGACAGCTGTAGTTCTCGTTGACGAGACTTGGTGCCTCGGGAGGTCTGTGCTTTGTGTTTGTGGTATCTTCACGTATATGTTTGCCAGGAAATGAACGGTCGAGTGCTCGGAATTACAAACTTCCAATTTGTATCTGCTAATTTAGGTGTTACTAAATTCAACTTCCAAAATATCACAGAAAGTGCTACTACTGTAACGGTGACTTGAACTGCCTATTTACATGTATCATTGCTCTGCTGGCTAGGCCTACGAGTTAAATGTGGGCTCCCAGCTATATCCTGAAAAGAAGCATATTAACGTTTTGCAGGCCGGGTACAAAATTCAGCAGACAAAAAAAAAATGATTTATTTTTTTTATTTTCCGAAAAAAAAAGGCGTTTTCATTTAACGCATATTGTCTCTTAAGGAGAAAAAAATGCATGAAATGTCAAAGTCTGATTTCTAGGAAAGCTAATAAAAATATCACCAGTTTTTAAACTGCTGAATTTGCCATAAAATATCAAACCTGAAAGTGAGTAATTTTATATAGTTCTAAGGGGTAACGTTAACCTTGATGTAGTCCCTACGTTAATATCCAGTAGAATAACGTACGAAACGCGGCATTATACTGAGTTGTTACTTTCAACTTTAATTGGAAGTCAATTGGAAGCATTAGCAATAAGTATAACTAATTACAAACTTATTACAGTCTATTCAGTAATTCCGTATCTATAGTTGACTGGCTCCAGTCTCCATTGACTAACCTTTTTTCTCATAATCTGTTTAATAATCCACTAAAATAAAACCAAAATAATATCATGACTATAAAGTGTGACCAGCCTTTACAGTCATGATATATAGTTGTTTTTTTTAAGTGGATTATCAAACAGGATAATGAGAAAAATATTTAGTCACTGGAGACTGGAGCCAGTCTATATCTATAGTTGTAACATGTCGCAGAGATAAGATGCTCTCTCTGTGTGTGTGTGTGTGTGTGTGTGTGTGTGTGTGTGTGTGTGTGTGTGTTTTCTACTAATTGACTGAGACTGAATGGTCCAAAAGATTGGCCGTTTATAAAGTCTGGTATCGGAGTAACAATATCATAGTGTTTGGTTGAATGTATTTTGAATAGGTCTCATCTCTTGGACGAATGCCAGTCTCAGATAATTAGTATTCCACAAAACACGTGTAATTACGTCAATGAATCAGACATTATGCGTTTTTACAACCCGAAAGCTTGCATGAAACAATTCATTACGAAAACACGCACATTCAAATATATTGAGCATTTCACCACCAAAACAAGAAAACTTTCAAATGAAAAATTCTGCAAGTTTTCATATTTTTGCTCAAAACATAGATTGTACGTACTCGTTAGAACCGCCTCCGAGGCGTTTCTAACGAGTACCCACAATCTATGTTTCTGAACAGAAATAAGAAAATTGATGTATACCCCTGTAAACCCCAGTTTTACTATATAAAAGTTGGGTTTAAGGGGTCAACATCATATAGGCAATAGGCATATTTTCCTGATGTAAAGGTTTTTCCAAAAGGTAATAGAGTACACAAAGTGTACCGTATTTATCCTAAATATTGGGACACCTTAACACATTACCATACTTGTCATAAACATTTAACAGGTCCATTTTACTAACGGTTTATAAGTTTATAAATCTAAAAACTGCCCGATGATTGTCAAACAGTGTAGACTCTGATCAGATGCCAGGTCCTTTTGTTGAAACCTAAGGTCATCATGGTATGCAGGATATATATATATATATAATTCACAGGTTTTTTGGCTGAAAAAATAAAATGTGAGTACTCACATTTTTTCAACAAAAATATTAGCATATTTGCCATATTTTATGATCAAAGTCTTAGCGATACATAAACTAACGACATCGTTTGTTTTGAACAACTGGGCAGTGATGTTATATATATATATATATATATATATATATATATATATATATATATATATATATATATATATATATATATATATATATATATATATATATATATATATATATATATATATATGTATGTGTGTGTGTGTGTGTGTGTGTGTGTGTGTGTGTGTGTGTGTGTGTGTGTGTGTGTACTTTCATCCGTTACATGTAGCAACTTAGAAACAGGTGCTTTGCGAGCATTATGACTTTTCAATAACTAGTACACCTTATTTATCCACAATATTCGTACATCTTTCCTATTCCAAATACTTTGCTATAAAAGTGCTTTGAAATCCCCCGGTAGACTAGCTACTAGTCGGATATCAATATTATTTTCATCAATCAATTATAATTATTAATTTACTTAATGAACTAAGGGCCAGCTACTACTTACTGCTTGCCTCTTTGATAGCAGCAACTAATCTTGGAGCTATCCTTGATGTCAGAGACCAACTATTAGAGACTGGCTATACAAGATGTCATACATAAATTTGAATCAGCTTGTAGTTAGGAGTGATAAAACATGACATCAAGGTCTAGGAGCTAGTCTAATCCCCCGGTGGATTATTCTACTGACCGTTCTAAGGCGGTGGTCCCGGTGTTAGTCTTACTCTGTTGCCTTGTGGTTTATTCTACGAGGCGATTTGTTTTATGTCTTGCCTTGTGTTATTTAGTTCTTGTGTTTTACGGTCCTTTTAGCATTGCGATTACCTCGCTTGGGGAAGAGAGAGCTAATCTTAGTGCTCTTCGTACGTTTGTTCGATTTGTGCTTGTTTGGATTTGTCGGTTTCCTCTTCCTCTTGGTGTGCTGGGTAGGGTGCTGCGGTTTGTGATTGTTGCACTCACTGGACTTTTCTCTTACCCTATTTTGGCTATAAATTTTGTCTATTTTACTACCTTATAATGGTAGTAATGAAAACGAATGAAAATGGATAAATGAGTGGCTAACAGTGTAGACACAGATCAGACGCCACATTACATTTGTGGCGTCTGATCTAGGTCTACACAGTTTGTCTTGGCCTGCGTATCCGAATACTTGAGTAAATTACGGTAAATACTGGATATGAACGTAACCACTTTGTATGCTGGGAACCTTTTCAGCTGAAGAACATTTTGATATTTTTAATCACGAAAACATGCCTATATAATTTTGACCCCCTTAAACACCATTTTTATTTAGTAAAACATGGATTTACAGGGGTATACATTATTTTTGTTATTTCTGCTAAAAACAAAGATTGTGGGTACTCGTTAGAACCGCCTCGTCGAGGCGGTTCTAACCAGTGCCCACAATCTATGTTTTTAACAGAAGTAAGAAAAATGTCAGATTTTTTTATCGGAAAATTTTCATTTTTTTGGTGGTAGAATTTTCAGTAATTTGGAATAGGCATGTTTTCGTTATGGTTCGTTTTTTCCATAGAAAATAGGATCTGACATCTCATACACATTGTCTCCTAAGTAGCCAATTTGCTTAAAATGTCTGATCTTATTTTCTAGGAAAAATAGAAAAAATTTCATCAGATTGTCGTCTGCTGTACTTGCCCATAGCATGGTAAATGTTAAGATTCTCTCTAAGGCTTCAGTAAATAGCTTTGCTTCGCTCATGTTATCAGTCCAGAGAGAATCGGCTACAGATGTCTAATTCTAGCTGAGTTTCAGACATCGCCTGAGCGTGTTCTATGGCACCATACATGTGTATGTGCAATGTATACACTTAGCATTCTGGAGAAAAAAATAGCAGACGACATATTGAAATAGTTTCTTATTTTCCCAGAATATATGATTTGACAGTGTGCAATTTGTCTCCCCTTGGAGACAATTTGTATGAAATGTCAAATCATGTTTTCTTGGAAAAATATGATAAACTATCATCAATTTGTCGTCTGCAGAATTTGCCCAGAGAGTGGTAAGGTTAATAGTACCTTCGCGTGTAATAAGATATGATATATGAAGAAGACTAGGCCATTTATTTACAAATTCCGTGTGAGTTTCCATATCTATTTTTATTGTGATAAAAGGAATATGCGATGATATTTTGGTAAGCTGTCTTTTGTTTTCTATTTATACATGCAATTTAAGCATTTCCACGTTTATACATTTCTACGTGTCTAACATACTTAGTTTGAAAATACCTCTTTGTTAACTCGTACAACGAGATATTCTAATTCAACATCTATACATATACATGGAGAGTCGACTCTCGCTATCTCGACTTTGTTTTTCTCGAATACCCGCTTATCTCAAAGTGAAAATCTGGTCCCTGTTTTAACATGGAAATCTAACAATAGATAGGGCCTAACAAAATATTGTGGAAAAGCGGAGAAATTACTCCTAGGGAGCAATTTCTCCTCTTTTCCACAATATTTTCAATATATCTAACTTCAAGAGTCAAATTGTATATTCGTTAGTGAAATGTGGTTGTTTGATGTATTTTTTCCTAAATTCTGCAAATCTGATATGTCGTGGTACGGATAACTCGAACTATTTCAGAGAGTCCCTTGGACTTTGAAATAACGAGAATCGACTGTATGCGCTTACATTAATCGGTCACACTTGACAAATCCTTAATGCTACTTTACATCCATTGCAAGTACTCGTACAAATAAGATTGTGCAAACAGAGTAGACCCAGATCAGACGCCGCAAATGCGAGCAGTGAAGACCAAGATCAGGCGCTGCAGTATCAGACATATCAACAGGAAGTAAAATGGACTAGTTCGTATTTTAGGGCCAGTATGGTACGGAATTGCCCGAATCTTTCCGGAGAATGTACAGTGCACGGTGCATATTACATGTATCACAGTAAAGATACGGCATCTGTAGAGCAAAGGGAAGAAACCAAGTTTAATTCATTATACAGTCGAACTTCGATGGCTCGAACATCTTTGGGACCATAGAAAATTGTCCGAGACATGGGTGGTTCGAGCCACTGAGGGTTAATTATGGTGCCAAGTCAGGAAGCAAACGGCGATAATTTAGGGTTTTTTTTTTTCGATTTTCTACACAATAAGTGTATGTTGAGTGTACCCATTAGAATCGCCTCGATGAGGCGATTCTAATGAGTACACACAACAAACAACAAACAATTTCACGATAAAATAAGAAGACTTCCCTAAATATTTGTTTTCTTGAGCTATCGGAAGAACTTCGTAGGGCCTCAAAAACGAGTTCGAATTAGCCATGGTAAACGAGCCATCGGTGTCCGAGCTATCGAGGTTCGACTGTACTGTATTCACTCAAGTCTTCGGACACCTATATGTAGCCTCCTTAACCTTCAAGGGAAACGCAAGATTGGTGGAGAATATATCTGAGATGAATCTTGACAAATCATGCATTTTTGTGTAAATTTGATCGAAACCAGATATTAAAACAATAGGAAGTTTAAGACGTTTAGAGATTTCAAAACCAGTATCAAGGGAGCTGCCATTTTGATATTTGACGAGATTCTAAGCATTTCAAAATCATGATTTAACAATCTTCTGTCTGATAGAAATTAATGCGGTTTTCAAGCAAAATCCATAAATGCCTAGAGGAGACAAAATATATATACAAATATAAAGACGGGATATTGTTGTGAATCTTATTTATTCAGGTTTTTGCATATTTAATTAAGGCTTTGCGACGTCATGATAACATTCTTTCGTGGAGATTGATCATGAAATATTTTCTATGGTCATTCTCTCCCTTCCGCTGATTCAAGAAGGGCAGTTGTCAGTTTCTGGCGAAAGAATGTGCACAATACTGGTAAACCGCTTAGAGGACTAAGCCTGCCCAGTAAACATGTTGTTAGGTAAACTGGCCGCGCTCGACATGACCCCATTGGGTTGACTGGGCCGTAAAACCTCAACACAAACACACACGACGTCATATAAAATGTCAATTAATAATTAAAATGGCGGAGCCCATGAAACAATTTTAATGTCTCCAAATCCTGATAATTTATTTATTTATTATCCGATTTGATCAAGTTTGCATCAAAATGCACAGTTTGTCAAAATCTTGCATCTCCGATACGTTCTTCACAAACATTGCTTTTTCCTTCCAAACATCAGAACAAGTCCCTTTTATTACCTGCTTACAAGCCTTAAACTGTTGGATGCGTGGAAAACAGTGTAGGCTCTGATCAGACGCCGCATGTTGCGGCGTCTGATCAGGGTCTACACTGTTTGATCTAGCCTGGCTGTTCCAGCACAGGATACATACGGTGCAGTGTTCCATAGTTTAAGAAAATAAGTCATAATATATTCTAGAGTATGCCACACCAGATCCCATTACCGGATAAATATCATATGGATTATGAACTTATTTTACTGTTGCTAAGTTACATGTAAATAGTAAAGCATTTATCAAAATACATTGTATATACTGGCCCCAGTCGTTTCTGTTCTTTTTTATTATCGATATTTATTATTCTGAACATTGTTATTTCTCTCTTAAACCCCGATTTCTCATTTTATCAATTTACCTGTTCGTACAGAAACTCTTTTCCACTATGGGACGTGACTGATTATATCATTATGAACTGTACTTGATTGATAGAAAAGACAGAATTATTAAGATATAACATATATATGTTGAATTTTACCCAAGAAATCCTAGCGTCCCGATAAGGGACGTCAGTAAATAGGGTAACCGTTGATTATACAATGCAGAAAGCGGCACCTGATCAGGGTAAAAATTGTTACCTATGATGTTGGTGGGAGCATTGGCAATTGTCCAGGCATTTCGTAATTTTTCTGATATTGTACATCAGGAACATTACGAAATGCCTATAATTCAGCGTTTGCATCTGGAGGTTGTTTACAGGCTTTTCATGCTAAATAACCGCTACCAGCAGACGACCACATTACGAAAACACGCCTATTCAAATATATAGAAAATCTCACCTACAAAAAATTGAAAATTTTCAGATAAAAACGCTGATTTTTTTTACATATTTCTGCTCAAAACATAGATTGTAGGTACTCGTTAGAACCGCCTCGCCGAGGCGGTTCTAACGAGTACCCACAATCAATGTTTTTGAGCAGAAATAAGGAAAATAATGTTTACCCCTGTAAACCCCAGTTTTACTAAGTAAAAGTGGGGTTTAATGGGGTCAAAATTATATAGGCATGTTTTCGTGATGAACGTGATATTGTTTTTATTTTTTAGCAGAAAACAGGCTTTGACATTTCATACACATTGTCTCCAAAAAAAAAAAAGACAATTTGCATGAAGTTCAAAATTCTATTTTCAAAATGTTGCCTGCTGAGTTCTTTACCAATCATGATTAGCGATAACCCGTTAATACGGAGACATTTCTAATGAAGCCCCTTCAATCATGAATGTCGAGATTGTCCATTATCTGTTAAATGGAATGCTTTTATAGAAATTGCCTTTGAAGTTTAACAGCCTCTCTCAGTGACAATAATAAATTGCAGTTTTAAGGAGGCTTTCTCAGTGAAGTTTAAAATCCTAGCTCTTTTTCTGTGATAAATTAATAAACTACCAATATTTCGGTGTCTGCTAATTTTGACACCAGCGTACTAAGAATTGACAAACCATAACAATTATAAGCGTTCATAAAAAACTTAGGTCTGCGCTGCGTAGATCAACTGAGGAACAAATCCTAAAATATCCCTAAATATTTGTTTTTTTGGGCTTGTAATCATTTTGTAGGGACTCAAGAACGAGTTCGTATCAGTAACGATAAGGGAGCAATCGGTGTTCGAGTGATTAGAATTTTATTGAATGTGAAGACATATTCAGTCTAATAGATATTTGACAGTGTAAACCTTCCTTTGATGGTATTTTAAAGATAATGAACGTGACAAGTAAATCTACGAGATGAACAAAATCTCATCAGCTGTCATTTTTCAGTGCTTATCAGCTCTATAGACATAAACTTTTTTTAGGAAAAATGGGAGCAATGTCTATTCTGTTCATAGACTTAGCTGGTACCGAAATTTTGGTCTGATACCCGATAATCTGATACTTTACTTAGAAGTAATGTACTCCCTTTTAACCCATTTATGCCTAGCGTCCCATAAAAATGACATTGGAAACTAGTGAAGACCCAGACCTGACGTCGCAGAACGCGGCGTCTACTACTATATAAGTTTGAACCCCTTAAATACCACTTTTATACAGGAAAACTGTGGTTTACACGGGTATACATTACTTTTCTTATTTTTGCTCAAAACCATAGATTGTGGGTACTCGTTAGAACCGCCTCGCCGAGGCGGTTCTAACAAGTACCCACAATCTATGTTTTGGGTAGAAATACGAAAAGCTATCAGAATTTTTTATCTGAAAGTTTTCATTTTTTGGTGGTAAAATTCTCAATATATTTGAATAGGTTTATTTTCGTATTGAATTTTTATATGTCCAAAGAGTTAAAGCAGAAGAGTCGACTCGGCATTAATAGGTTAATTTGATACACGTACTTACAAAAATGTAAAAGTAAAGTGACACTTTTAAATAGACCATGTGCATTCCGTCTTGCACGTTGAAACTACGTATCTAGACATTTATGGGTTAATATTGTTGGCAGATATGCGTCTAAATTTCCAAGATCTGTATCACGCGTTTATTACCTGTAGTGTTATACAACTTCAACACCAACTAAATGTACGACCCTTCCTCTGTAAATGCATTAAAATACACCTATCAATCTTTGAATGATTCATTCACCGTGTCAGATCACCACATCAGGTTTACTTACATAGAACCCACTAGCATTCTTTATAAATCTATAGCGGGTCGTTATCGGCCCGTCAGGGTAGGGCCCGTCAGCTACCCTGACGGGCCGATATCAGCCTGCTATAGATTTATAAAGAATGCTTACTGGGTACTTCTTAGTACATGTACCAAATTAAAATCCGTGTACATTTTTGAATGAAATGCATGTACATTATTTGTAGAATCAATGATAAGACATTATGATTGTTAGTTAAGTGATCATAGTGTATTGTTATTGACTGAAAATACGTATTGCTTAATCCGAGGCTTATACCAAGTGATAGCCTTCATAATTGGTACTGTTCAGAATTTTAAAGGGACATGCCATATTCACTTGATATATAATGTATATGAGATGGTAGATCTTAACAAACCATGCAATTTACTGCAAATCTGAAATGAGAGCAAAATCGGATACAACTTAGAAAGATATTGATTTTTAAATATTCCAAAATCATTTTCAGGGCGCTGCATTTTAAATATTTAATATTTATTTTTAATATTTGAGATTATAAAAAGAAATAAATATAAGATAAATCTTCTAGATAACAGGAAATGTGCACGTTTGTCAGTTGAAATAATGGTACACGTAGAAAGTTCCACGTTAAAGCACAATTACAGAGTAAAGTGTTGTTGTTTCCAGTGATTAGTAAGGTTTTGCATAATTATTTGATTAAGGCTTCCTCTTAAAATATTTATACATTACGAAAACACGCCTATTCAAATATATTGAAAATTTCACCTCCAAAAACTGAAAAATTTCAGACAAAAAACTCTGATATTTTTCATATTTCTGCTCAAAACATAGATTGTGGGTACTCGTTAGAACCGCCTCGGCGAGGCGGTTCTAACGAGTACCCACAATCTATGTTTTTGATTATAGATAAGAAAATAATGTATACCCCTGTAAACCCCAGCTTTACTATATAAAAGTGGGGTTCAAAGGGGTCAAAATTATATAGGCATGTTTTCGTGATGATGGGGACGCCAATAAAAGCAATTGCGACATCTTCAAATCTCGATAGTGTTCATAGCTGTCATCCGATTTCGATCCAATTTGCATCAAAATGCATGATTGACAAGACCATTTATATTCTGGTACATTCTATGGCAACAATGCCTTTCCTTTTAAACAAATTGTATGTTCCAACTTTTAATATACGTATGAGCCGGGACAAAGCGTTTCTACAAAACAGTACGAGTGTCCAGCGAACATTCAGATCAGCCTGCGCACTGATCAGAGTATTCGCTGCTGGCGTACCCTTTGCGTCCTGGGCGCACATGCAATATTGTAGGAAATGCCATGGCCCAGTTTATATGATAAATCTTCACAGAAAGCAAAAACAGTGTTTATCACATGAACGCATTTGTATACAACATACTTACTACTACTTTTGAAAAGATGCCAAACGGGATCTATCGTCTTATACTCTGATCAAATTATAGATAAGTCCAAAAACCTGGTAGACGCACCGGAGCATGTGTGTGTTATCAGCCTGCAGTCATATGTGGGACGCGTCATGCGAAAACGTGCCTTTGGCCATATGCGGGCAGCGAAAACCATCAATATAGGGATCAAACATGGTTTTTCATGCATTACATTCGCCAGGTCCCGTGGGAGGTATTGAAAACCGAGGCCGGAGGCTGCGGTTTTCAACACCTCCCAAGGGACCTGGTGAATGTTAATGCATTGAAAATCATGTTCGATCGTTATTATTCAATAAAAACTGAAAAAAATTGCTACATTTTAGCGTTATTTCTTGCACTATTTTGTTTCGCCTTTTCACCGATGTCTCGCGAACGCAATTTCCACGGACTATGCTCGTTCTAGGGCCTGGCAGTACAATCTCGTAACGGCAGCAAATCTGTGGCCCCGGTACGATCATATTGAAAGTTGCGTAGCCGTGTATTACATGTTACAGCGCGTGAATTGCCTTCTGAATACACGACTTTTCGCCGGTTAATTCACGGCTGTTAATAACGTGCAACACTGCTTTTTATGCAATAATGTCCGTTAAAATAATCATGGGATACTATAGAATGTATAAATGGAGAGCAAAGGCCCGCAGGATGAAGTGAATTCGCGCATTTTGTTGTTCTCGAAGGCGCGTTTTCGCTTGACGCGGCCAATGTCTTGTTTGAACCGCAGTAATAGCAGCTTCCATATCGTGCAAGTGACTCAGACGCCCTTTTCATCCGAGTACGGCATGCCACTTGACACAGTTTTATGAATGCGTTCATTGCTCTCAAGTGTCATTCCTTTAAAAGTTTTAGACTACGATTGGACTTCCCCTTATATATTATTTCGTTAACTGTTTTAGTGGATTCAATACACAATATTATGATATTTTTTGCTGAAAAAATGTGAGTAGCTTTTGCACTGCAAAAGCTACTCACATTTTTTCAGCAAAAAATTTCAGCATATTTGCGTATTACTGGATGTAAATTTTAACGAATCGTTAACTAACGATGTCGTTAGCTTTGAACAACTGGGCCCAGACTAGTAAGTAATGTAATAAACTTAAACATCTGCGTAGAAATTGACACAGAACTTGTAAGAGATCACGGCAGGCCTCGCTCGATGGTTTTCTACTCCCATATTCAAACAGCCACTCACGATATGCATTTCTTTTTTTTATCTAATAACTACTGTAGAATTGGCTGAATTATACTTGTTGACCAATTCTGGTATCAAAGCAGGCGAAAAGCAGTGTAGAACCGGCAAAAACATGGAACGTTTTAATATGAAACTATGTTCGTTGTTCGTATGGAACCAAACCTGTGCCTTTTTAGCAGTATGTGGCCTATCTATCTATCTATCTATCTATCGGTCGATTGGTCTGTCTAAGTGTCTAGCTAGCTAACTATCTTAATTTTCTGCCCAAATACCGATGTTTGGTTACAGTGATGAATTACAAAATTATCTTGTGAATACATATTCATCGCTGATAATACATGTATCTACGAGTATAGCACAATAATGGAACGATTTAGCTTTTAAACTTGAAGTGCTTTTCCAGCATATTTCCGTTTTCTGCAAGGAACAATGTCTGTCGTATGACTGTTGTGTTTTGAATTGTGATGCTGGCTTCCTCTGGTGGATTTCATGTCGTTTTGCCCTGTTTTGCGTTAATGCATGATGTTACTTTGTATATATTGTAAAGATGAAAACATCTAAGAGTATGTGCTACTGAATCGTTCAAAATGCCACTTTGAAATGCCCGCTGAGGAAGGTGCTAGAGAATAGGGGTGGGGTCGGTTGCGGTGGGAAGGACATCACGAAAACAAACCTATATGATTTTGACCCCCTTAAACCCCACTTTTATATAGTAAAACTGGGGTTTACAGGGCTTTACATTATTTTTATTATTTCTGCTCAAAAACATAGATTGTGGGTACTCGTTAGAACCGCTTCTGCGAGGCGGTTCTAACGAGTACTCACAATCTACGTTTTGAGCAGAAATATGAAAAATATCAGAACTTTTATCGGAAAACTTTCAGTTTTTGGCGGTGAAATTTTCAGTATATTTGAATAGGCGTGTTTTCATAATGAGGAGGCATATGTAGCCCTGCATTCTTCAGTGCTGCCATGAGAAGTCTCAATCAAACCGGGAAAATTTGTTTTGGTGTGTCTGTTTTCTTTCCAAGAACAACCTTTAATATAGATTTTATTGTTCATTTAAAATAATACCATCACGAAAACATGCCTATATAATTTTGATCCCCTTAAACCCCTCTTTTATACAGTAAAACAGAGGTTTACAGGGTATACATTATTTCTCTTATTTCTGCTAAAAAAATATAGATTGTGGTACCCGTTAGAACCGCCTCGCCGAGCGGTTCTACCGCGTACCCACAATCCATGTTTTGAGAAGAAATATAAAAAAAATAGAGTTTTTTTTTTTTTTTTTTTTTTTTTTTTTATCTGAAACCTTTCAGTTTTTGGAGGTGAAATTTTCTATATTTGAACAGGCGTGTTTTCGTAATGCGTTGTTGTTTTGGTTTGTTTAAATTAATGACACGTCAGTTTTAGCTCGCCAGTAAGGAGCGATAGCAGTAACCGAGGCGTCGGCCTCGGCTGGTTAAAAATTTTGGTTAAAAATTTTTAAAGGCTATTTCTCCTTAACCACTGAATGGAAGTAGTTCATACCTCCCTATTAGTAGATACTGGTTTGAAGTTCTATGCTGTACCATCCTGACCCACATGAGTGACCTTGAGGTCATGGTTACGGTCACGGACTTAAACAAAAATTGTTAAGTTTTTGCTTAAAGATTTAGAGGCAAAACGTGATACAGGCGAGCTACGCTGTCCTGAGACAGCTCTTATTAGTATATGACAATTTCAATAATTCATGTCAAAACTGAAGTTTAAGGATGGAAATCGAGACATAGAATAACATAAATTGTCTGCTACTGCAAAGCTTTATATCACAAAACGGCGCACAGAGAATACCGTATATACTGTACGTATTCAGACACCTCAATTCCAAACTGTACTTCTAAAAATTAAACAAGCCATCACGAAAATATACCTATACAATTTTGACCCCCTTTATATAGTAAAACTGGGGTTTACAGAGATATACATTATTTTTCTTATTTCTGCTCAAAAGCATAGATTGTGGGTACTCGTTAGAACCGCCTCGGCGAGGCGGTTCTAACGAGTACCTACAATCTATGTTTTGAGCAGAAATCTGAAAACTATAAAAGTTTTCATTTTTTTATGGTAAAATTTTCAGTATATTTGAATAAGCGTGTTTTTGTTATGCAAGTTTATATACTATAGTATGGTTTATATTTTCTGATCCTTTTAGATTATGAGCCCATTCCAGGAGTTTTGGAAATTTATACGAGGGTCACTGATGAGACCGAATTGGCCAAAATTACCTAGCCAAGAAAATGCGACATCACGAAAACATACCTAAATAATTTTGAATCCCTCTCCCCTCCGCTCCCCCCACCCCTTAAACCGCACTTTTATATAGTAAAACTTTGGTTTACAGGGGTATACTTTATTTTTCTTATTGTTGCTAAAAACATCAATTGTATGTTCTTGTTAGAACCTCATCAGCGAGGCGGTTCTAACGAGTACTCACAATATATTTTTTTCTAGCAGAAATATGGAAAATATAAACTTTTATCTGAAAAGTTTCTCTTTTTTTTTGGTGGCAATTTTTTCAATATATTTGAATAGGCATGGTTTCGTAATGCACGTCCGTTGTTGTCAATTTGCAAGTGTGTTCATTGCTCTCAAGGGTCATTACTTTTAGAATTTATTTACTACATTTTGATGTATTTAACGTTCCACAATGAGTGTCAAACACTATCGGACCTGATCAGATGCCGCAAACGTGGTAATGTCCGGAACTGTGAGCCTGTATGTGTCCCTGTAATATAAAGTACAATACATGTAGAGAAGCTTAACGAGCTCGTTAGTGGTCAAAATGTTAACTACGAGGGTGAGTCAATAAGTCACCGGCCTAACTTATTTCCGGTTGAGATCTACCTATTCTTTTTCGATGTAAATGCCCTCTAGTGTGATGCACTTAGACCAACGGTATTCAAGTGCCATCAGCCAAGAACTGAAAAAGTCAGGGTCCTTTCCATTGACCCACTCCTCAACTGCCGTCACGACTTCTTCATCAAACCGGAAATGAAATCAACGGATATCCTTTTTCAAGTTTGGGAATAGGAAGAAGTCGCTAGGAGCTAGGTCAGGCGAATAGGCAGGATGTGGTATTCATTCATACCCGTTTCGCTCTACAGCATCCATTGCAACTTTGCAAGTGTGGACTCTCGCGTTGTCCTGTTGCAGCAAAATACTTTTAGAGAGTTTACCTCGGTGTTTTTCACGGATGGCGGTTCTCAGCTGGTCTAACAAGTTTGCATAGTACACTCCAGTTATTGTACTTCTCTTGGGTAAAAAGTCCAACATTATAACGCCTTTTGCGTCCCAAAATACTATAGCCATCACCTTGCCAGCAGATGGTTGCGTCTTGAATTTTTTTGGCCTCGGGGACCCAGGCCTCACCCATTGCCGACTGAGCTTTATTCTCTGGCTCATAATAATGAACCCAAGTCTCATCTACAGTCACCAGACGCAAAAGAAAATCATCTTTTGACCTGAAACGCTTCAACAAAGCGCTGCATACTGATGCTCTGGTTGTCATTTGCTCATCGCTAAGGGATTTGGGGACCCAACGGGCTTTAGCTTGCGCATACCTAAACGATCATGTAAGATTATTGAAACGCGCTATTTCTTCCACCTAAATTCGCCTATCAGAGTATAACAGATCCCGAGCTTTCTTACACATTTCTTCGTCGGTGGCATCCAGTGGGTGTCCAGACCTGACTTCATCTTCTACAGACGTTCTACCGCGTTTGAATTCCCCTACCCAGAATTTAACCTGAGCATAAGATGGTGCAGAAGACCCATAAACATCGGCTAACTCGCCGTGTGTTTCCTTGCCTGTTTTACCTTTTAAATACAAGTACCGAATTACAGCACGGTACTCAACTTTAGATGAAAAGCATGCCTTTGTATCACTAGCCATGTTTGACATTCAATATCTTATTAAAGAATGACTCGATACGCGTGCAATTTTGTACCCATGAATAAAACATATATTGAAACGAAGCATGAAAATCGTGACCGTCTCGGTCAATTGGAAATGGGATAGGCTGCTTATTTATTGACACGTTCTCGTATTCTAGTTAGTACAATATCTAATTCACAGGTATTTTGCTGAAAAAATGTGAGAAGCTTTTGCAAATGCAAAAACTACTCACATTTTTTGATCAAAAATATTAGCGTAAATGCCATTTTTAATGATCAAAATTTTAACGACACTTTAACAAACGACATCGTTAGTTTTGAAAAACTGGTCCAAGACTTCTAAAAATGCACCAAAACATTCGCCTTATAATGTAATCAGCTTCATAACCCTGTTTTTTTTTTTTTTTTTTTTTTTGTTTTTTTTTTTTGTTTATATATATATATATATATATATATTGAGGTGAATATGGACCTATTAATACAAGGACATGAACATGACGTCGTCGTATTGGTAGGGAACACCTTGATCACTAATAAAGTCGTGCTGATCACTAAATTAGTCGTCATATTTGGAACAAAAAAAGTCGTGTTACTTGGAAACTGTTTATTAGTACTTAGCCAGGAAACTGTTTATTAGTACTTAGCCACGGCTTTTTTGGTGTATTTATTGATTAAAAGTATATGTACCCTTTTATAGCAGTTTAATTAACCCTTGTCATGCTGAATAAATGACGGTGCCACGTTCACTTTTAATTGTCGGGCAACCGGATTACTAAATCAAGATTCTAGACTTAAATTCACATATTGAATGACAGTGTAGATCCAGATCAGTTGTTTCTTATCTGGATCTTCACTGTTTGCAAAGGCGGGCATACCCGGATTCAGCAGGACCGGGGTTAACATATACATGTACAGATATAATATGGTGTCATGTGCGAAAGCTGAATGTCCAGATCAGTATGCGCGTCCATGCATTCTGATCTGAGTATTCTCTGTTTGTCGACATAAATAACTGTATTCATTGATTCTGCAAGCGGGTAACGAAAACCCAGAGCAGCCTGCGCAAATGCGCATGCTGATCTGGGTCTGCGTTGCCCGCAAAATGCATTAGGGCCCTTGTCATGCGTTACGCATCAATATGCGTATGTGTTACTAAGCCGATGTACATGTAAATGACAAGAGGAAAGGCAAATTACTAAAATAAAAACAGAACACGTGTTTTCTACACGTATTTTCTACATGTATGACGTACATGTAATTAAGAACAACGTAAGTAATGGTTTATTAAAGTGTCACATCTGAAATAAACATGGAAAATAATATTATTAGGTAAATATAGGCATGGTGGGCGAAGCATACTTACCAAGTAGTACTTATTTTCCATGGACGCTTGATTACACCCAATTTAGTTTGGTTCCATGTCTGTCTGTGTTTACTTTCCATGGACGCCTGATAACACAGATTTTTAGGGTCTCTGTCTGTGTCAGTCTGTCTTCAGACTCTATGTTTTCTTTCTAGGTGTAGACGCTGGTATAGCTTAAATATTCTTATCTGTTATGTCCTTTAGTTAAAAACAGTAAACGTGTGAAAGGGGATTAAAGAAACAAATAAGACTTCAGAATTTAAAAGAAAGATGACATAAAATATGCAGAAACGAATGGAGCCAGTCTACTGTCTGTATGAATATTTCTAATTGTGTCTTTATGTACATGTATATCGACTTTATGATTTTCAGAAATACGATTTTGGTATTTTGACCTCAAACTCATAAAAGATGTCAAGAAATAGCCGCAATCAAGGCTCATAGTCTACCAATGACACCAAGAGGAAGAGCAAATTAAACAAGACAAAATATTTACATTGCAGACGTAAACGTCTAAGTACTGGCGCAAATTTTGCCCATGTTTACATAGAGATATGGGACAATGGTATACCAAAAAAGGTAAGAGAAAAGCCCAGGGAGTGCCACAATCACAAACCGCAGCCCTTCCCAGACCCCAAAAGGAAGAGGAAACAAATCCAAACAAGCACAAATCGAACAAACGTACGAAAAGCACTAAGATTAGCTCTTTCTTGCCCAAGCGAGGTAATCGCAATACTAAAAGGACTGAAAAAACACAAGAACAAAATGATACATGGAAAGTCATACAACAAATCGCCTCGTAGAATAAACCACAAAACAACAAAGAGTAAGACTAACACCGGGACCACCGCATTAGAACGGTCAGTAGAATAAACCACCGGGGGGTTTAAAGCACTTTTACAGCTAGCTAACTTCACCCTGGGGCCCGATGCTACTCTTAATACAGAAACACATAAAAATTCGGTTCGCATAAAGGCTCCCAACTCAGTCAATGCATCAAAGCGAAAACACAAAAATCAAATTAATCACTATAATAAACAAAGACGAGTACTCATGGCTAATTCTACTGTATGCCAGAGTAAATGAAAACCAATAGTTGAACCACGGCGGGCCAAGCCAAAGACATATCGTCAAGCCCCAATCCACTGGTTAAAGTTTTACGAAGAGGCCGTCATTGGGTCTGAGGCCCGAACCGCCGTCGTGCAATTAAAGAGTGAAGCATAGCCATCAACAATGATTGGGTTGACAACTAGGCATGCAGTCTGCCGCATAATATCCAGGCTATAGCTAATTCTTTTAAAACGGTTAATAAGTTTTCTGAATTGCTCCGAAAAGTTAGATTTACCTACAATTTTTCTAAATCTGTACACTAAGTCACCGTAAAATTCTGGTTCCGATATACCTTAATGCAGAAGTGTTTTCAGACTGACGCAGTTTAATAAATTTGAATGTAACAGGTACAAAATCGAACAACAATGTCATTCTTTAACTTTCACTGCCACAGGCGATAATAATAGGCTTTTGCAAACAACATAAATCCAGATGAGCGGCTCATATGAGCCGTCTCATCTGGATCTACGCTGTTTGATATTCAGTCTTTTAATTTTACGTATAAACTTCTTTTCAAGCGATAGTTAGTTACAAAAAGAAAAGCAGACGACAAATATCGTCTGAAATTTGGCACCGAAAGAGTTATTGTTTACTTTTATTAAGCTTTATGAAATTTCTTGATTGAAATGAAAATAAAATAGACATTAATCTGCTTATAACACAGGTTGTTTTTTTATATTTGCCGGGATCGTCACAAACCTACCTCCCAGCAAATATAAAACAGCCTTAGTAAGCTAATCGAATAGTTTACCATATGTAAAAATCCAAAGCTATATTAAGAGACCGGTGCGATTCGAGCGCCGGTCAATGAAGCCAAATGCTGGCATATAAATTACCCTGTAGGTACAGTGTTCATGCAACGACCGGGTGTTATAACATACGTCCGAAATTATATTATTTCGGATGTATTTTGACTAAAACACAAGATTAGTGTTTTGGGACAACTGAACAATATAATTAATTTTGAATATTTGCAAACACATTTTAAAACTATAAAATGACTGGAATGACATGCAATTAAAGCAGCAACTGATTGTTTAGCAAAGATTCCAAAATAAACCTCCAAGCATCCCAAGGTAACCGTAAGGTCATATTTAGAGAATCAAGTTCAACCCCTAGGAAGGTAATGACATTGGCGGGGTCCACCACTTTACCCCAATGAATCGAAAAACAGACATTCCGAAGAAGCAAAATTCGACTGTTTAGAACTTTGCCACATTTTCTTTGGTTCTGCTATAATAAGAATATCATCAAGGTAAACAATGATATGTTCGAAACCTCTGCGGGCCATCATGCGTTTGACAGCTTGGGTAATCCTATGAAATATCGCTGGGCTTAGTCGTGCGTCAAACGGGGGTTTCATATCACGCATGTATACAGTCTTACCTCCAAAATTCCAGTTTAACCCTATTAGTTTTTGGCTACTTTTACTAAGTTTCACAGATCGGCATGCAGATTTTAAGTCTACCTTAGCGAAACAAAATTTTGGGACATGAGAAAAGCGGCATCATCCATTCGAGCATATGTCTGTTTCCAGTCTACAGAACAGTAGTCATTTAGAGCATGCCTAACTGGACGCGAACAGTCGTGGATCAGTCCATCACGAAAACATGCCTATATAATTTTGACCCCCTTAAACCCCACTTTGATGTAGAAAAACTGGGGTTTACAGGGGTATAAATTATTTTTCTGATTTCTGCTCAAAAACATAGATTGTGGGTACTCGTTAGAATCGCCTCGCAGAGGCGGTTCTAACGAGTACCCACAATCTATATTTTGAGCAGAAATATGAAAAATATCAGAGTTTTTGATCTGAAAATATTCAGTTTTTGGAGGTGAAATTTTCTATATATTTGAATAGGCGTGTTTTCGTAATGCGGACGTTGCCGTCAGGCTTGGGTATAGCAGTCATCGGGCTAATTAATATCGGTGGCTTCTTCCATATTACATAATTGCACGACTCTTTTTCTTTATTCACTTGTTCCGTAGCTTTATGAAAAAGTGGATTACTAGGGTGTACCGACGGGTGATTTATACAGGTAACAGGTGTTATCGGAATATCGGAATCAAAAATATCAAACCCAGATCTATTTCCCTCAAGAAGAAATTCTTTATCTGCATCCTGATTTAGTTCATATTCCCAAGCAGTCAAATTAAGTCCCATAGAGGTTCGAACATCGATAACTAGTTTTTTCATGTATGTGTGTTAGAGCAGAATGCTTTTATGACATCCTGGCAAGATACACTGATGTTTGTACTTACAATGCGGGAAGGTGCAACCCTGATCAGAATTGATTTTTTGCAGAAACTAGGTTCTTTCTTGTCCCCTTGCAAGACTTTAGTACCGCTGCTATTGGTTTGGCTTCTTTTTGATTCTGTGACCCTTGGGTATGGGTCATCTTAACCCTCGGTTAAAGATGTAACTTATGGAGGTGCTGGACATCCACACCCAGCGAAATCCCATATTCGTCTGTAACTGACGATATATCTTGTCGTACAGGAAAATAGGCACCAGGCTGCAAAGTTGCACAAACTGATATATTTTAGTTGTGTAGGCTAGATAATCCATAATGGCGGGACCTGGGAGGTTTTCCTCCCCGGATAACTTATACATTATTGCTAAATTAGCTATCGACCACTGACTTAAAGGTTTCTAGTTTAGGTTTACAGTGCCTTGATTTCACAATTACTTGGTGCTCGCCCTCTCCGCCTATGACAGTCTCTTCATCAATTCTATTAACTACAAAATCACGGATGTCATAATAATTACCAAAGGAAGAAATATGGATTTGCGGATAATCCCTATGAATTGATGGTAAAGTCACTGTAGATGCTTGATTCTGCTGTTGTTTTAGCAATGTTTCTGTTATTGTCTGAGCATATAAGTCCTGCTCCACAGGCTATGCTCTCGCAATGTCCTTTGTTGGATCAACGGGGTCTGTCCTCTCTACTTCCACAATTTCCGGCCGCTATGCCTTTGTAAGATTTCTTGATTTTAAACATTCTGTCACATGCAGGATGCGTCGCCTCTGGCCAGGAAGGATCTTCGACGACTGTAAGTCCTCCATGTCCACCAGCACAAACGCATCTGGGCTGGTATAGCCCTTTTGGATTAATTCTTCTGTTTTTTTTTTTTTTTTTTTTTTTTTTTTTTTTTTTCTCACGACAAAATTCCGCCAGAATGTCAACATCGGATTGTCAAGTCTTAGTGCTTTCCTGCCGAGCCTCAGTATCCGCCATCGCTGTAAGTTATATTCATAAAAAAGAACCTGATCGCTATGTTTTAATTGTTGTTGTTATTTGATTCCTGTTCCAGCATTTGATCTAAAGTATCATTCTTTAAACAAAAATGCAGAAAGCTGAGCAGTCATGTTTCCTGTACAGTCGAGCTTCCTCATGGCAATACGCCTCCTGAATGTATTGATACAATCTCTCTCTTTCTGTTTTTGAAAATTCATAGGTTGTAGGAATAACAAACACCCATCGAATAAGATTTTCCACTTTCTTGTTGTTATTGTTATTATTCATAATAATAGTTCTACCTTATCCGGTAATAAATAATGTAAGAAAATCCATTTCTGAAACTCATATCATGTTTGCATGTTCAAAACACCTTGAAAACTCTTCGTACGATATTTGAATTCTGCGACACAACCAGCATTTAAAATGATTGGACGAATGTGCATTAACGTTTGAATCTCATTGGTCGAAAGCGAGATGTTGTATTTAATACCAACAGAAGCTCTACGTGAAAATATCAATCATTGAAACCCAACTAGAATAGTGCATTCTGCTATAGGCGAATATTACGCCCGCTACCGAAAACACGGAAGTAACGAATACATTGAAAAAAGTGGGAGGGGGTATTTATTTTTCACGCAGAAACCAATGAGACATTCGGCCGATTTAAAACAAAATTACTAGATAATGTCTTTACAAACTAAGACAGACAGTATAAATAACACAGACCAAATAAAAGCAAAGCAACCATCTATCCCGCTTCCCTAAAGAGGTGATCACAATACCAGACAGTATCGGCTTAATACAACTATCACGAAAACATGCCTGTATAATGTTTACCCTCTTAAACCCCACTTTCATATAGTAAAACTGGGGTTTACAGGGGTAGACATTATTTTCTTATTTCTGTTCAAAAACATAGATTATGGTACTCGTTAGCAGATTATGGTACTCGTTAGCACCGCCTTGCCGAGGCGGTTCTAACGAGTACCCACAATCTATGTTTTGAGCACAAATATGAAAAACAAAATTACCAGAATTTTTATCTGAACATTTTCATTTTTTGGTAGTACAATTTACAATATATTTGAATATGCGTGTTTTCGTAATGAACAATACAATGAACAGGACAAAACATAAAAAAAAAAAAAAAAAAAAAACAGGGTGAAAGCACAAGGTGACACAAAGGCAAAAACACACCAGAAACTTCGCCTTAGACTGGTCAGGAGTGAAAAACTTCGAGGGGCGGGATCAAATCAACTCTTTCGGTGCCAAATTTCAGACTACATTTGTCGTCTGCTTTTTTTATATATACATACAAACCACCGATTGGAAAGAAGTTCATATGTAAAGTTGAAAGACTGAATGTCAAATAGCGTAGATCCTGATGAGACGGCTCATAATGAGTCGTCTCATCTGGATCTACGCTGTTTGCAAAAGCCTATTATTATCGCTTGTGGCAGTGAAAGAGTTAAATTTAAACCTACTTATATGTCCTAAAAGCTTTGATAATCATTGTTCCAGTTAAAAGGGGGAACTAAGTAAATATTATCCTTATTTCTCACAATAAAATAAAATAAAATATAAAATACAAAAAAAAATAAAAAAATAAAAATAAAAAAATACAAAAAAAAAAATACAAAAATAAAATAAAATTAAAAAAAAAAATAAATAAAAAAAAAAAAATAAATAAATAGAAAAAAAAAAAAAAAATAAAAAAAATAAAGTGAAAAACGAAATCACAAAAAAAGAGAAAAAAAAATGTTGTGGAGACTTCTAAGAAGCCCCTCCTCGAGGCGCTTTTGCGAGTGCCACAACATATGTTTTTTTGTTGTTGTTTTTTTTTTTTTTGTTTATTTGTTGTTTTTTTTTGTGCAGAAATAAAACAAACATCAATATTTTTATGTTGAAAAAATCGGCTTATGTCGAGCCATGGATAGTACAAAGTCAATACTCAGCTACGCATGGCTGTTCGCGTACTCATACAGACTATTAACCTGCCAAATGGTCGGAACCAATCACATTATACCTTAAAAAAAAATCCCTCTACGTCAGTCCCACGTGGTGTATGACGACAACGATCATGTACAGCAACCGTATCAAAATGGCCGCGAGCGGACCTCATAGAAGAGTTGAAGATCACGAAGATTCCATTGTACCAAGCACCAGTGCATTGCCACATATGAAAGAAACACCAAATGAGGTATGTCTATTTAAACCTACTGGAAACACTGACCGGCGCTTCCTAGAATCTATTACATACTATGAGCCTGATTCCGTTCCAAGACGGTGCCATCTCGGCTTCTGATGACCCAGTTTTCAGTGAGAAACTTGTTGAAACTGAAGTGTAGATCAAGAGCTTCAGCTACAGTATAGAACTTCAGTGGCGCCTTTTCAGTTGCACCAATCTAATATCAAGCTTACATGCATAATTCGTCCGTTGTTTTTTTTTTTCCTTTACTTTTTTTTGTTTAATAACCTGACAGAATGACCTACTTTAAAATGTGAAGGCACAGACACGGTTATTTATTTGTGTTGAGGTTTTACGGCCCAGTCAACCCAATGGGGTCATGTAGAGCGCAGTCAGTTTACCTAACCACACGTTGACTGGGCAGGCTTAGTCCTCTGAGCGGTTAACCAGTATTGTGCACATTCTTTCGCCAGAAACTGACAACTGCCCTTCTTGAATCAGCGGAAGGGAGAGAATGACCGTAGAAAATATTTCATGATCAGTCTCCACAAAAGAATATTGCCAACCTCCGCGGGGGTTGAACCCGCGACCTCCTGGTCTCCAGTCGTCGGCGCATCCAACTGAGCCACTGAGGTTGGCACGGTTATTTGAGCATGTGTTTTCGAACGATCTCTCGCATTTCGTTTTTATCCTATTCAATATTGAACAATATAGAGCCATAATAAGTTTTCCCGCCTCTAAAAAACATTTAAAAGAAAACAAAAACAACCACAAAAAACAACAACAACAACAAAAACACAAAACAAAACAAAAAATAGAGCCTCGCTGGTACAATGCGTCTACAATGCTGGAAAGTATTTTGTACACAAGATACCAAAAACAAAAACCAGGACCAGGCAGATCAGTTCACTATTGCACACAAATGTGTTCATCATTAAAATGGTATGCATAACATTCCAGAATTATGACTGAATGCTGAAGTGTAAAGCATGAAATTTTTGTTTCTGGGTTATTGTGGTGGTGCTCAGCTTAGCTGGGAACAAATGCATATGATCTGTTTGTAGTGGGAAATTTGATAAAGATTTTGTGCAAATGACAAAAAATTCCAATTTGAAGTCATTCCTGTTTGTTATGTGCATATCAGTACTTACTCCGGTACATGTAAGTGAGATACGGCCATCATTTCCCTCTTCTTTTTTCCTGTTTTTTTTTTTTTTTTTTTTTTTTTTATTATGAATTCAGGGGTTTTCTCCAACTCTCATCGTTGCAGTTTTTACCCCCAAAACCTTGTTACCCTTAAGTAAGGAGTAAGAATCCTAAGTGATGCATACATAATCAAACCCAAAAACAATTTTATTTATCTAGGCTTTTTATTTTGATCTATTTGTGGAGTAAAGGCTATAAATTATCACCATTTGAGCAACCGTTAACCGTTAAACAAAAACAAATTGTAGCAGACAATATTATAAAATTGTTTCATTTTCAGAGAATTTAAGGCTAGACAGACAATTCACATGAAATGTCAAGCCTTATTTTATCTTGAAAAATATTTCAAAGAGTCGTCTGCTGCATCTAAGATAAGTGCTTGAAGGGTTAATCTCTTTAAAATAATAAACCTTTAAACCTTTTACACCACATAAGGGACTCCCTTGGACCCTCACTTTAAAAATCTGAGAAAACTGTGAGTTTCCATGGGCAATGACTTTGGGCAACAGTGTTTTTTAATTGTAAATGGGTAAATTCTCAACAGAGTTACTGAACTTGTTTTCTGTCAACATTTCATTTCTTTTTAATACTTGAAAACTAATGAATGAGTTTATGTCATATTTTACCCATTGATACATTTTGATATTGAGTAGATGTCATGACTAGATAGATCTTAGATGAGATTGGTAATGGTTCAAGTTTGTAATTCTTCAGTAGAGTTACAGTACTTGAAAAAACATCATTTGAGTTTTTGCTTAATACAAATTGATGGATTTTTTATCAGATTTTTTGATCCAGTATACATTACATGTATGTCCTTGTTATTGATTAATACAATACTTTTCCAAGCAGTTATGGCCCTTGATTGTCATCAAATTGTGATTTTCTTATATATTCTGAGATAGGGTACACAGATATGTACTTGTTTTGCAGGTTTTAAGCTTGACTTGAAATTTAGGGAGACGTTTCTTCTCTTTCTAGAAAAGATAGAGAGGAGATTTAGTTTTAATTCATATTTCCCTATACAATGATTCTATATAGTTGACCTCCCTCAGCTGCAAATAGGTATAAGTTTGACAATAGCAGGGAGACTGTTTCTCTCCAGTCGTCCTTTACCCTATTCCCTGCTGTGTGTAATTGTATGATGTATGCAGTGTTCCAGCTAGTCCAATTAATCTATTTTTGGACATCTTGCAATTATCTCCCATTTTGTTTCATCCTGGAGAACCGGCTTAGTTATGACACACTATATCACAGAAACAAGCATTAATTTTTTATTTGGCTAAACAAAGGCTTGAAGAGTCATTTGATGTATAAACACAGTGCTCCGGCTATGATTTGAGGGCAGATGGGTGCCAATTAGGGCATTTTTTGCGCGGTCATGCAAGAATGAGGGCACCATGTGTCAAGAAATGTCAGGTCTTGTTTTCTGGGAAAAATAAGATAATATATTTCACCCAGACTGCTAAGCGTTAAAAGTTTTATGTGTATTCTAGATTGATGCATTTATTGTGGAGTGAGAATATATTTTGCAATCTCTTGGTACTAAGCATATCATATTCAGTGTGAGGTCCATGCAAACAGTGCCCTACCTGGCGTCCCTCTGCTTTCAGACCCTAACTGGTGCAATGGTTAGATCTGGTTTGAGATTGCTGGTCTCCCTCCCCACCCCCCACCCCCACCAACCCCCACCAAAACAAATCTTTTTTAGTATTTTCTGAAAAGAAGTTTGAATTTTGTTTTTTGTTGTACATTTGGCTTTTTTGCACTAAAATTTGTATATTACTACATGGCTTCATATAAGGTTTTAATAATTACTCAGAATAATTTCAGAATTTTTTTCCTTATCTCCATCAAAACCTTGGGCACTGTTTCTAGGAAAATAATCCAAAAATAAATAAAAAGTAAGCAGTAAAAAAGCAAAGTTTTCCCTACTGTCCTAACTATTTTTTTACCCCGGCACACAATAGTGGCGGGATGTTATCGGTTCATGTTGGACATTCATGTGTCCGTCTGCCAATTGTGTGTCTGTCCGTCCATCCATATTTCGTTTCTGGATTATAACTTGAGTAAACGTCAGTGGATTTCCACCAAACTTGGTGTGTGCTTTGATATTATAGAGATCTGGTTTGGGATTGATAATGGGCCAATTTTGTCAAATTTTGACAAGGTTGTCTGCCCGAGACATGTCCATATTTTTGTATCCAGACAATAACTTAAGTAAATGTCAAGGGATTTTAACCCAACTTACATGTAGTAGATGCATTGATATTAAGGATATACATGTATAGTCTGGGATTGCTAATGGGCAAATTTTGTCCATTTTTGACAGTTATCTGCCTGTGACACGATAATGGCAGGGAATTATCATTTTACTTTTATATTTTCTGACATGAAATTGAAACCCTAAAATTTCCTTTTTTTTTTTTTTTTTTTTTTTTGGCTTAGGCAATTTTGTCAAATATTGGCAGTTTCCACTACACAATAGTGATGTTGTATTAAAGGTATTGTTTCAAATTATTTCAGTCATGCTATCGACTTTTCTGCTTATTTCTTCCAATTCAGCTCTGCCAGGATTATGCCATATTAATTTAGTTGCTGTCTGTTTGGTTGTTGCTGTGAGAGCAGGTAACATTTCAAAATTGGGAAATTTTAAACAACAATCCATCTTAAAACATGATTATAATTTATTAATTTGTGAAGAAAGGATTGAAAATACCTGTCAAACACTTGTAAGTGAATAAGCAATTGATTTGTTATTTGAAAATTTATAAATTACATCTTTTCCAAAACCATCAAAGTAATTTAATTTGTGTTTGTAGATGTATGAAATGGGTCAAGACCCGAGCTTGGAACTTTTCTGCCTCAGCCCTTGAAACCCAGGGTAAGTTGAAATTGAATTTGTCATACATGTACATTTTACAAATTTATAAACAGTCATGCAGAAGCTGCTAAAATATAAATTTATAAATGTGCAACATATCTTGCATTGCTTAGTAGGGTCGGTTATGTATTTCTTCACGGTCAGATCCAGTGGGGATTTAGCGTTGTAAGTGTTGGATACTGTATTTAACCTAAATTACATTCCTTATTCTGTACCTTTAACTTACGAAATTTCGACAAGTCGATTTTTCTACCTGTGAATGTATCTAAAATTGCTGATAAATTTGCTTGATGAGTGGCAAACATTGTAGACCCTGATCAGGGTCACATTCTCTAGGATCTGATTTGGATCTACACTGCTTGTCAGATAACGGAGAACTAATCAAAACTTTTAATTTGATCAAAACAGAAAACTTTGTTTAAGCCTAGTCCTGCTGAACCTGGATATACTCTGCCTTTGCAAACAGTGTAGATCCAGATCATTTAGCTTCTTTAAATCTGGGTCTGCACTGTTTGTCATTCAGTATGTGAATTTGTATTAACAATCTGGATCGAGTAATCTGATCGGCTGAAAATTAGAAGTGGGCATGGCATCTTAATTGATTCAGCATGACAAGGGTTAATTATCCCAAATCTGCCCCAGGCCTATGTCAAATCATATACAAGGCAGTTGTAAAACTGAACTTTGATGAAAATTGCCCCTTAAAATTTGGTAACTCAATGTTTTGTTCTTGTTGCAGTTTCCTTTTGCTTTAGTGGCCAACAGACCTTCGTCAATGTTAGCTGACCTTAGTGGCTGAGTTTGATGCATGTCCGACTAGTGTTCATGAGGTTATACATGTAATTCACCTGGTTAGCAACATTCTTTTGTGGAGATCAATCATGATAATTTCTACAGTCATTCTCTCCCTTCTGCTGAGTCAAGAAGGGCAGTTTTCAGTTTCTGTCAAAAGAATGTGCAGAATACTCACTCAGTACTGGTAAACCGCCTAGAGGATTAAGTCTGCCCAGTAAAAGTGTGGCTACTGTAGGTAAATTGACCGCTCTCCACATTACCCCATTGGGTTGATTGGGCCATAAAAGTGCAACACAAACATCATCATTGGTTCAAATGTAGCAAACATCATAGTACTGCACTGACGAGTTGATGTACAATGTACTGCCATATTGTCATTTTTAAGAACATTTATACATTATTTATACATTATCCAGTCCCGAAGCACAATATACATTGTATATATTATGATAGAATACTTGTCTCTTGGCTTGGTTGCCATGGCAACAGAAAGCTCCCATAGATTTTTAATTGGAAAATATCGTGAATGTTTGTCTACCCAGTTTATGTGTTAAATTTTGACAAGCAGCCATTTGTTTGCTTGCCACCATGGCAAAATTGTTGGAGTAGGAAATTTGTAAAGCGCCAGCAAAGAAAGAAGACCCTGTTAAGCACCAGCAGGGAAAGAAAATTCTGTTGAGCTTGTCTTGACTGGCCTTGTAAAGACACATAGGACATGCAGTATAGGTGGGAGTTCAACATGCGATTGAAATACCTTTTCTACCATGCAAATGGGTCATCCTAGAGCTTTCAGAGAGGGAGAAGTTTTGCGACAATTTCAGTATTTTAGTGAGAAGTTTTGGTCCAAATTTTGGATTTCCCTGTACATTCTGTGCATTTTCACTTCTCCCTCACCTCAAGATAAGAGTATGTCAGCCAGCTCTCTAGGATAACGGTATTAACTCTTGCCATCATTTCTTCATTTATTCAATAAAGATGAGAGCTTGGTAAGTCCTGCATTCTGGCAAATATAGAGAATGGCCATTGAGACCAAGCTTTATGTTTCACTCAAAATTTTATTCTCTGAGGTTTATCTTCCCCTACCCCTGTGCTGTATACATGTATAAAATGATGATATTGTTTAACACCTTCAAAACCAAGAACTGGTCCAATGATGATCCTTTCATTAGTTGAATGAAAAAATGGTACTTAACATGTGCATATCTGTAGTGGCTGTATCACTCAGCTGAGTGAGTCGTGGCCTGTGGGCCTCTTGTTAATATGTAAAATGCTGATAGAGGTTCATGGGATCTTTTGTGTCAAAAACAGTCTGTTCTTAATACATGTAAGTATTAAGTAAGAGCTTCATGATAGTGGCAGAGTATTAAGCAACCTTTGATGTCTATCCGTCAATCCACACTTCATTTCAGGAAAAATCCTCCTACTGTTTTCATCAGATTGCTTTGAAACTTTGTGGACAGTTAGACCATGAGACGGTCAGCATATACTGTTTTGAGGTTACATTACACAATTATTGCTCTTATAAGGTTTTCATCTCAACTTTGTTGTTGGATAAACAGAAGATGTGGAGAATTGCAGCCAGGTTACAGTGCACCAAATTTTCATATTCTTTTAAGGTTACTGTACACCAAATTTTTACAGTTATATCTTCAAGTGCTTTCAGACTAACTCTTCCTACAGTTTTAATCAGTACCAGTTGAGACTATGAAGTTTTACTGCACATATTGATTCAAGGTTACAGTACACAATTTTTTGTAGAGTTGTTACACATCAAACACTGCCTTAATTTCTACCTGTTTTGTTATCCTGCAGTGGCTAGATATCATGCAATGTCTGTAATGCTTTTATTGGTAATGTAATGGAGTCTAGATATCTAGATGTATAAGCTGTTTTACAAAACATGCTTTTGCTATTTTTTTCAGGGTGGCAAACAGTAATAAGAGAAAATTTGCAGTTATGCAACGAAGCTATCCACCAACAAAAACACCTCGGTTAACTTATACAAAGAACAACTAAAGACAACTTCATGTTCTTGTGGGAGAATACAGTTTTTGACATGGCCACCTCTGGTGTAACAGAAGGGTGTTTATATGCTGTTGTTTTTCAAGGAGGCACATATAATTATGTTCGTTTTTCTGAGAGTGGCATTTTCAAGGGTTTTTTCAAAAGTAGAGGTGAGTTACTCTTAAATTGTTGCAGCATACTGAAATCATTTTACCAGACACTACACCAAACTCCTGTCTTTTATTGTTACTTCTTTTCTTAATTTACCAGATTAAATATATTGTCGCACTTGCATGGCTGAGTAAGTTGTGTGTGCAAGTTTGCGTCAGTTCGTTCATTCAGTGTACTTCCCCTCAACCTGGTGTCCACCTAAATGAGATTTACAAACTGTCAACCTTTACAGTTTGTTTCATTTTACCACTGATTGTATAATGTCACTGAGCTAAACAAGGAAGACAACTCTCACTCTTCTGGTGTTTGTGTTATGTGCCCTTAATCCATGATTTAAATGTTTTTATGCGCCGCCACTAAAAAAGTGGCGGGGTATTATGTTATACCCTCTGAAATTTTGAGTGTCCGCCCATCCATCTGTCCGTCCGTCCATCCGTCTGTCAGCGCCCCCACCATTCTTCTGCCCGCAACTCCTCCTACAGTTTGAGGCCAATCCTTTTCAAACTTTACAGGCGCTTTTAGGATGGTCTGAAGATATGCATATTGTTTTTTCAGAATCCTGAAATTATTTTTTACCACATTTTTTGCATTTTTAACTTAGACTTTTTTCGAGCCCTAATACTACAGAAATGTATAGGGAGTATGTACCTTCTGCTTGCAACTCCTCCTACAGTTTTAGGCAAATCCTTTTCAAACTTTACATGCGCTTTTAGGATGGTCTGAAGATATGCATATTGTTTTTTCAGAATCCTGAAATTATATTTTATCACATGTTTTGCATTTTTAACTTAGACTTTTTTTGAGCCCTAATACTACAGAAATGTGTAGGGAGTATGTACCTTCTGCCCGCAACTCCTTCTACAGTTTTAGGCCAATCCTTTTCAAACTTTACAGGCACTTTTAGAATGGTCTGAAGATATGCATATTGTTTTTTCAGAATCCTGAATTTATTTTTTATCACATTTTTTGCATTTTTAAATTAGACTTTTTTCGAGCCCTAATACTAAGAACTGTATAAGGAGTATGTACCTTCTGCCGCAACTCCTCCTACAGTTTTAAGCCAATCCTTTTCAAACTTTAGAGGCACTTTTAGGATAGTCTGAAGATATGCATATTGTTTTTTCAGAATCCTGAAATTATTTTTTATTACATTTTTTGCATTTTTAACTTAGACTTTTTTCGAGCCCTAATACTACAGAAATGTATAGGGAGTATGTACCTTGTACACACGACTCCTCCTACATTTTCAGGCCGATCTTTTTTAAACTTTACACACGCTTTTAGGATGGTCTGAAGATATGCATATTGTTTTTTTTTTTCAGAATCCTGAAATTACTTTTTAGCTCACCTGAGCTCTGCTCAGGATGAGCTATTGTGATCACTTTTCGTCCTTCGTCCGTCTGTGAGTGCGTGTGTCCGTCCGTTAATATTTTCAAATGACTTCTCCTCTGAAGCCGCTGAGCCAATTTTGCTAAAATTTCATATGGAGCCTCTTTAGGGTGGGGGAACGAAAAATTGCTAAAATGGTCGCGGTCATTTGACCAAGATGGCCGCCACGCCCATATATGGTAAAAACCTTCTCCTCCAGAATCGAGAATGCCTTGGGGCTGAACCTTTGCAGGAATCATCGGGGACGGGAGGTCTATCAAAATTATGAAAAGAATTGTTGTACATTGACGTTTGACCTTTTTACGGCAAGGTCAAGTTTGCTTCCCTATGCATTTGAATGGGAAAAACATTTAAAAATCTTCTTCTCCAAAACCAAGCATGCCTTATGGCTGAATTTCTGCATATATCTTCAGGAACAGGAGGGCTACCAAAATTGCTAAAATAATGGTGTACATTGACATTTGACCTTTTTATGGTAAGGTCAATTTTGCTTCCTTATGCATTTGTATGGGAAAAATGTTCAGAATTTCAAACAACTTCTCCTCTGGAGCCGCTGGGCCAATTTTGCTCAAATTTCATATGGAGCCACCTTAGGTAGGGGGAACAAAAGATTTCTAAAATGGTCATGGTTCGTTGACCAAGATGGCCGCCATGCCCATATATGGTAAAAACCTTTAAAAATCTTCTTCTCTAGAACCGAGGATACTTTGGGGCTGAATGTTTGCATAAATCATCGGGGACAGGGGGTTTACCAAGTTGCTAAAATAGTGGTCATATATTGACATTTGACCTTTTTACGGCAAGGTCAAGTTTGCTTCCTTATGCATTTGTATGGGGAAAAACATTTAAAAATCTTATTCTCCAAAACGGAGGATGGCTTGTGGCTGAATCTTTGCATATATCATCTGGAACGGGTGGTCTACCAAAGTTGCTAAAATAATTGTCATACATTGACATTTAACCTTTTTACGGTGAGGTCAAGTTTGCTTCTGTATGCATTTGTATGGGCCCCATACATTTGTATGGAAAAAATGTTGATAATTTCAAATGGCTTTTCCTCTGACGCCTCCGGGGCAGTGTTGCTCAAATTTCATGCAGAGCCTCTGTGGGCAGGAGATTGAAAGATTGCTAAAATGGGTATGGTCCATTGATCAAAATGGCTGCCATGCCCGTATCTGGTAAAAACGTTTAAAAATCTTCTTCTCCATAACCAAATAAGCTCTGGGTCCTAATCTTTGCACAAATGATGGGAGACAGGAGATCTACCAAAATTGCTAAAATGATGATTCTATGTTGACGTTTGACCTTTTTACCTCCAAGGTCAAATTTGCTTCCCCATTTGTATGGGCCATATACATTTATATTGAAAGTATCAAAGTGACTTGTAGATCAACAGTAGTTAAAATTGTTCTGATTGGAAATCTAAGATGGCCACATCTGATTTATATTTATAATATTTCCCTGCCACTGTGCTGTTTACATGTATAAAATCATGATTCTTCAGAAACCACTTAGCCAATTTCCACCAAATTTCACATTGATCCTTCTGTTGAAATGTGATTGATAGTTTATTCAAATGATCATGCTCCATTGACTGTCAGGCCCATATATTCTTCTTCAAAACTAAGAACTGCTCAAATGATGATATTTTCATTAGTTGTGATGATAGGATTGGAAAAATGTTGCATAACATCTACATGTCTGCAGTGGCTATGTCACTCAGGTGAGCAAATTGTGGCCCGTGGGCCTCTTGTTATCACTTTTTCTTGCATTTTTAACTTAGACTTTTTTGTGTGTTTTTTTTTTTTTTTTTTTTTGTATGAAATAACTGTTTATTGCTTCTCTTCATGTTTAACTTAGATTGTTTTAACCCTTATACTACAGAAGTGCATAGGGAATATGTCGCTGTGGCAGGGCATGGTGCATGGCTTGCATTTTTATTTAATTTTAGTATGCATGTGCGACATAAACTTCAACGAGGGTCTTTATATTTTTATACCCCACCACATAATAGTGTCGGGGTATTATGGTATCACATTGACTGTCCGTCCGGCCATCCTTTTGTCGTGCATCTGTATTTTCTTTTGCAGATGATAACTTATGCTGTCAATGGGTTTTCACCAAATTTGGTGTGTGCATTGGTATTGTAGGGATCTGGCGGCCATCTTGAAAACGTATTTTTCGCTTCTTTTCCTGAACCGAAAGGCTTATTGACTTTAACTAAGTAGGAAGCATCAGGGTGACTTGTAGAACATAAAAAGCTAAAATCGACGATAGTAAAATCCAAGATGACCGCCATGGCGGCCATCTTGAAAATCTGTTTTTCGCTTCTTCTCCTAAACCCAAAAGCCAATTGACTCCAAACTTGGTAGGAAGCATTGGGGTAACTTATAGATTAAAAATAAAATTGTCCCTATTGGAAATCCAAGATGGCCAGCATGCTGGCCATCTTGAGAGTCAATTTTTCGCTTCTCCATCTGAACTGAAAGACCAGTTGACTCGAAACTTGGCAGGAAGCATTGGGATGACTTGAAGATCAAAAGTAGCTAAAATCGTCCTGACCAGAAATCCAAGATAGCTGCCTTGACCGCCATCTTGAAAATTTATTTTTCGCTTCTTCTCCTAAACCAAAAAGCCAATTGACGCCAAACTTGGTAGGAAGCATTGGGATGACATAGATCAAATATAGCTAAAATCATTCCAATCGGAAATCCAAGATGGATGGCCGCCATGGCGGCCATCTTGAAAATTTATTTTTCGCTTCTTCTCTTGAATCAAAAGACCTATTGACTTTAAACTTGGCAGGAAGCATCAGGGTGACTTGTAGATCAAAAATAGCTAAAATCGTCCCAGTTGAAAATCCAAGATGGCTTCCATTGCAGCCATCTTGTTTTATATATAGGGAAACCTTTTAAAAATCTTTTTGTCTGGAACTAGAAGGCCCTCGCCTTTGATATTTGGTTACATGGCTCCATCTAGTTCACAAGCCTATTCAACAATAAGGCACCATGCAATCATGCTTCTGTCCAGTACCCCAGTCTGTCATCTGAAAACATTCATTTTCAATAAGTTTTAAACATACAAAGTCCCATGAAAAGAAATCCTTAGTATTTTAGAATATACTAGAGACAATGACACTCCGGTGAGGGAATTAGGGCCCTCTGGGCCTTCTTGTCATAGTGAAATATGCAAGGCGCTTCTTGTGAGTATTCACAACATATGTTTTCATGGAGTAATAAGAGAAATATTATCTGGATACCCCTGTTATCAATCTGGAGCCATGAATAAGAACCTGGAGGAGGGCTAAAATAAGAATGAATAATTCTGACAAGTCAAATGTTAGTCAGTAATGCTCTGTTTTACAAAACTGATGATCAATGATGAAATTGGGGCCAATTCCATACACTAAATAGCAATCAGCAGTCAGTATTTATACACACTTTCTTATTCTTTATTAGAACTTCTATAAATATACTGTAATAACCCTAGTTATTCTGACAATACAAATAAGTCTCAACCACTAAAAGTGAAGACTGTTTGAAACAGTGAATAAGAAAATAACAGAAATTGTTTAACATAGTCTGTAATTTCTAGATTCTTTGTTACACAGTCATCGCTTTGCCTTTCGGCAGTTATACAAACCCATACTACCGCACCTTGCAAAAGACGCCTTTCAGTCACTCCCAGTCAGTCTAGATTCATGCACCATTGCAGCAGTTGAAAAATTTATGAATAAACATCTAGTTGAGTGCACTGCCTGGAGAAGTAACTGAGAACACCTTGATATAATCATTGCAAGCACAAAAAGGCAGAAAGGGCCAGACGTGTTAGCTGGTCAGTTATTAACTCCATACGTATGCCATAGCTCCAGACGAAGGGAGTTTATAGATAACTATTTTCCGCAGGAGTAAGAATTTTCTAGGGATATGCTGATTTCGTGGATTTCAATGAGTTTTATACATGTACCTCCCCATTGTAGTGGCAGGGTATTATGGTATACTCTTCAGTGTGTGTCCATCTATTTGTCCACCCGTCTTTCCTCTCTTTGTTTTAGTACAATTTCTACAGTTTTCATACATGTACCATCATGTTGAATTCTGATCAGCCCAAATAAAAAAGAAATATGTGTTTAGGAGTTTAGGGTAACATGTTCGGAAAAAAATAGATAGGGTAGATAGGGATTCTTTTTTTATGTCCGCGGTAGCGGTAGCAGTTACCTGTTGTTTTTGCCCTGTTTGTTTGTTGGTTGGACAACTTTAACATTGGTCATAATTTTTTAACCCTTTGAGATAGAGCCTTTATATTTGGCATGTAACTTTCTTGTGACAAGGGCTTCCCTCTCATATAAAAATTTTGACCTTAACCTTGACCTGTGACCTACTTTAAAGAAGAATTAACATTGGTCATAACTTTTGAACTGTTTCAGATAGAGCTTTCATATTTGGCTTGTAGGTTCCTTATGACAAGGGCTTCCCACGCGTACAAGAAATTTGGACCTGTGACCTTGACCTGTGACCTACTTTAAAGAAAAAATTGACCTTGGTCACGGAAATTTTTAATTAAAATGTGTTTAAAGAGCTTATGTTTTCCAAACCATATCATGGATTTGCTTTATATTTGCTATGATGATACAGGTAGATACAGGTCCAAAGGGTTATTTGACAATAACCCCACCCATGCTTATGACTTCAAGGTCAAGGTCACAGATGCTAATGTTGTTAAGAGTTCATATTTTCCAAACCATATGGTGGATTGGGTTTATATTTGATACAACGATAGATACAGGGCCAAAGTGATATCAGTAATACCCCTACCCATGCCTCAAGGTCAAGGTCACACATACAGAAATTTTTAATTTAAAGTATGTTTAGAGCTCATATTTTCCAAACCATATAATGGATTTGCTTCATATTTGGTTACCAAAGGATGATAGTTACAGGTCCGAAGTTTTATTCAGTCATACCCCTGACCCAGACCTCAAGGTCAAGGTCACAGAATTAGATGTCAAAGTTTTCAAGAGCTCATATTTTCCAAATCATACAATGGGTTTGTTTCATATTTTGTTTGATGATAGATACAGGTCAAAGTTTTTATTCAGCAATACCCGTGCCCATGCCTATGACCTCAAGGTCAAGGTCATAGACTTACAAATTTTGATAGTAAACATTTTAAAAGCTCATATTTTCTGAACCATATGATTGTTTTGGTTCATTTTTTGGTATGATGATAGCTACAGGTTCAGAGTTCTATTCAATGATACCCGGCCCATGCCCATGACCTAAGGGTCAAGGTCACAGGCTCATTTTAAAAAAGGTTAGTGTCTTGGATTCATATTTCATACACAGATATATAATCATAAAATATAGGTCAAAATCAATTTGGGGTAAAATCTGCCAATTATTACATGTATGAGCGTTATGGCCCTTTTTTTCAACTTCCATTTTTTTTTTTTTTTTGCAAAATGTCTGCGTGTGGATGAGGATGGCCCTCGGCAAGGGTATCTGAGTCATATTGACACATTTTTTTTTTTTTCTTCTTTTATAGGCTAGATATCGTTTTGACACTGGTGAGACCATTTCGTTTCCCTATGTTACAACAGTATACATGATGCATGGACCTGCAAAATACAAGGTAAAAAGACATTATTCATGTTATTGGTGGAATTATTTAATCTTGATTTCCCTGTCTCACACACATGGCATAGTTGGGTTTGTGTCTTTGCAAACCTCCAACAATTTTCAAGGTTATAGTTTGAAGCTGAAACCATAGTAAGGATATAGACTGAGCATGTGCATAAAAGTCACAGAACCTCAGTCAAACAGAGTTATGTAACCATGATTTACTCAGAAAGTATTTATTATAGACATGATATGGTATGGTTCATGTTGCCACAACCACTGCCATTTAACAGGTAATGATTTGAAACTTGATTCAAAGCAAGGTAAGACTATAGACTGGGCATATGCATAAAGGTCACAGAACTCTGATCAAAGCTTTATCGTAAGAGTTGGAAATTTGTACAATGGCAAGAATACAGGTTGAGCTTGTGCATGAAGCTCACATGACTGACAGTCCAATGACAAATGTACAAAGACAAGGTGGCAGTGGCAGCCCTTTTTTTTTTAGGGACCTTCTAGTTTTTCTAGCTTGTTCCACAGGCTCTGCATTATTACAAATTTTCATTTTAGAAAATGTATGCCAAAAATTTAAACCATTTTTTTTTTTTTTTTTTTTTTTTTTTTTACAATTAGGGCAGTAAATTGTTATGTGCTAAATGTAGAACTTTTTTTTTTTCTACTGCAAGATGAGGGAAAAGGTCTGTAAAGTTTTGGTCAGGGCAAAATAGAATATGGTAGGAAAAGTCAGTGAAAAGTAAGGAATTTTGTTCCTGATTAAGGTTGGCACCCTTAATGTAGTCACTGATCAGGATTCAGGACAATATGATCTGGTTCTGCACTGTTTTCTTAATCTATTTTGATGTACAAACTTTTAGGACAATTACAGTGGTGACTGATTTCATGTAATAAATCTTTCAATGGAACTTTACTCAAACATTATTTAGAGCAGTTTGAAACATATTATAGAGGTATGGGAAGGATTTGCTACCCTGAGGTTGAAGGTGCACTGTATTGTGTCTCTTCTTTATGCCTTCTTTTGTTTCCTACCACTTATTTATGCATCATTGGTATGTGAGGGTTTATTATGACTAATACAGTCATGCCTGGCTTAAAGACTGCCTGTATTGAACAGTCACCTGTCTTTAACATTTTCTGGTCCAGCTGAAGAAAAATAAGAGTAAATTTACCTGTATTAAGCAAGTGCCTATTTTCAGAAGCCACTTTTTGGCTTTCCCCAGGTGTTGCTTAACACAGGTTTGACTGTAACCAAGGTGTCTAGGCTAATGAAACTTCATACACGTAACCCTCATGATGCACCTATCCACTGCCATCAGCTGTTACTGACTTTTACCTCTTTTTTGTGCATGACATGAACAACATCTGTGTATTTAGCTCAGTTCAGCAGTCTCGACATAGCCTTTTGACAAATTGCTTGTTTGAAATAAGGAACAAGCTTAATTCTTGTAATTGGAATTTTTGTGCAACATTTTAAAGCAGTTTAATTATTTGTATTTTTAATGTTCTGTTTCAGATACATATTACACAGTGCCTAGTAAGAAGCAGACAGTGTGATGTCGAACGTGGACAAACTGAATCTGTGCATTTCCTGACAAGAGAGACTGATTTTTTTGTATTTTTACATAGATGAATGTAGGCCTTTGTGAACTGGCTACTTTAACAACTGAATATAAAATGAAATTAATTCTGTATGTGTACCAAAATACTGGATGAAATTTAAAAGCTCCATATTCCTCAAAAATAAACTTTTTATATCAAGAAAGGTTCGGTAAAATAATATATAGTCTTAATACAATTATAAGATGTTGCATTTGATAGCCTGTAAAATTTCAGGTAGTCTCTCATTTTTTGAACTGGATCAAAAATAAAATGTTTTTTATTGTGTCCCTGAATTAATGTGCCAACATTAATTCAGAGATACTATAAAAAAAAAAAAAAAGGAAAGAAAATCTTCTCATTTCAAGAATGAGAGTCTTAACTGAAATTGTACAGGCTGTCAGCTGCCACATTTTATGATTGTCTTAATACCATATGTCAATTTATTAAACTTTTGTTGGAAAGTAAAATGTCATTTTTTGAGGAATAAGGAGCCTTTAACAATCACATCCGAGTTCATCATCGTAATTATGCATCTTTCATACATCTTAGCATCATTTATTTATCTTCTGTCTGGTATTGAAATCTTTGTAACTTTCATGGGGAAAGCAGTTAAATGTCCCTCAGCAGTTATCTGAAATTATTTAAATCATAACCTAATTATGTGGCTTGAACACAACATTTTGAAATATACATTTTGAACCTTTTTTTTTTTTTCCAATTAACGTAGATTTCTTTCAAATTACATTATCTTTACACACTCATGTGAAATGCATACTTCTAAGATATGGCCTAAACAAATTAGGTATTGATATTTTCCTTCATTCTCCACAAATGTTGTCAGTACTAATTAAAAGCACCTAATATATGAGATTCAAATGAGTACCTGCACCATACATTTCCATTAAGCAACTAGAAAAAACATTCATCTGGATAGTCATCTTATCTCAAGAGTTTTATGCAATATGTCATTTATGCTATATAATATGGAGAAAATGAGGAAAGTTAGACTATCAAGTACATCTGGACATTATTATGCAATACAAAAGATTTATAGAAGTAGCAAATTGAAAACAGGTTTAAAAACTGAAAATTGCCAAGGATTTATACCTCAACATCCCACTCCAACCCACCCCCATTTTCTCTATAATAGGAGAATATTGAGGTCTTTTTAGCTCACCTGAGCTCTGCTCAGGATGAGCTACGGTGATCACTTTTCATCCGTCCGTCCGTGCATCCATCCATTAACATTTTCAAATGACTTCTCCTCTGAAGCGCTGAGCCGATTTCGCTCAAATTTCATATAGTTTATTCAAATGATCTTGCTCCCTGACTGTCAGGCCCATATATTCTTCGTCAAAACTAAGAACTGCTGAAACGGTATTTCATTAGTTGTGATGGTAGGATTGGAAAAATGTTGCATAACATCTACATGTCTGCAGTGGCTATGTCACTCAGGTGAGCGAACCGTGGCCCGTGGGCCTCTTGTTTTATTATAATGAAATGTTTATAATATTCCCTTTTTGTTTGTTAATTACATTTGTATTTTTTAGCTCACCTGTGATCACTTTTCGTCCGTCGTTCGTGCGTGCGTCCGTCCGTTAACATTTCAAATGACTTCTCCTCTGAAGCCTCTGAGCCAATTTAGCTCAAATTTCATATGGAGCCTCCTTAGGGTGGGGGAACCAAAAATTGCTAAAATGGTCGCGGTCTGTTGACCAAGATGGCCGCCACGCCCTTATATGGTAAAAGCCTTTAAAAATCTTCTCCTCCAGAACCGAGAATGCCTTGGGGCTGAACCTTTGCAGGAATCATTGGGGACGGGAGGTCTACCAAAATTGCTAAACATTGACGTTTGACCTTTTTACGGCAAGGTCATATTTGCTTCCCTGTGCATTGGTATGGGAAAAACCTTTAAAAATCTTCTTCTCCAAAACCGAGCATGCCTTATGGCTGAATCTTTGCATATATCTTCAGGAACAGGAGGGCTACCAAAATTGCTAAAATAATGGTTGTACATTGACATTTGACCTTTTTACGGTAAGGTCAATTTTGCTTCCTTATGCATTTGTATGGGAAAAATGTTCAGAATTTCAAACAACTTCTCCTCTGGAGCCTCTGGGCCAATTTTGCTCAAATTTCATATGGAGCATCCTTAGGTAGGGGGAACAAAAGATTGCTAAAGTGGTCACGGTTCGTTGACCAAGATGGCTGCCATGCCCATATATGGTAAAAACCTTTAAAAATCTTCTTTTCTAGAACAAAGGATGCTTTGGGGCTGAATGTTTGCATAAATCATCGGGGATAGGGGGTCTACCAAAGTTGCTAAAATAATGGTCATACCTTGTGAAATAGTGTCATTGGTACATTACTGCAGTGTTCTCAATCTTGGAAAAAATTCTTTTTATTCTTTAGATCTTCCCTGCATTTTTTATATGGAAGGATTGAACAAGACATTCATAAAAATTTGTCTAGATCAAGGTTATTATAATTGTTAAGTATTAAAAATTGTGACTCTGATGCTCTTTGTGTAGTGAGAATTCAAGAAAATTTACTAGAACCTTGCAAATTAGTGGTCATCAGCCTTTTGTGAGGTATTTAACCGTGATCCCACACCATGGGTATAATATTTTTTGAGTCTCAAAATGATAGGCCTGAGCTTGAACATGATCATTTCTTTTCCATCCATGTCACCAGTTTGATGTTAGTCCATCTGTGTGTGTTTATCTGTGCTCACATAAACAAAAGATTCCCCATTTAACCCATAAAGCCCCAACACAACTGCAGCAGATGACAATTAACATATATCTTTTATTAGTAATTTTCATTCAAAGTAAGTCTTGACATTTCTACTTTACAGATGATTCATATGAAACATCCAGGCTTATTTTTCTATGAAAAAAAAAATATATATATATATGTAATGTTGTCTTCTACAAACCTTGCTTGGCGCTGTAAGGGTTTAGTATGGATTTTTTTAATTTGATATGACATTTAAAAGATTTTGTCATTATATATAATTTCTAAACATTCACATGTTAAGTAAAGATGATTCTTTCTGCATTTCATTTTTCGATGAAAAACTGTCAAAACATTTTTGTCAAGGCGGGGACAAAAAATATTGCTTGTGAATGTCGGCCAATAATGTTCTTACTGACATTGCCTGATCTGCAGTAAAATCATCTGGGAAGATGACTTACAAGGAGTACCCCATAACCAACATGTCCAGGATTGTTGAATTTTATTACTTGTCCATGAACAGGTAAATGGTCAAAATCCACTTGTCCATCCAATATTTACTTGCCTGCAAATTGACAGTTGTCTTATTTCTCAAAGAAAGCATATGTACCCATGAGGCGCAGTGAGGCGTTTCTAATGAGTACTAACAACAAGGTTTCTCAAGAAGCAAGGGAAAAAAAAAGATGTAATTTTGGTACTCGAGAGCTAAAGCTTTGAAGTCCTTGTCGGAGGACAAGTAAATTAATTCTAGTTGTTCGCATATAGTACTAGTAGTAGTAGATATTTATTTGTTCATAAAGTGTCAGACATGAATATATGCAAATACACATACCATGAAAACATAAATTTATTCTGATGTCCAGCCATTATCATAAGGATCACAACTTTTGTCATACTTGTTATGCACCCCTCACCTCCTCCCCCTCCCCCCCACAACCACACACACACAACCCACCACACACACACACATAAGAGGAGGGTGACATACTGATTTTGGTGCAGATCCTGTTTTGATTGGTGTTGGCATCCCACTTGTCTGTACAATATTTTGTGAACCAGTGGTTGTTTTCTTACCAAATTTTCATGGATATATATTTGTGATAAAACAAAGAAATAAGATTTTGGCGAGCTTGCCCTTATTTATAAGATCACAGCTGCAGAAAACTGAAAATTCACTGTGGAGGGGGACATCTGTTTTCTCTGAAAACAGTTACTGGTTGCATATAGGATTCTCAAAGTGAAAAAAATAAGCATGGATTTCTATGACTCATGCATATGATTTCTGTAGTGAGTGAAAATTTGACCACGTATTCAAATACATGTAGAACACATTTCCAGTTACCTGAACTGACATATCTCTGCTCTTCAACCTTGCATTTCTGCATTATTATTACTGTGTTTATGGTAATAGTTCCGCATAACTGTATTGTCAGTATTATGTACAGTATCTAGTAAGAGTGCATATTGACATTGAAGACCCTGATGAGAATAGTCAAACTGCAGGCTGCTAAAGGCCTTTTTACTTGGCAGTTTTTGTGAGCTTAGCAGTTTTTGTGAGTTTTTAGTCTGTCAAAAAGTTTTTGGCCTGTGTTTCCCTCAGTAAATGGAATATTTGGATGAAACTTCATAGATTCATGTATATGGAAAACCTTAGGCTGCATATTTTGAGCAGTCTTGGCTACTCTGGCAGTTCCAGTTCTTATGTTATCTGCCCTTGGTGTATCTGGAAAAGGGAATTTTGGCTTATAGTTCTGTAGTAGCGCGGCAAAGCGAAGTACAAATAATCAATATGTATGTAAATATATAGGGTGCATAAATGACCAGTCTAACTGGTCCGGACCTTTTGGCCTCGTGGTTATGATGCTCGATTAGAGATCCAGGGGTACCTGGTTCGATCCACGGTCGGGGCACTCGACGGGAATATTTTCTTTACAGGTCTATTTCTCCTCCTATTACTGTTCTTTTACTGTCTACAATATAAGGCTGAAATTTCACAGTAATTTAGTTTGATAAAGTATATAGAAGATGAGCAGGCCCCAGTAGCTTGGTGGATAAAAGGGTCGACTCAGAATCAGTTAGGTTTCTCGCTGTGGTTGCCTTGTGGTTCGAGCCTTGCTCAGGTCACATGGGAAAGCCAAGTTCTGCTTACGGATTGTTGGAGTTTTCCCCAGGGTCTCCAGTTTTCGCCCACCTTTGATGAACGATCGGCTTGATAAAAGTGAGATATTCTTTAAGGGCCGTAAAACACAAAATAAAGAAGACAAAAAAGGAGAACAAGGTTACAAGTTGTAACAAAGGACATGACTACGGCTGTCAGTGCTCTGCAAATATCAGAAAAATGTTTGTTTGGTTTTTGTTTGTTGTTTTTTTTATATTTTTTTGCTCACAGTGACTGTGTATCGTATAGTGTTTGGGTGGCTTTTATTAGCACACCTGAGCAAAAGCTCAGGGCGAACTATTGTGATCACCGTCTGTCGGTCATTGTCCGTCATCCATCGTTCGTCGTCAACATATAGTTTGTTAGTGCTTTAGAGGTCACAGTTTTTACCCAATCTTGATGAAACTTGCCCAGAATGTTTGCCCCTTCGAAATCTAGGTCAAGTTCCATACTAGGTCACTTGGAGTCAAAAACTTGATCACTAGGTCAAATCAAAGGAAAAACTTTTTTCAAGCAATCATCATGAATATTGCTCAAAAGTTTTGTCTTTATGATTTCTAGGTCAAGTTCAAAACTGGGTCACTTAAGGTAAAAAACTAGGTCACCAGGCCAAATCAAAGGAAAACCTTGTCAAAACTCTAGTGGTCATATTTTTAAAGCAATCATCATGAATTTTGCTCAAAATGTTTGTTTGATGACTTCTAGATCAAATTTGAATTAAGTTAAAATTAGGTCACTTGGCCACATTAGTGTAAAACCTTGTTAACACTAGCGGTCACATTTATGAAGGAATCATCATGAATCCTGCTCAAAATGTTTGTCTTGATGATTTCTAGGTAAAGTTTAAATCTGGGTCATTTGGAGACAAATATGAGGTCAAGGTAAGACCTTTAGAACACTCTAGAGGTCACATTTTTGAAGCAATCATGATGAATTCTGCTCAGAATGTTTGTCTTGATGATTTCTAAGTCAAGCTTGAAACTGGGTCACATGGGGTCAAAAACTAGGTCACCAGGCCAAATGAAAGGAAAACCTTGTTAAAACTCCACATTTTTTAAATAATCATCATAAGTATTGCTCAAAATATTTGTCTTGATGATTTCTAGGTCTAGTTTAAAACTGGGTCACTTGATATCAGAAACTAGGTCACCAGATCAAATCAAAGGAATTCCTTGTTGACACTATAGAGGTCATCATGAATCTTGCTCAAAATGCTTGTCTTGATGATTTCTAGGTGACATATTTCACTGTTCAGTGACTTTCTTAAGTTTCCGTTAGGTCACTTTCTCAGTATTATTGGCCCTACAGAATGATATTTGGTACTTGTGAAGTGTTTGTGTTTAGGTCAGTTTCTCAGTAACTATTGCTCCTAGAGCCAGTGATACTTAGTACATGCATCCGTTTTTGACCTTGACCTCAATTTCACAGTCCATTAGACTACTTGTTGATATAATCAGTCTGAATTTTGATCAGAATGTTTGCCTTGATCAGTTCTAGGTCAGGTTCTCAAAGTGCTATGGTACTCAGGTGAGTGTTACAGGGCCATCATGGCCCTCTTGTTTTATAAAATACTGATGCGTGTTAATTTTACTGCCTGGGAACTGCAGTCAGCTTGCATGCATGATCTTGCTAATATTTTAGACAGACTTTATTTTTAGCTCACTTGAGCTGTGCTCAGGATGAGCTATAGTGACCACTTTTTGTCTGTCGTACGTCTGTCCGGATGTCCATCTGTCTATTAACACTTTTCAAACAACTTGTCCTCTGAAGCCCCTGAGCCAATTTTGCTAAAATTTCATATGGAGCCTCCTTAGTTTGGGGAAACAAAAGATGGTTGCCATGTCCAAATAGGGTAAAACGTTAAAAGTCTTATTCTTTAGAACTAAGGATGCGTGATGCTCAAGCGTTGCACAAATCATCGGGGAAGGGAGGTCTACCAAAGTTGCTAACATGATGATCATATGTTGATGGTATACCTTTTTTACGGCAAGGTTAAGTTTGCTTCCCTATGCATTGTATGGGAAAACCGTTGATGATCCATTCATTAGTTGCAATGACAGGATTGGAAAGTTGCCTAACATCTGCATATCTGCAGTGTTTATTTCATTCAGGTGAGCGAGCAGTGGTCCATGGGCCTCTTGTTATTGTTAATCTGGTTGTGATATATATTTTGTTTCATGCAGTAAAAAGTATTCTTTATGCATATTAAAAATACTGCCGATAAATTTTATGTTAAGACTTGTGTTTTCATTATGTATGCCCAATATGGTATTTGCCTGCGCATGACAACCTCAGAAAAGACTTGTTTTCAGCCTGGGTATCTACAGTACAGTGAAGACTTACTAGACTGAGCAGATACCAAGGCTGATCTGCGCTGAGCACATAGGTACATTTGTTGATTTTACCATGCGGCGGCTCATATATGTGCTTATTATTACGAAAACGCCTATTCAAATATATTGAAAATTTCACAACTCAAAAGAGAAATTCAGATATTTTTTCTCGAAACATAGATTATGGGTACCTGTTAGAACCGCCTCAAAAAAAAAAAAAAAAAAAAGAAAAAGAGAGAAATAATGTTTATTCCTGTAAACCCCAGTTTTACTATATAAAAGTGGGGTTTAAGGGGGTCAAAATCATATAGGCGTGTTTTCGTGTTGTTGATTCTCCTTTCTCGATGATCCTTTGAAAGTTTGTGATTAATACAGTGGAACATGTACTTAAGTCCACTTAAATCACCCCTAGAAAGGCCAGATTTCATTATCCTTTTTCAAGACAAGTTCGATCACTATCCTAAATACTCTTTCCAGATAGAAATTTTGTCCACAATTGTGTGTGTGTGTGTGTGTGTGATGGGTTGAAATTTGAAATAAGCACAGATTCTTTAAGTAGTTATTCTGCAAGGTAGTCTAGTCCAGGCACATTCAAGTTAGTTTAACACAAAAAAGTGCTAGTGAACTGTGCTGGTCTCAAATTACTAAACTGAGCTGTATCTTGACAGGGCATCTCTTATTAAAGGTGCTTACCACAAGGAGGATTCCAGTGCATGACTGAGAGTACCGTAGAGGTAAAGTTTGTTATGAAGCAAATCTGCAAATTGTTTTCTATGGAAAATTTGCCATTAAATTACCCCTCCTCTATGAACAGTTGAAAATGTGTCTCAAGAATAGAGATCATATTGTGTTTTAGTTATAGCCCGATTTATCAAGCCGGCCTCGGTGGCTCAGTTGGATACGCCGTCCGACTGGAGACCAGGAGGTCGCGGGTTCAACCCCCGCCGAGGTCGGCAACATTCTTTCGTGGAGATTGATCATGAAATATTTTCTACGGTCATTCTCTCCCTTCCGCTGATTCAAGAAGGGCAGTTGTCAGTTTCTGGCGAAAGAATGTGCACAATACTGGTGAACCGCTTAGAGGACTAAGCCTGCCCAGTAAACGTGTGGTTAGGTAAACTGACCGCGCTCGACATTACCCCATTGGGTTGACGGCCGTAAAACCTCAACAAAAACAAACAAACAACCCAAGACAAAGCGAGGACCCTTATCACCCGGACATACATAGCAGACTGTTCATGGTTATCGCCTTAAATACCACATAAGTCGCGTATACATATAAATCCTTGGGTTATGAATAATTGAGCGGAAACATGAAAAAGATCTGGTCGAATGAGGACACCCAAATAAACCTACGCATCCGTGCAGTCTAACCAGGTGTTATGTTGTCCTTTTATAGACAAGTTAGATATATAAGAATGTCGACTTATAGAGGTTTGTAAGCAGGGTCTGCAGGCTGATCTACCTGACTCGCTGCATGTTATATAAAGGCCATTTTCTTGTGTGGTTCAGTAGTGGCGTAACGCAAAAATACTGGCGGTCTCATCATCACATTCCATTTTGTCTTGTTTAACACTAAATACGCACCCCCTGTTAACTACATTCACTATAACAGCAAAAGTGCTTAGAGCGTCATTTTGATTTCTATAACTGTCACCTACTGTTGACAGTATAACAACACGTGTGTATAACTGATATCAAATTCACTTTAAAGTGCTTAAGTATTTGGGGGAAAGTACAGTAACAACGTTGTAAACGGGGTCCGTTGTATTTTGAATAACTGCGTAATGAACAAGCATATATATATCTATGGTACAGCCGAACTGGGACCCTCGGATTTTGCATAACTCAGTCGGTACAGCATCGGAAAGGTATTAAATATAATCGAGTTTTATTAAAAACGCCTCGCCATGTGAAATGAAAAATGCCTTCGATGCATACACTGACATAGACTGCCCATCCGCGCATTTATGTCGGGGCCTTGTCTGTCCGCTTACTCGATCGGTCGATGGGCCCGAAAACCAAACAAGCACAAATCGAACAAACGTACGAAAAGCACCAAGACTAGCCCTCCCCAAGCGAGGCAATCGCAACGCCAAAAGGACTGAAAAAACACGAGAACAAAACAACACAAGATTAAGACACAAAACAAATCGCCCCGTAGTATAAACCACAAAGCAACAATGAGTAAGACTAATACCGGGACAACCGCCCCAGAACGGGTTTTTACAGCTAGCCAATTCACCCTGGGTCCCGATGCTACTCTTAATACAGAAACCTCATCATCATTGAAAGTTATGTTATTTAGATGATTGTGTGTGTGTGTGTGTGTGTGTGTGTGTGTGTGTGTGTGTGTGTGTGTGTGTGTAAATGATGTTGAGTTAAAGCGTTTTTTATGATATTGTAACTCAGAAATTAAAACTTGAATCGGTTTTTTTTTTTTTTTTTTTTTTTTTGGTTTGAGGGGGTAAGGTGGGGGCGGGTTTGTATAAAGTGTTCTAAAATGAAGATACCACTGTCCGTGGGGATAGGGGCGTGAGAGTACAAAATGTGCGCGGGGGTGGGTGGGGATGGGGGGGGGGGGGGGGTTACCTCGGTGTTCACGACAGTGCTAAGTTGAACTGAGTGGTGGTTTGGCTGTATCACGGGTATCAGCTTTTGCGAAAAAAGTCAAAATGTGTCGGATTTTTCTCACTCCCTCTATCACATACACACACACACGCACGCACGCACGCAACAAAAACAAACAAAAAAAAAAAAAAAAAAAAAACGTCATCGCTTGATCATTATTTACAAAGTAGAGGTTTTTTTAGGTCAGTTGCAAAATGTGATTTGAAGCATATCCGAACAGTGAAGGTCTAGATCAACACATCTAATCTCGGTTTTAGCTGTACGTCGTTATATTCTACTGCAGCCAATGGTTCTGTAAGTTTACAAAGAAAAGCCCGAATCAGGAATGCGTGGAGTCACAGGCTGATCAGGGCATTCGCTGTCCGCACAATCGGATATCACTTGATCGGATGAGTAGAAACTGACTTCGGATTGTTGAGATCTGAGTAATAAGAAAAGTATGAACTGTGTGCACAATGTTGCGGCTCAAATTTACTTTAAAGTGTATCTTATATTGGTGTCTCACTACAACATTGATTTGATCAATCTTACCTGTTTGCTTACATGTCAGCAATAAAACCCAGTATGCCAAGGAAAGCAGTGTCGTACCTGCCGGAGTCTGCAGTTGAAAGTGATAGTTAAGGCAAAAAAAAAAAAAAAAAAAAAAAAATGAGACCGCGAAATACATGTCAGGAAATTAAAATGACTTGGGAGTCGCTTTTCTCAAAACAAGATGAGGGCTGCCAAGTTTTACAAATGTCTGTGCGGTGGGATGAATACACCAAGTTTAGTGACTGCGTCTCATAGAAGACGAGATAAAAGGACGTGTTTCCTCGTTTATGTCCACGGTCAAACAATCCGGTGAATTGATGTAACAGACAAACGGACGCACACCATAACCAAACGGGGAACTGTCTCGCAGTGCACAAACAGACAGGGCAATAAAACACCAATTATGAAAACGCCATTATGATATTTGCCTATAATTAAATTCCAAATACTCTAAAGTTGTACCGTTGCCTTTTTCAGTCAATGTGTATTCATTGGGTTAAAAAACATATTAGGGTTTAGGGCAAATAATGTTTGTCTGGGTTAACTTTATAAAACGAATATGCATGAAAAACTTTTAGTTCATATACAATTAACCCATAAACCACTAATCAAAACTGCAGCAATCGACATTTAGATTTTTATTAGACAATTCAAATAAAATGCCATGTCTTATTTTCTCTGAACAATGATAATAATAATAATAATAAAATAATGTAGTCTGTGGCAATTCTGCTAAGCGCATTAATGGTTAAAATGCGACTCGAACTCCAGGCATTAACTGTTCCAACACTTCGGTGGTAACTGATCAAAGTGAACGGTATAGATTCCATAATCATTGGCAGTAATTCGTGTAATCTATTATCACTATTGTGCATGACCAGCATTGTTTTTGCCTGTGCCTGCACGTTGCCTCTGATTTTTCGTAATTTCTTTGAGTTGATATTGTCAGAATTAATGTGTATACATTTTATCAAATATTCCATATTGTTGAAGAACTATGAGTATTTTTTATATTTTTACCTCGGCATTGCCTCGGTCATAGATAATTGGAATTTGGCAAGGCCATTGGTTAGATATTATTAGATATTATCAGTATCAATCAATTTTCGACACATTATCAAAGTAATCCTACTGTTTTAAGAGTTATGGGTATTTTCGATGTACATTTTGGCCTCCGTCAAGGTAAAAGGGCATTTTGCTATTCCTTTGTCGGGATCTTGTCAATATTAATGTGCAAACAAAATGTAATCAAACTGTCCTATGTGGTTAAAGGCCTTCGGCTATTTCCATATTTTCATATTTTGGGCTTCAACATTGCCTTGGTCAAGGAAAAGTAACATTTGGCAAAGCAGTGGCTAGATTGTGAAAGTGTCTATCATTACGCCAAAAATTGTCAAAATATTCACAATGGTATAAGCGCAATGGCTGTTTTTTGTTAACTGACCATGGACGGACTTATAAAGTGATTGTAGAACACTCTTCAAAAGTCAACCTTTCAATTGGTCAACTTCTCGTTGGATCGTGCAATTTTCACTTTGCTGCTAATCTTAAATGCATTACCAATTTCTGCTTTTGACATTACTAAGACACATATTGTCCAGAACTCTTACCATTTACTGGTAATGCGTCTCGAAAGCACTTCTTACTCTTGTTACTTATTTGGACGAGTTTTACATCCACCCGTAACACAACTGGACATGATGGGGGTATTTTTGTAAGCAGGAAAACAATACGAATACTAATAACAATGTTAAACAAAGGAACTGAATTGAGGAAAGAGCTCTTGGCCCTTTAATGAATTTGGTGTGTATATGTACATATAACAAGAGGGCCATAATGGCCCTATATAGCTCACCTGAATCATGTCATACATAGCATTGATAACAGAGATGCGGTTCTAAAGATCATTGTGAGCTTGACCATGGCCTTTGCCCTCAGGGTCTTCTTCTGGTCAGAAGAAAACTTCCCTACCATCACGAAAACATGTCTATATAAAGACGACCCCCTTAAACCCCACTTTTATATAGTAAAACTGGGGTTTACAGGGGTATACATTATTTTTCTTATATCTGCTAAAAACATATATTGTGGATACTCGTTAGAACCGCCTCGTCGAGGCGGTTCTAACGAGTACCCACAATCTATGTTTTGAGCAGAAATATGAAAAATATCAGATTTTTTTTAACTGAAAATTTTTTGTTTTTGGTGGCAAAATGTTCAGTATATTTGAATAGGCGTGTTTTCGTAATGTATGTTTGAGGGTCCTAGCCCCAAGCATTGCCGAACAATAAGCTAACAGTCACTGTGACCTTGATATTTACGACTGGGGTCATCTACTGGTCAAGATAGAATTATGTGTTTTTTGGTACTAAAGGTCACGGTGGCCTTGATCTTTAATTTAAAGGCCATGTACTCTTCAGGTCTATTCACCCTATTAGTTTGATAGCCCTAGGCCTAATCAATGCCAATGGCTTTTTGCTCTATGTAGAACAAGTGACACGCCCCCACACCCACTTTGGGTAATTTGAACACTCTTGTCTGAAGACCTCTAGGCAATGATACATACCAAAGACCTGGGCGTTGCACTTTTAGACAAGAAGTTTTTTTCCTCAGATGGATTGCCTTGCAAAACAAAGAAGACACAAAATTATGACAACCGAAGACTTGATTTGATTTCATATGCAACACTGTAGCTTGCGAGGCTGCATATTGCTAATAGCGCCTGCTTAAGTGGTATTCGATTTTCTTAATGGGTCAATGGAAATAAAATATAACGTGTACTTTGATGATGTACGGAAAGGCTTTTTACGTCCGCCGAACGGCACAAAACCAGCTATAGCAGAGTAAAATAAAAGTCAAAAACAGTTGGTGTTGGTACCATATGGCAGTCGTAAAACGTCACCTTGCAGTTCACTACAACTTAACTTATATTTCCAGTACTTGTGATGGTTCAACTAATTCGAGGATTTTTTTACAGTGGTTATTAGTTTGGACTAAATGGCCAAAACTATAGAGACTATCCAAGAAGACGTCAACACTAAGCTGTTTTCATTTTTATCTCGCCTGGACGAATTCCGGAGAGATATTGCACTACCCCCGGCGTCGGCGTCCACATTTACATTAAAGTTTTTTTGGTTTCTTTTTTTAAGAGCTAATATTTTCAGGACCATTTGATAGGTTTGGTTCGTATTTGGTATGATGACGAGATATAGTTCCAAAGTTTTATTCAACAATACCCCAGCCCATTACCTCAAGGTCATGGATTTTGTTCATAATTGTCATGATGATACAGTTCCAAAGTTTTATTCAGCAATACCCTGCCCATGCCTATGACCTCAAGGTCAACGTCACAGACTTAAAAAGTTTTATATTAAAGTTTTTTAAGAGCTCATATTTTCCAAACCGTATGACGGATTTTGTTCAAATTTGGCATGATAATAGATACAGGTCCAAAGTTTTATTCAGCAATACTCACTGCCCTTGCCCATGGCCTCAAGGTCAAAGTTAAGAACTTAGAAATTTTATATTAAAGTTGTTTAAGAGCTCATATTTTCCAAATCAAATGATAGATTTGGTTCATATTTGGAATGATAACAGATATAGGTCCAAAGTTTTATTCATTTTCACCCCTACCCATGCCTATACTCAAGGTCACAGATTTAGAATTTTTTTTATAACTGATCCCTGATAATGTCAAACTCGTGAAAACAAATGACCAAACCATAGCATAAGAAATCCCAACAAGAGCTAAAATGCTATAATATTTCCTCTTTCCGTAATGATGGGTAAATATTGGGACAGATAGGCCTAAGCAAAAAGTACAGACCCAGATCAGACTGATCCTAAAGAGCATCCCGACACTTTAGTATCAGCCTAATTCCAGGCAAGCAATGTTGTCTGCTGACACCTCATGTTCTATATGTAGTCACTGCCCTCAAGAGCATCCCTTTTAGAACATACATATATTTACATACCAGATCTGGTGAACTGAAAATCCTCTTTTCACATGATGGAGTAATAAAAAAGTTGAACAGAATAAATAACCAAATAATGAATTTATTTTAAACTTTATTATATAACTATGAATGTATCTAGCATTATAAAATATGAAACTAATAGCACACTCTAAAATCAGTTTATATGACATCAATTTATGCATATAATTATATGATATTATATGAATAACAGTATTCATGGATACTGTCATGTCATAAAAATATGACCATGCTATATAACACTTGTTACTGGCGCGTAACATCATATTTCCGTCCATGACAATGTTATGTTTTTAATGAAACATTTCAAATGCTATAGACAAAAATTACCATTTAAAAGTCCTATGATAAACAGAAACTGACGTTCATGAATTAGTGTTTGCATATAAAAAATGGCTGTCTTGATGTTGTATGTACAGTCGACACTCGCTATCTCGACTTCGCTCATCTCAAATAACCACTTATCTGTAGGTAAACATCTAGTCCCTGTTTTAACACAGAAATCTAAAAACAGGTGACAAAATATTGAGGAAAAGATAACCCTTTTCCAGAATATTTCAATATATCTCTAATTTAAGTGTTTCATTACATATTCATTTGTAAAATGGGGTTGTACAATTTATTTTTTTCCTCAATTCTGCAAATCTGATAATTTTAGGTCAGGATATCTCGAAGTATTTTAGCGAGTTCATTGTACTTCGAGACAGCGAGTGTCGACTGTACTTACTTATAAATAGGACCTTATGTGAGTGGTCATTCCATATGAAATTAATGAAACTCTCCGAAGACTCACTTTTTAAATTTGATTTGAAATGACCATTTATGTAAATTTCATATGAAATGACCTCTTATGTACCTTTATATATGTACATACATTAAGTTCATACCACAGCAGGACAACCAGTTTTTTACCACATGCAAACATTAACAACTCCAATTAGCCTTCACAGTGTCTTTGAAGCGCTCACAAGACCCAAGTTGAACGTGGTCCCTAATGGGATTCAAACCTTGAGGCATCCAAAGTAAGGAGCGCTAGCGACTGAGAAACTGACCTAAACACAAAAAAACGTCAATCCACCTTTAAATATAGGTCAAGGTCAAATATGGATGATTTTATTCAAGAAATGACCACTTACGTACCTATGAGAACCTCTACATATGTACATATATTAAGTTCATATCACAGCAGGACAACTGGTATTTTTCACATGCAAACACTAACAACTCTGATTAGCCTGCACAGTGTATTTGAAGTGCTCAAAAGTCCCGAGTTGAACTCCATCAATAGTGGGATTCAAACCTTGAGACATCATGATCCAAAGGAGCACTAGCTACTGAGAAACTGACTTAAACACAGAAACTTAACGTCACTCCACCATAATTATAGGTCAAGGTCAAACATGGATAACTATATTCAAGAAATAAGCTAAGATTTATGCAAGTGCCAAGTATCACTGCTTTAGGACCAGAAGTTACTGAGAAATTGACTAAATGAAAGAACTTAACAGTCACTGGACAGTGAAAATTACACCTTAAGTGCAGCGATTTCACAGTTGATCTTGAAATCATCAAGATAAACATTTTCAGCAAGATACATGAAGAATACTAAAAACACGTGACCTCTTAGAAATTAGTACAGGGGCACTATCTCGAAAAAAAAAAAAAAAAAAAAAAAAAGAGGAAGAATTATCCATCTTGCATGCATTACTTCAACTTGAAAGATATATGTCCCTACCAATTATTATCAAATTCTATGTACATAACAAAGACAGTCAGTTGTCTCTCTGGCACACGACATGCCTACTGGTTCTCCATTTCATCCATATCAAATATCAAAATATCACTGCTGGTATCAAATTTTTGTAAAACTTTTGTCAAGACAGAAACCAGAGGCCCATGGGCTAAGATGCTCACCAGAGTGGACCGGTGTAAAAGCTAATAAATTTTAACTATTCTGCAATGTTTAAGATTCACCAGATTTTTTCACAATTTTTGGCTTTCATCAAAAGCAATCAAATTCAACCGCTTGAGTACAACTCGTAAGTTTGGCAGAGGACTATACAAGGAACATTTCTATAAAACTTTCGTCATAATATCTGCAGTAAGATAGAAAAGTAGCCTACTTTTATTTTTCCCATTAAATACCTAGTGAAACTTTAAGTTGCCATAGTGATGAAAGCACAATAGCAATAGTAACACTTTTTTTTATATAGGTAAATATAGTGAATATTTCTGTAAAGTGTCTGTTTCATAGTCCCTAAGGCTTCCATGGCTACAGCTGAGATGGTTTTTTTTTTTAATATTTTCAAATTTTTCATTTTTGGGTACCATGGCAACCAGTTCAATTCAGCTGCTTAAATTCATGTTTCCAAGAGGACTGATCGAGAAAAATTTCTCTAAAACTTTTGTCAAAATACCAGCAATTATTCTTGGGAGGAGTTGCGCCCAAAAGGTATCAATTCCAATACTAATTGGAACTTGAAACAAAAGGCCCACAGGCCATGGGTCGCTCATCTGAGTGACATAGCCACTGCAGATATGCAGATGTTATGCAACATTTTTCCAATCCTGTCATCGCAGGATTATGAATATGAAAATATCATCATTTAAGCAGTTCTTAATTTTGAAGAAGAATATATATGACATGACAGTCAATGGAGCATGATCATTTGAACAAACTCTCAATCACATTTCAACAGTAGGATCAATGAGAAATTTGGTGGCAATTGGCTAAGTGGTTTCTGAAAAATCATGATTTTATACATGTAAACAGCACAGTGGCAGGGAAATACAATAAATATAAACAAGACGGTAGCCATCTTGGATTTCCAATCAGAATGATTTTAGCTGCTGTTGATCTACAAGTCACCTCGATACTTCCAATGAACTTTGAGTCAATTGCCCTGTCGGTTCTGGAGAAAAAGTTCAAAATGGATTTTCAAGATGGCCACCATGGCCACAATCTGGGATTTCCTATCCGAATGACGAGCTATTTTTGATCTACAGGTCACCCCGATGCTTCCTACAAAGTTTCAAGTCAATTGGTCTTTCAGTTCAGAAGAGGAAGTGAAAAATAGAATTTCAAGATGGCAGCCATCTTGAATTTCTGATCAGAATGATTTTAGCTATTTTTGATCTAAAGTCATCCCGATGCTTCCTACCAATTTTCAAACCAATTGGCCTTTTGGTTTAGGAAAATAAGAAAAAAAAAAAAAAAAAAAAAATTTCAAGCTGGCCGCCATCTGCCAACTTGGATTTCAGATCTGAACAATTTAAGCTATTTTAAATCTACAAGTCATGCCAATACTTCCTACCAAGTTTAGAGTCAACTGGCCTTTCATTTAAGGAGAAGAAGCGAAAAATAAATTTTCAAGATGGCTGTCATAGCGGCCATCTTGGATTTCCGAAAGGGACGACTTTAGCTATTTTTGATCTACAGGCACCCTGATGCTTCCTACCTAGTTTAATGTCAATAAGCCTTTCAGTTCAGGAGAAGAAGCAAAAAATATATTTTCAAGATGGCTGCCATCTTGGATTGCCAATCTCAACAATTTCAGCCATTTTTGATCTATAATGCACCCTGATGCTGCCTACCAAGTTTCAAGTCAATCGGCTTTTGGGTTTAGGATTTGTTTGTGTTGAGGTTTTATGGCCCAGTCAACCCATTTGGGTTTAGGAGAAGAAGCGAAAAATAGATTTTCAAGATGGCCACCATAGCAGCCATCTTGGATTTCCGATCAGCATGATTTTAGCTATTTTTTATCTACAAGTCATCCCGATGCTTCCGACCAAGTTTGGAATCAATTGGCCTTTCCGTTCAGAAGTAGATTTTCAAGATGGCGGCAATGGCGGCCATCTTGGATTTCCGATGGGCACAATTTTAGCTACTTTTTATCTACAAGTCACCCCGATGCTTCCTACTAAGTTTCAGTCAAGTGGCCTTTCATTTCAGGAGAAGAAGCGAAAAATAGATTTTCGAGATGGCGGCCACCTTGGATTTCAGATCGGAACAAGTTTAGCTGTTTTATCTACAAGTCATCCCGATGCTTCCTACCAAGTTTCGAGTCAATTGGCTTTTGGGTTTGGAGAAGAAGCGAAAAAATTTTAAGATGGCCGAAATTGGAAAACCAAGATGGCCGCCATAGCGTCCATCTTGGATTTCCAATTGGAATGATTTCAGCTATTTTTGATCTACAAATATCCTGATGCTTCCTACCCTGTATTGAGTCAATTAGCCCAGGGATGTAGGAGGAGTAGGCTTTTAAAGCAATTGTTGACGCGGCATGACAGAAGACGGACATTGACCACAATAGCTCACCATAAGCACTTGTATTAAGAAGTTGTATAAACAAACTGCAACATTAATCCATGAAATAGTCTTCAATATATAAGGCAAAATCACGGGAGCATGAAAAGAAGGTCACAATGCCCTTGACCTTATTACAGTGATTGTTGATGTGATAAATATGTCTGACGCCTATCCTTCTTTATTAAGAAGTTTTTTGTATTAACAAACTGCTATATTCTACCTTATTGAGGTGTCCTACATTTTGACCTCTAGCCCGCCATGGGGCATAACCCAGGGGTTTATAGATGTAGGATGGAAGAGAACCCTCCCAAATACCCCCGTACCAAATATGTAAAGTTTTTGATCAGTGGCTGCAGAGTTATAAGAAATAAAAAAACTTCGAAGTAAAACTTGGTTATAGAAAGGGATAATGGACGAAATCAAGACGGAAGGATGGATGGACAGACTAATGGAACCGACGAAAACTATATACCCCTTCCACATACTTCATATGCCAGGGGGATAAAAACTGTAAATGGAATTGCGTCCACAAGCTACCCATCTCACTGTGTCTATTCACAGATGGACGAACCCATTTTGATAGTACCCTATGACTAATGTCGAGGGATAAAAAAGTAGCAGTGGTTATGAGAGCAGAATAACAGTTAGGAACTTAATTCAGGGCAAATGCATAGCATAAGATCGGAGAGGTATCTCTTTCTCTTCTGATTTCTTAAAAATAAAAACTTTAAACTATAATACCTCGCCATTACCGTGCCGCAGGCAGATAACTTCATAAAAAATTGACAAAATTTGCCCTTCAGCAATCCCAAACCAAATCTCCACAATATTAATGCACATTCCGAGTTTGGTGAAAATCCATTGATGTTTACTCGTTTACATCAGAAAAGCGAAAAACTGAGAAAGACACATGGACATCCAACATAAGACCATAATACCCCGCCACTATCGTGCAGCAGCCTATAAAAATAAATGCTATGGGTACTCATTAGAAGTGCCTCAGTGAGCATTACTGACTACTCTTAACATATAGAAGTAAAAAAAAAAAAATTTTTTCCACTGAAAACATCTGATCTGGAGCTAAGACAATTTTCAGGGCCTATTTTTGGCTCTTTGTTAACATATATTTTTCAATACAGTCAACAGCTATTAACACTTACCATGCTATGGACAAAATCAGCCGAAGATAAACTTGCTGAGGTTTTTCTTATTTTTCCCAGAAAATACAATTGACATTTTCTGCAAACTGCCGCCTACGGAGACAATTGGCATGGTATGTCCAAAATAAAAGCACTGCAAGTATAATACCCCGTCATAGCAATTATTTGTTTATGCATTAAAGTTATCGTTGCGAAAATGTCTGGAAAGGAAATGACGGAGGGACAGATAACAATCCTAAACCAGATCTTGAAAATACCAATGGACAGATAACAATCCTAAACCAGATCTTGATAATAGTAACGCATATAGTAAGTTTGGTTAAATAGTCTTGTTATTTACTCAAGTTATCATCCGGAAACAAAAATATGGACGTGTCTTGGGCAGATAACTCCCTAAAAGTTTGACGAAATTTGCCCATTAGCAATTTCAAAACAGATCTCCTTAAGGTCAATGCATATAGCAAGTTTGGTTAAAATCCCTTGTTATTTACTCAAGTTATCGTCCAGAAATGAAAACATGGGCGTGTCTTGGGCAGTAAACTCCGTAAAAGTTTAACGAAATTTGCCCATTAGCAATCCCAAACCAGATCTCCACAATATCAATGCACATACCAAGTTTGGTGAAAGTCCATTGATGTTTACTCAAGTTATCATCCGGAAAAGAAAAACGGACAGACGGACAGACACACGGACGTCCAACATGAAACCATAATACCCCACCACTATTGTGTGGTGGGGTATAAAAAAGGACTGACATTTCAAGAAAAATGTTTCCTGTAAAATCCTATCTTCTGGAAAATTAATAAAATACATTGTATTTCCAAATATTGTGTGCTGAAATTTTTACCCAGCATGCTAAGCATTTATATTTTGTTAATACTTTTGAATTTATTCCCGTGTTTTATGCATTCCTTCCTTGCTATTGTTTGTAAATGCATTATATGACAATCTGGATGAAAGAAAGTTTATTCCAGTAGCAACGACAAAAGTGAGCAAAGGCATCTTTCAGCCGGATCAGGAAATTTTCCACAAAATGGCCACTGTACATGGAAGACAAAGACCAGTAATACAGCTTGTTTTGGACCTGTTCCTGTTTTTAAAAAAAAATCTTCATTTTCCTAATGCAGAATTCACATGGATGCTTCACATGATGATGGCATCGTCAATCATCTGTTTTGACCAATATCATCCACCAATAACTGATAACATGGCAAGCTTTTATGTGCTGTTACAAAGGTATACAAGTATCCACGCAGTTCTATATAGAGGCCTCTAGCTGTCAGGAGTCCACTTGCATCAACTCTGTATATCTTGTACCTGCAGTGAAATACAAAAACAAAGCCTCTTCAATAAAAGGGTAAGAATATGTTAAGGTCAGCTCCAATCAACAGCAAAATACTATGTGTATTATGGGTGACGAGTAACACCCAAACTACATGGACCATGGCAGTGTGCATGATATTTGGATTATGTCCATAAATCAAATTAATGATGGAAATACATGAGGGACATTCCTTTTGGAAATAACACAGGGTCAAAGGTCATGACCCACTGAACAAATTTACTATGGGCCCTCGAAATTGACTAAGGACCCAATTCAAATCCATGTAAAATTTACAATTTTGATTGGCCTTTCCTAATTTTGATGGGCCCTCTGGAAATTTTGATACCCTACAAAATAAACACTGGATTTGAAAAGCTTGTACTGGGGCCCAGCCAAAAAAAAAAAAAAATGACTTTTACTGGAGAATGTTTATTAAGCTTTCATATACAAAGTTCATTCTAAAAGGTATTTTACTTAATCTGGCATTGGTGTCAACATTCTCAGAACTTCCAAACTTTATGATGGATTTAGTTTTGGTTTAAAAATAGGCACTGAAGCATGAAGTTTTGATATCAGCATCTTTTTCATAACCATACTTTTTCCTTTTAGCAGTTAGCCATTACTTGTGCATATTCTTTTGACAGAAATGCCAGAAGCAAGCAAGCATATATAAATGATTTTATTTGAGCTGGAGTTTTACGACACAGTTAACAATGTTAAGGTCAAGTCGAGCCAGTCAGTTGACCTGTTCAAACTTTATCTGGGCCTACTTTGTTCTATAAACAGTTAACCAGTACTTGTACACATACTGTTGCAAGTAGCTGACAACTGTCCTTCCTGAAACAGCTGAAGGAGGAGAATGACCACAGAAATGATTTCACGATCAGTCTCCATGATAGTTATGTTGTCGAGTAGATTAGGACTTGCATTCACTTGATCTGTAGAAAGACCACAGGTGCTTGAAGTTTAGTCCTTAACCTATAACAAGAGTTGTCAGAAGACAACGCAGCTCGCCGGAAAGGGTTAATCGGATTAGCAAACAATCTTTATTAAATATTAAAGATTAAATGCAGAACTTAAACTTTATATGACAGAGTATGACCTGATCTTGATGTCTGAAGAATGTGCAAAACTGAGGGTTGGGATATATGCCATTGAAATATCTTCCCTTAGGTTGGTGTGGGCAAAATATGAAAGCTGTATCTTACATGCTGAATCCCTTAGGTTGGTGAGGATGAAATATGAAAGCTATATCTTACATACTTCAGCAGTTATGTACTTTTCAAAACTTAAAGACAGCTGTTAATGACAAAGTATGACTTGACCTTGATCTAGGCAAAAGGTCAAACTGAGGAAGGGACATGTGATACTGAAAGGTCTAACCCTAATGTTGGTGTGGGCCAAATATTAAAGCAGTATCTTGAATACTTCAGCAGTTACAAACAATTTTCAAAACTTAAACACAGAAAGTTCTCGAACATGGGTTTAAATGACAAACTATTACCTGCCCTTGACCTAGGCAGAAGGTCAAACTGAGAACAGGGTGTGTGCTATCGAAAGGTCTTACCCTAAGGTAGTTGTGGGCCAAATGTTAAAGCGGTATCTTGAATACTTCAGCAGTTACAAACACTTATCAAAACTTAGACGCAGAACTGCAACATGGGTTTAAATGACAAAGTATGACCTGACCTTGACCTAGGCAGAAGGTCAAACTGGAAAAGGAGTGTGTGCTATTGAAAGGTCTAACCCTAAGGCTGGTGTGGGCCAAATATTAAAGCTCTATCTTGAATACTTCAGCAGTTACAAACACTTTTCAAAACTTAAACGCAAACTTAAACATGGGTGTAAATGACAAAGTAAGAACTAACCTTGACCTACATAAATGGTCTAACTTCGGAATGGGGGTATATGTTATTGAAAGGTCTTACACTAAGGTAGGCATAGGCCAAATATGAAAGCAGTACCTTAAATAATTAAAAAAAACTATGGACACCTTGGAAAACTTAAACATTGTGCTAACGCCAACGCCTGGGTGACAACATAAGCTCTCCAAGGACACAGTCCCGGTGAGCTAAAAAGGCCAAATCTAGAGTCTAATGCGCTTCATATTTTAATATATGAAGCCTATACAGGCTATAGAGTGGAGTTTTTGTTTACAGACAACTTCAAGCACCTGTGGTAAGACAGATGCTATGGAACCTAGCAAATATATAATATGAACATTCACTGAACTGTATTTTACAGTTACATATTTTCCCTCATAGTGATTTTCACATTATAAGTCTCTAAAACAGCTGGGTTGCCATGTTTGCAACCTCTTTTCAAATTATTATAATCTCTGACCAGCAATTTTGATTCTGACCATCACCACCCCCGCCCCTCCCCTCCTTACCCCCAGGTTATTTTTTATTTTTATTTTTTTTGGTAAAAATTGTAATTTTGACCCTCACATCTCCTTTGGTCCTCTCCCTAAGGGGTCAATGAGTTTAAGTTGTATGGCCAAGTCAACACTGTTAAGGTCATGTCCAGCTGGTCAGTTAATCTACTGACACTATTCCTGGATAGGCTTAATACAGTAAGTAGTTATTAACCAGTATTTTGTGTACATACTTTCTGCAGAAACTGACAAGAATCCTTCTTGAATCAGCATAGGGGAAAATGATCATGATCAATCCATGAGAGTTAGACGGCCAAGCCAGGGTTGCCACTCATTTTCTATTTCAAAATTTTATGACTTTTTCCTGACTTTTCCCTGACTTTTCACAATTTTCCAGACATTTTCAATGGCCTCCCAGCTCCCATTATAGCTGTCATCAGCCACCAAATCTTCTAATAGAGCACTTACTTTCAGAGAATAAAACAATCATTAAACAAAAGAATGAAGCAAATTATATAAATTTATGTTCTGAAAATTAAAGAGACTGCCACAGCCATCTCAAATTTCAGATAATTTTGAATTTCCCTGACTTTTCAAAGACGTTTGTCATTTTTTTTTTTTTTCCCAATTTCACTGACTCATACCACAACTCCCTGACTTCTCCCTGACCTAAAAAAAAAAAAAAAAAATCATTTCCCTGACTTTTTTCCCTGACCGTGGCAACCCTGGGCCAAGCTGGGATTCAAGTCTGTGACTCTTGCATCTGCAATCAAAAGTGCTTCTATTCAGCTATGGAGCCCAGCCAAGGGGTCAGAGCAAAATTTAAATATGCCAAGTATATCAACATATTTATGTATCCTAACTAAAGGCATATTTAAGTATCAAGTTTGCAGCCTTAAGGGTGTAGGAGTAGATAGTGTCAGTAGAAATGCATAAACACACGGATATACAGGCAGACCACTGGGACCAGGTAATAGGATTCCCAACATTTTATTCCAAAATGTGCATGTATTAAATTAATAATGACAGAGGACAAAAAAGAAAAGATATGTACCTTGAAGTCATTTTCTTCATACAGTTATTGGCTAGACATGTTTTATAGTAAAGTCTCCAAGATGTAAATTGTGCAGCCCCAGTGTCTTCTAAGACCAATGTCCAATACCATTAACAGCTCTGTCTCTTGATATATATCATAATACATGTATACCTACAAAACAAAAAAGCACTGCATCAGAAATGTAAAGAAGCATATAAGATGAATATGTGCAGTGATATTTCTAGAAGGGACCCAGTGATAAAAGGCCCATACCTTTCAAAAAAAGCACCTTCTTTTAGAAAATATACATGTAAGCCTTCTTATCATGTAATGGTTTAGGGAAATGCTGCTCTATACCTAGTTTTCTCAAAACTTTCCTTCAAATGGCCTATGAGGTCTATTGGCCTGAAGTATCCCTGTATGTGCAATTTTCTCATTTCTCCAAATATATCTTAAGCTGTGGCATATCATAAGATCATCTTCGAGAGCTTTTGCAATGCTATGTAACATTGTATTCTTGGTAGGGTTCCCACTTCAATTTCAAACTGTATGTAATCTTTCTATTTTTAGTTTGTTTTTTCCTGTACCCACATTGTACAGCCTCATAGTGAGTAGAGACTATTTAGCATTTATGTTTTGAAATAAAGCTGTGGGGTAGTGAAAACTCACTCCAATTTTGGAATCAACTGGAAATGGACCAGAGTTTAAATTAAGTCCACTGTACTAACTTTAATGAACAAATTAGGAACAGCATAATACCATTAAAATTTGTCACTGGGTTCATTTTTTGCCATGAACACTTGAAGGCAAATTAAGAGATGACACATAAGATGACAATTATCTTTTCCCTTTTCCCTTTTGCATGAATCATCACAGTAGGAATATTCAATGGATATTCCTGCGTTAAAGTTAAATTCCGATATATAATATTCACTTTTCATACTTTTATTTATTTATTTAGGGATGTCTGTTCCTGTTTCTTAGAACATTGAATAGACAGTTCTGAATAACTTTCATTTCACCAGCTAGCCCTACACAAAGGGATAAGCCACCCCTCTTGCCCTCTCCTGCCACCCATCTGCCCTTTTTAAGTTCCTCTGCCTTATTTCAACTCCAGACGTAATACTCCACATTTTGATGAAAATTTCATGAATATTGGAGCAAAATTAAAAAGGTCAGTTTTTGTGAATTCCAGTTAGAGGCATTTATTGTGGAATGTTAGTGTTGAGGTTTTACGGCCCAGTCAACCCAATGGGGTCATGTTGAGCATGGTCAGTTTACCTAACCACACGTTTACTGGGCAGGCTTAGTCCTTTAAGTGGTTAACCAGTATTGTGCACATTCTTTTGCCAGAAACTGACAACTGCCCTTCTTGAATCAGCGGAAGGGAGAGAATGACCGTAGAAAATATTTCATGATCAATCTCCACGAAAGAATGTTGCCGACCTTGGCGGGGGTTGAACCCGTGACCTCCTGGTCTCCAGTCGGACGGCGCATCCAACTGAGCCACCGAGGCCGGCTTATTGTGGAATGGGATTATATTTTGTAACATGACTTGATACAAAGAACATCACATGATACATGGTACCCTCATTCTTTTATATGACCGCGCAAAAAGAGTGCCCTACCCAGCACCCATCTGCCCTGGAATCCAAGCTGGTGCACTGCCCAATTTGTGCATAAACCACTGCTATATTAGTATTGGTATTGTTTCTTCTTTATAATAGCTCTTTTTAAATATTTTATGTTTTGAACCAAATAAATTACTTGTCCAACAAGATAAAAGGAGGTTATCATTTTTCATGATAGGAAGCTGGACAATCTCTTTGTAAATAATCTACACCAAAAAAATAAGGTTCTTTCCAGATGAAGGCATCCACAGGATGGCACAACAATGTTAAGGTTTGTGAACTGTAGTGAGTATGTGTTGATTTTTTACAGCCCAGTCAACACTATTAAGTATTAAGATCAGGTTGAGCTGATCAGTTAACCTACTCACACTTTTTCTGGTAAGGCCTTATCCACTGAGTAGTGAACCAGTATCTGTGCACATACAGGTACTTTCTCCAGTAAGAAAGACAACTGCCTTCTTAAATGACAACAGAAATGATTTCATGATCTCTCTTCAGGAAAGTTATGTGGCCAAGCTGAGATTCCAACTTGCAAACCATGGCTCTGCAGTCAGACATGCTATTGACAGAGCTACAATGTATGGAACCCTGTAGTGAGTGGTTTCACCAAAGCTGTGTTTGTTTGTGTTGAGGTTTTACAGCCCAGTCAACCCAATGGTGTCATGTCGAGCGCCGTCAGTTTACCTAACCACACTTTTACTGTGCAGGCTTAGTGCTCTAAGCGGTTAACCAGTACTGTACACATTCTTTCGCCAGAAACTGACAACTGCCCTTCTTGAATCAGCGGAAGGGAGAGAATGACCGTAGAAAATATTTCATGATCAATCTCCACGAAAGAATGTTGTCGACCTTGGCGGGGGTTGAACCCGTGACCTCCTGGTCTCCAGTCATACGGCGCATCCAACTGAGCCACTGAGACCAGCACCAAAGCTGTGAAGATTACGATCAAGAAGAGACTGATTGTTTTTCTTTTTTTTTTTTTGACTGTATTTTAGTGGATATCAGTGACGATTAAAAGTCTAATATTGTGCTTGATGGACATGAGGATGTTATACAAAAGTTCAAAACACAAATGAGATAAATTATCAGATACAGAATTTACTTTTATATTTTGTAATATATAAATTTAAGTACACTAGAACAAGTGCCCAAAGAGCCATGAATACCCCCGCCAGGGGCCACTTTTTAATTATAAAAATTATTTGAGTCTGATAATGATACAAGACAAAACCAAGGGACCATGAAATATAGGTCACTGACCTACTTATAGTTTACAAGCTCTATCTTTGAGTGACACTGATCAATCATCCCAAGTACAACATTTTACGATAAAATAGTCTTCAAGGGGAAAGACGAAAACTATATACCTTCTACATACTTTGTACGCCAGATGTATAAAAACACTGTATTCCTATATATGCAAGTAGTATATAATTTATAGGTTTTGTCGTAACAATAAAAACCATCAACAAGTGTTTTGGATACCAAGCAAAATCAATGAAGCATAAAATCAGGGGTCATCCTAGAGCTTTCAGATAGGGAGAAGTTATGTGACAATTTCAGGATTTCAGGGAGATGTTTTGGTCCAAATTTTTGGTTTTCCTATATATTCTATACATTTTTACTTCTCCCTCAGCTCAAGTTAGCCAGCTTAGGGAGACTGTTTCTACCAAATCCCCCTGTAGGATGACCCCTGATAAAATATAGGTCACTGTGACCTTGACCGCATTTAAAGTCACAAACTTTGTCATTACAATCAAATATTTTAAGTAGGATGAAAATGCATCAAATAATATTCAAAATATGAAGCAAAATCACTGAACCTTAACTCACCACAAACCCGCATTTCCCACCCCTAATCCTCACCCCTTCCAGCAGGTTTGAAATATTACTGCAAAACTCAGGCACAGACAATCACATTTGATATACAACTTTCGATTAATTAGTAGTCATAATATATAAAACTCTTCACCTTGCTAAAATTGCCAGTGTTCTAAGTCTGTGACTTTGACCTTGAGGTAAGGGCAGGGGTGGGGACAGTGATGATTATCTATCATCATACCAAATCCATCATCTGGTTTGGAAATAAAAGCTATAACCCTAAACTTTGGCAAAGGTGTTATCTAACAGATGGAGAAACGTATGTATGATCAAACAATTGAACAAACAGAAAGACGAAACTTTTTGTCCTTTGGCGTAATTCGTAAGCAGGGGGTTTAATAATGCGACTGCGTAGTGACTTGTTTATGCTAGATATAATGTTTGCACAAGAGTTTACATACACATGTGACTGCATGTAAAAGGGTTTAGGGAGATGACAGTGTCTGACAAGTTGAATTCTCTAGTTTATTGCTACCCAAGAAAAGCAAAGAAAGTTTCAAGGTTTTAATTTGGAAAACAAGACTATAAATTCTTATGCATAATTCTTACGCAGTCAAAAGGTGCATACATGTAACTCAGCCAAGTTTTTATGGAATTAGCTCAAAAGTTAATCATGTCATCTAAACATTGATCCCAAAAGGTTTGCAAATATCAGGATCCTGCTTTGAGTGGTTTTCTAGATTTATATCTTAAGGACAAGATTTTCTAGAGCTCTGCTATAATGGCAAAGTCCAAAAAAGGGCATAATTCAGTCAATATTTTACAGAATTTGCTCAAAGGTTAATAAGGATATATAAACATTGGTCCTAATCTGTGTGAAAAATATCAGAATCCCAGCTAAAGCAGTTTTCCAGATCGTGATGACAAGGTTCTCCCATGATAATACGGGCAAAATCAAAAGGGGCAATCCTCTGCCAATTCTTTTTATATGGTCAAAAGTTAAACCAGGTCACAGGGCAGTAAACAAGAGGCCCATGGGCCACGGTTCGCTCACCTGAGTGACATAGCCACTGCAGACATGCAGATGTTATGCAACATTTTCCAATCCTATCATCACAACTAATGAAAATATCATCATTTGAGCAGTTCTTAGTTTTGAAGAAGAATATATGGGCCTGACAGTCAATGGAGCATGATCATTTGAATAAACTATCATCACATTTCAACAGAAGGATCAATGTGAAATTTGGTAGAAATTGGCTAAGTGGTTTCTGAAGAATCATGATTTTATACATGTAAACAGCACAGTGGCAGGGAAATATTATAAATATAAACCAGATGATGGCCATCTTAGATTTCCAATCAGAACAATTTTAACTACTGTTGATCTACAAGTCACTTCGATACTTTCAATATACCTTGGAGGCAAAAAGGTCAAATGTCAACACAGAACCATCATTTGAGCAATTTTGGTAGATCTTCTCTCCCCCGTAATTTGTGCAAAGATTAGGACCCAGGGCTTATTTAGTTAAGGAGAAGAAGATTGTTAAAGGTTTTTACCATATATGGGAATGGCAGCCATTTTGATCAATGGACCATACCCATTTTAGCAATCTTTCATTCTCCTGCCCATGGAGGCTCCGCATGAAATTTGAGCAACACTGGCCCGGAGGCTTCAGAGGAAAAGCCATTTGAAATTATCAACATTTTTTCTATACAAATGTATGGGGCCCATACAAATGCATACAGAAGCAAACTTGACCTCGCCGTAAAAAGGTTAAATGTCAATGAACGACAATTATTTTAGCAACTTTAGTAGACCGCCCGTTCCAGATGATATATGCAAAGATTCAGCCACAAGCCATCCTCCGTTTTGGAGAATAAGATTTTTAAATGTTTTTTCCCATGCAAATGCATAAGGAAGCAAACTTGACCTTGCCATAAAAAGGTCAAATGTCAATGTATGACCATTATTTTAGCAACTTTGGTAGACCCCCTGTCCCTGATGATTTATGCAAACATTCAGCTCCAAATCATCCTTGGTTCTGGAGGAGAAGATTTATAAAGGTTTTTACCATATATGGGCATGGCGCCCATCTTGGTCAACGAACCGTGACCATTTTAGCAATCTTTTGTTCCCCCTACCTAAGGAGGCTCCATATGAAATTTGAGCAAAATTGGCCCAGAGGCTCCAGAGGAGAAGTTGTTTGAAATTCTGAACATTTTTCCCATACAAATGCATAAGGAAGCAAAATTGACCTTAATGTAAAAACGTCAAATGTCAATGTACAATGTACGACCATTATTTTAGCAATTTTGGTAGCCCTCCTGTTCCCGAAGATATATGCAAAGATTCAGCCAAAAGGTATGCTCAGTTTTGGAGAAGAAGATTTTTAAAGATTTTTCCCATACAAACTTGACCTTTCCGTAAAAAGGTCAAACATCAAAGTACGACAATTCTTTTAGCAATGTTGGTAGACCTCCCGTTCTTGCAAAGGTTCAGCCCCAAGGCATTCTCGGTTCTGGAGGAGAAGATTTTTAAAGGTTTTTTCCATATATGGGCATGGCGGCCATCTTGGTCAACAAACCATGACCATTTTAGCAATCTTTTGTTCCCCCTACCTAAGGTGGCTCCATATGAAATTTGAGCACAATTGGCCCAGAGGCTCCAGAGGAGAAGTTGTTTGAAATTCTGAACATTTTTCCCATACATATGCATAAGGAAGCAAAATTGACCTTACCGTAAAAAGGTCAAATGTCAATGTACGACCATTATTTTAGCAATTTTGGTAGCTCTCCTGTTCCCGAAGATATATGCAAAGATTCAGCCATAAGGCATGCTCGGTTTTGGAGAAGAAGATTTTTAAATGTTTTTCCCATTCAAATGCATAGGGAAGCAAACTTGACCTTGCCGTAAAAAGGTCGAACGCCAACATACGACAATTCTTTTAGCAATTTTGGTAGACCTCCTGTCCCCGATGACTCCTGCAAAGGTTCAGCCCCAAGGCATTCTCGGTTCTGGAGGAGAAGATTTTTAAAGGTTTTTACCATATATGGGCGTGGCGGCCATCCTGGTCAACGGACCGCAACCATTTTAGCAATTTTTCGTTCCCCCACCCTAAGGAGGTGCCATATGAAATTTGAGCAAAATTGGCTCAGCGGTTTCAGAGGAGAAGTCGTTTGAAAATGTTAACGGACGGATGCACGGACGAAAAGTGATCACAATAGCTCATCCTGAGCAGAGCTCAGGTGAGTTAATAAGGAGAGTATGTGAGTAAAATACCCTAATGTTTTGAGCAAATCCTCAATTATTTTCAAAAACTTGGGTATTGATACCCAACTGATTCGACAAAGTACCCAATTATTACCAAATTCAAGGGTGACTGACTGATTGTGTTGGGGTTTAACGACACGTCAACCCTTGTATGTCATTTTGTGTCGTCTCCCAGAGAGAGAGAGAAAAGAGATAAAAGAGGTAGTAGAAGAGATGAAAGAGAGGAATAGGGAAGAAAGAGGAACAGGAATGAAAGTTAATAAACATCTAAGAAATAAAAAACATTGCCCCTCTACCCTTACCTGCTACAAGGATAGTAGGCCTTGCCCAACTGTAAGCCAATATCAGTTGGACGCCTTAGTTACATAAGATACATGACACTTTCACACCACCCAATTACCTGTGAATTCAAGGATGATGAAAATTAAAATTTCAAGACTTGAAAAGCACATAATTACTGGAACTATTTTATATTATGATTACTGCATATAATAGGTGTTTATATTCTTCATGACAAATGCATGTACTATCCCTAAATTAATAGGGTATAAAGAAATGCCATGTTTTAAATGCCAAAATCAGAAAAGCACATAATTACAATTTAATATTATGATTACTGCATATAATAGATGTTTTTGTCTTTATTCTTATGAAGAATACTATCCCAAAATTAATAGGGTATCAAGAAATGCCATATTTTAAATATCAAAATCAGAAAAGCACATAATTACTATTTATCATTATGACTACTGCATATAATAGGTGTTTTTATTCTTCATATGACAAATAATATCCCAAAATTAATAGGATATTAAAATGCCATGTTTTAAATACCTAAATCAGCCTTTTTTATGCTCTTTCTTTCTGTTTTATAAGTTTACCCAATTAATTTTAAATAGCTGGTTCTAATTGCTTGAAGTAGATCCATACAAGGCAAACATGAGAGGTATGGTTGGTTCTTATGAAAAGCATAATAATTTTACTGCATGGTAAATGATGTCCCAAGTGTAATGTTTCTAACACAATTTGTATGTCAACAATGTATAGGTGTAAAAAAGTAAAATAAGAGAGTTACTGCATTTTCATCAAAACTTAAGTTTTATCATAAACTAGGAGTTTTACATTAATTGACTTGACTTGAAATTACTAAAACAACAAATTTAAGAATATGTTTTTTTAAGTAGGTAGAGCATAGCCAGAGGCAAAGATGAAAACAAGAAGATGTCATAATTTAGTTCTTTGTTTATATAACTTAGACAATTAGTCTGGGTGGAATTGAAAAGAGGTGTCTTAGGTGTGAATTAACCAAATAGAAAAAATGAAATCGCTTTTTTATTTATTTAATTATCAAATAAATAACTAAAACCAGTGCTAAACCAGTGCTAAATCTAAATCAGCTTAATAATACTGATTTTAAAATAATTGAGGTGTGTTGTTTAAACTACTTATACAAGTAATTTTTGGTACATATTTGATAACCGTCAATTGAATTTGCCATACTTGCCATATTTGCCATAAATGCCGGTAAATGCCAGTGGCATGGAAAATATGCATAGTTGCCAGCATTTTTGCAACCAAAACTTTTATGCACTGAAGGCACACACACTTGCCAGCAGTTCTGGTATAATCTTTTTAGAATTGTATCATTAACAAATACTTTACACCACTGATATGTAATGTTAAAAGTTTTCTAGAGTTTTGGATCCAATACAAATTAATTTAGCTTGATCTACATATACAAGCCGTAGATCAGCAATGGGTCATGTTATGGATGCCGGCCTCCGTTACTTAAATCATATATACAGCGCAAATGAGCCGGGAACCAGAATAAGACAGGTTTGCTATTTCATCATGATTTATTGAAATCCTACGACAACGATTTCAAACCCGTCCAATTCTGGTTCTCGGCTCAACAGCGATGTATCTACAGGGTTCATACAGGCAAGGCTAAGCCAAATTCAAGGACTTTTCAAGGACCAACCTCATAGTTTTCAAGGACTATGATACTTACACAAATTCGTAAATTCTGCACTGTTATCCATTGGTTCCAAATCCAGGGTTAAGTTTTGGGCTAAAACACTGATAATTTCTGCCAAATAATGTCACAATGAATTCTCTTAAAACCAAAAGTATTAAGTTGTGGTGTGGTTGCAGTTTCTGTTTCAACCTGTGAGAAATTTACAAATGTCCGAGACATCGCCTTTTCTTGTTTCTTTTGCCCCTCTCCTTCACCTGTGACCCCAATGCACCTCCACCCATTTGTTTCGATGTCCTTATTACAGGCCAACAGTGCGCCTTGTGTTTACTGTTTGTTTCCTTTATCTTAAGATATCGTTTTGGTCACTCTCTGCTATAAACACATTTTCCAATTACGCAGTAATAAATTCAGATTCCAAGAAAAAAACACACTAAAGAAAGGCAGACGCCATTTTTGTTTGGTTAGTCTGGTTATTGGATTGACTTTTTTCAGTGATAAAAGTGGTCACAATCGCCAAATACCAGTCTGCAAGGGAGACAATCCAAACATCATGTACAAAACATTCGAACCTATGTGTATTCGAACTTTTGTTTTCGTGCCAAGTACATTCAACCTCTTTAATTATGGCACTTCTGCAGAGCTATTGTTGCTCAAAATTTGCCGATTTTTTTCTAGAACTTTAGTTTTAATTCTCACAGAGATTTAAAATTGTCCAGAATGCAAGAAAATGTGAAATTCAAGTACTTTTCAAGGTCTAAGGACAGTTTTCAAGGCTTTTCAAGACAAATTTTGTTTTCAAAGACTTTTCAAGGCTGCCCTTCATTTTCAAGTACTTTTCAAGCCTGTGCGAACCCTGATCTATGATTTAAGAAATGGAAGCCAGTATCCAGAACTTGTCCTATTTGTTCCACGGTTCGTAGATGTAGTAGAAGAATTTGTTGACATTTGGTGAGAATATTTCAGCCAAAAATGAAGCTACAACAAGATATGGCTATGACAACGATATGGCGGCGAAGACTTATGTTTCCCCAAATAGCGGATGCAAGTTAGTTGCATGTTGCATTTGTTTTAGTTAGGGTAGCAGTGTAAATATGCGGAGACCCCCCAGATCTGTGCTGGCCATTGATTGTTATCTTGTTGATATATTTCCATTTGAGAGAAATGTAATGTTTTTTAGAACCTTTTCAGAAGTCACAGAATATGATTATATTTTATCAGCAGTGTTTCTGTTGTACTTAAATACAACAATATTTAGAGAAAAATATATACAAGATATTTTTGGGGGCTTGCACTGCCCTACTGACCCAAAGTATCTGTGTATCCATTTGACAGATCCACCCTGTACTAATGGTCTTAAAATTGTCTCGACCTCACCGGGATTCATACAAACGATATCGCGCTTGAAAGTCGAGTGCACTCGCTTGAAAGTCGAGTGCACCAACCACTAGACCACCCGGCCCACCAAGATGCCTGTGGTTAGTCCGAATTTAAATTCTGTACGAACATGCAACTGCAGCATACAAAACGATTCCAAACTTACCTTTGATGCATGAAGCGAAAGGCTTAGGATTCAGGGAATCTTCTGGTTCCAATCTAACATTTGGTATCTTGTAATTCGCAGGTCTGACATCAAACCACAACTTTTTTTTTTTCCATCTGTACCCGATTGTTTTGGCCATAATTTTGTTCACTACCCGCCTTTAACAGGAAGGGAGACAACCTTTACAGTATAGGCGAAAATTACCGAAGCAATATTTAGGAACCGATTCTGAGCGAAGGCGTTTTAACCAATCACAGCAGCGGTCATATAATTTTTTGGTTTTCTATTTACCTGATTGGCTCCGACCATTTGGCATGTTATCGATCTCCATATGCGGAAAAATATGTTGTGTTACACAATGAGCACGATCGAATTATTTTATTCAGCTGCCTTCAGCCGTCTGTTTCCTCAGAACACAACAAATCTTTTTATTTGAAACGCATTTTGCTGTCTTTGATCTTGAACGAGCATTAACTTAAATGCCCTAAATATTGATACATACAGATTAGGATCAACACTGTTACTACAACTTAAGCGGTTACCAAACACATTAACGGGTTGTAAAATGTACCTGCTTACATATATTTTTGGACAAGTAATGTACATTTTCTGGAAAAATCTGGTTAACCGCTTGGAGGACTAAGTCTGCCCAGGAAAAGTGTGGTTAGGTAAAATGACCGGCTCGACGTTGACTGGACCGTTTCTCTTAAAACTAACAAAGGGATTTAGGTGTTGAAATACTTGGGGAATATATGGTACTATCTGTGGATTTAAATTACGTCTGAAGTGCGATTTCAATATGTTCAAAGGCATTGATTAGTATGTGAGGAATCCCGTTCAAGTATTTGCCTTTCTTTGGCAGGAAAAAGCGACACAAGTACGACATGTTCATTTGTTATTTAGACGTAATTTGAATCCACAGATAATTAATAATTAAACGCCCAGTTGCGCCGGAACACGAAACTATATCATTTTATCGTTTGTAAACGGAGAGGACACAATTCAATCAGTGCACCCGCGCAGTATGATAGAGATACACGTGCATTCTATATTATCCAATGACTGTTAATGACGAAACTTTCTGCAAAATTATAGCTCTAGATCAGAGAAGTGTCCAAATTAAGATCTGTTTTCTTGGCTTGAAGAAGCGTGAAAATATTGGCACTTTTTGTTGAAAAAAGCGCCTGATCTAGAACTCTGAGAATGCCCTTCTTTGAGCTGGGTATTATCAGAAAAAAAAAAAAAAAACAAAAAAAAAAAAACAAAAAAAAACAGTAGCACGATATCAAGTGTCCAATACGATACTGCATCCAAGTAAGCCTAATGGCCTTTCCCATCCGTAAACATTGGATGAGTCTATTTGCCTTTTAAGGGGTGTCAGGTGTATTTTTTTTAATTTTTGTTCTTTTTGTAATTGAAATCCCTGTTAGCAAACAGTGAAGACCCTAATCAGACACCGTATTATGCGGCGTCTGATCTGGATCTGCACTGTTTGCCTATGTCCAACAAAAAGGGGCGCAAGGCTTAAATGGGTTAATTTTGTTGGTTTATCTATATTTGTCACAAAATATGAGTGTTGTGTTAATTCTTAGCTTGCTGGATAATGATTTCAGTTGATGACAAAAAGTATCAGTTTTCTCATTTTTCCCAGGAATAGGCTTTAACACTTTGTGAAAATTGCCTCCTCAGGAGACAATTTGCATAAAATGTCAGAGCTTATTTTCTTGTAAAAAGAAGAAAAAAATGCCATAAATCTAGCCAAGAGAGCAATAAAGATTAAAAGCCTTTTTATATATATAAAAAGTACATCATGCTGGTCAAATCCTAATAATGGGAAAACGATTCTTCGGGCATATGCGGACAACAAATGCCCAGCCTTCGCATCGCCTTCACTGTTCCACTTACAGAATTATTAGATACTACAGAATGTATGAATGAGGAGCAAAGGCTCGGATTGTACTTTGCGCATGCACAGAATGATCTGAATCTGTGCATTTTTCACATGTTTGAAGGCACTTTTTTGCATGAAAATCTGAACGCAGCATGTAGGTAGCCCATATAGTTCTTGCAAAACATTAAAGTAGCCAGTATAATACACCTGGTTTGAAATTGAAAGCTGTCTGCTTTACAGCGTCAAAGATACAAATTGAATGTGATGTCGCAGCCGATGGTGAACAGACAAGCAAACCTGTGTGGACCCAGACGTCGCCGATTGGGCTGTCTTATCAGGGTCTACACTGTTTGTAGTTTATCCAGCAGATTTTAAACGCATCAACAGTTACCAAAACCGATTTGTTCAAATTTTACAGTAAGTATGGTAAGGAGTAAAAGTTCCCATTATACAGGGATAATACGGTATAAAAAACTCTCTTGGTAAAATTTTCAGCAGCCGACATGTTGAAATATTTCTCTTAAATTTCCCAGAAAACAGGATTTGACATATCGTGCAAACTGTCTTCATTAGAGATAGTTTTCATGAAATGTCAACTCCTGTTTTCTGGGAAAAATAAGAAAAATATCACCAATCTGTCGTCTGCTGAAAGCCCAGAGATTGGTAAAGGTTCAATTATTTATTTATATTGCCTTATTTCCAGGTGTCTGAATCCACGAAAAGGAGAAAAAGAAAATGTTGCTCAAACTGACAATATTCCTGAAGGGATTGTGGTCTGTAAACAGCCGACAGACTCTAGTAGTTCTATATTTCTTTCATACAATTCATTATGTGATATGCTACACAACAGCGCATAAACAAAATGAGGAAAATAACAGAGAAGTTCCAAACATTCCATCAATTAGTTCGAGAACCTGGAATATTGCGCCGAATGATAAGAATGTAGCACTTTATTCCAGTTTAATAGACATATTAGCAAAGTTAGAAGTGCTAGAAGTAGAAGAAAATTCCTCTGCTTGTATTACGCTAGACAAAATAGTTCGTGAACAAGAACGTTTGGAGAATGGTGCGAATTCCAAACGAGTTACAGTACAATTTCACTTTATAGAAACCCTACATTCCTTTGCGAAATCAGAACTTGCTCAAGACGTATCATCCTTGCCAGACATAAAAAGACCTGCATATTCAATTGGTGGACTGCAAGCTTTTGGATGTAACACAAGTTCAAGTTTATCAGCACAAGGATTGGATAGTTTGTCAAGGAAACAGGAAACAGAAAGTAGTGCTAAATCTGTGTTAGAAGTTGCAAGCGATGTTTCGAATAAAACTGGTGACTATACCAAAGACAAGGCAGGTAAGCAATACGAGGACATTCCAGTCGAAACCACGTGCAAATTTAAGAAAGAGAAACATACAAAGGGGATAACTTGAATTCGTAAATAACTTTTAATTTTTAAATTGTACGGTGAAGCCGAGCAAACGGTCGAACAGTAGCAAACAGTGCATTCTTTTTTTTTCGTGAAATTAAATCGGTTGCATCGGTTGCAATACCAACGCATCTAGTTAAGGGTTTAACAATATCGTTGAAGTACCAACGCATCTTGTTAACAGTTTAAGAAAATCGGTTGAAATACCAACGCATTTTGTAAACCGTTTAACAAAATCGGATGCAGTACCAACACATTTTGTAAACGGTTTAACAAAATCGGATGTAGTGTGAACGCATTTTGTTAACGGGTCACCCAAATACGTTGCGGTATCAAAGCATTTTATCAATGAGAGACATGAACTAATCCTTGCACAAAAAGAAGTAAAAACTCTTTTTGTTATGTCATTAATTTAAACCTCTGGCACATTCCGTAGCATGAACCCTGAGGTCTTGGGTCGTAAATTATCATTACGAAAACACGCCTATTCAAATATACTGAAAATTTTACTACCAAAAAATGAAAATTTTCAGCTAAAAATTTCTGATATTTTTCATATTTTTGCTCAAAACATAGATTGTGGGTACTCGTTAGAACCGCCTCAGTTATGTCTATGTTTTAAGCAGAAATAAGAAAAATAATGTATACCCCTGTAAACCCCAGCTTTACTATATAAAAGTGGGGTTAAAGGGGTCAAAATTATATAGGCATGTTTTCGTGATGTAATAGACTTTCTAGGTATCTAAAGTATATTTTAATAAGTATCCTTTTTTTTATGAGTGGTTGCTGAAACGTGTAAAATTCAACACAACTGGCTAACGCCAAAACGAACGCAGATGTGAATTACAAGGGCGACAATAATATATCTCCCTGTACGTCGCACAGGAATATTAATGAAAACAGTGTGACATTGTGACGTGTGTATGGGTGGGTTGCGGGGCGTGGGGTGCTTCCACGCGCAATTGTGTACACGCATGGGTGTTCGTTGGATAATTGGAAAACCACTGGCACTGAAAATGAACAGAGTTAATATTAAGAGTTAGTTCTGCACAATTAGAAATATCATCGACGCGTTTTGCCACCATTAACAACTGTAAAATGTGGCGTTATAGAGCGTTTTAGTTTACTCTTGCAAATTCGGGAGAATGTCTGCTGGTGCTTTTGTCTTCGTCATTGTTTAGAATCCCTGGTTACAGCAGAACTTGTCCAAAATAACACGTTTAAAATCTACACTGGTTAGACTGTCAGCCATTTTTATAATGAGACCTTGTGACTTCCTGCAGCGTTCTTGTACTTAAAATGGGTCTACTCTAAATGGACTGACCCTCCTTTTTCAGAAAAGACAAAACAATCTGACAGAGTTATCTGCGTCTGAACGTGCGGTTCATTTCCTAAAATTCAATGTGTACACACCCGCGGAAATAAGTCATATATATTTACTTCTTTTCTCAATAGGGGTTGGGTTTCTGTACATGTAAAGAATGATTTCCAACTGCAAGTAAATATTAACCCTCATTTTAGAAATGTTTATTATACTCGGGGTGTGACCTTAGCAAAATGTAGAACTAAGTAACTCATAGAACTAAGTAATTGATTCGTATGCCAGAGTTGTTTCTGCGTGGTATATTTTCAGTGGTATGCAACGGGGTTACATGTAAATTTGGTGCTACATGTGAAAACGGGAAATGTGTTTGTCCGAACCAATGTCCTTCGGAGTATGAGCCGGTTTGTGCCACAGATGACAACACCTATAACAATGAATGTGCGATGAGACAAAAGGCATGCAATGATAACCAGAAGCTGGAGGTAGCCTCTTCAGGAGAATGTCCAAATCTAGTGTCGGGATCAGGAGGTAGGCTGTTTTTTTTTTTTTTTCATTACGAAAACACGCCTGTTCAAATATATTCAAAATTTAACCACCAAAAACTGAAAGTTTTTACATAAAAATTCTGATATTTTTCATATTTGTGCTCAAAACAGAGATTATGTGTACTCTTTAGAACCGCCACTAACGAGTACCCACAATCTATGTTTTTGGGCAGAAATACGAAAAATAATGTATACCCCCATAAACCCCAGTTTTACTATATAAAAGTGGGTTTAAGGGAGTCAAAGTTGTATAGGTATGTTTTCGTGATGTTTAAACAAAGATAGGTGAAAATATAACGCCGTGTTGAAAATCAGATTTTTTGGATCCGAAAAGTGTTTCTAAGCGGTTGATATTAAAAGGAAAGGCAACGTTTGAACAGCATGTATCATAAATAAAAGATCTTGCCAAATCACACTTTTTGATGCAAAATTAATACAGAAGGATAAAAACTGAGGATGTTCATGGCGTTAAAGATTTTAATCCTATTCTCAATGCCGCCGCCATTTTGATTATTTAATGAGTGCGAAAAATTCAAAATATTAAATAAAATCTTTCTGACAGAAAACAGTTCTATTCGCTAGACAAGCAAATCATGCATCTAGAAAATTAGCTATACTCACAACGAAAGTGGTACAGTATTGTTGCATAAACTGTTTATGTAGGGTTTGTCTAATTCATTAGGGAATTTCTCATCAATGGCGGCGCCCATAAACGCAATTTAGAAATCTTCAAACCCGGCAACTTTCGTATTATTCGTCCGATTTTAATCCAATTTGCATTTGAATGAACGATTTTTAATGGTTTTTACTTTAGATACACTCGTTATCAATGTTGCCTGTCCCATTAATATCATGATATGTTGGTTTTGCTTAACTATGACCTCACAAACTCTGAGTATACGGTACTCTTGTTATATCTGGTGACAATATGAGAAGCACAAACAAATGGTATGTCTGCTCTTTTTTCCCAGAAGACAGTTTTTCACATTTCATACGAATCATCTCCAAAGAAGACCTTTCGCATGGAATGTCAGGTGCCATATTCTGGAACAATACTTGCAAATGTATCTGCTGATCCCTATAGCCCGCTTTGAAAAAGCGGGGCTATACTGGATTTGCCTTGTCCTTCCGTCATTCCTTCCTTCCGTCATTCCTTCCGTCCAGTTATCAGAAAAAGTTTCGTCGCGCTTTTCTCAACAACTGTATAGGTTACAAAGTTGAAACTTGGTACACACATACTCAGTGGGTTTAATTTTCGTGTGTACCGGAATCAGGGGCAAGGGATCATAACTCTTGGAGTTGCATCTCTTGATAGGTTTTACAATTCACCATTAATGAAAATTTTTCTTCACACTTTTCTCAAAAACACCGTAACAAAGGTGAAACCTGGTACACACATGGAGAGTGGTTTGATATAGCATGTACACCGGAATCAGGGCCAAAGGCCCATAACTCACAGAGATAATCCCTTGACATGTATTACGTTGCCATATTACCATGTCCTACACTGATGTTATCTGGTAAGCATGAATTCAAAATATTTCAACAATATGGATATTTCTCCTCTGATAGCGCTGAATCGGGTCTATCGTCAGATCCTCTGACAGCTCTAGTTAAATGTAGCACAGTCGACTCTTGTGATCTCGACTTCGCTTATCTCGAATGACCGCTTATGCAGAAGTGAAAATCTGGTCCCTGTTTTAACATGAACATTTAACTGTAGGTAACAAAATATTGTGGAAAAGAGGAGAAATTTCTCTTCTTTTCCACAATATTTTAAGTATATGTCTTACTTCAGGAGTCAAATTGCATATTCATTTGAGAAATGTGTTTGTTCGATTCTGCAAATCTGATATGTCGAGATACGGATATCTCGAAGTATTAAAGAGAGTCCCTTGGACTTCGAGATAACGAGAGTCGACTGTATATAAACGTTTAAAAGCAGGAACATATTTTCCTTCAGATGCTTTGATGGACATCATTATATGGGCCGCGTCAAGCGAAAAAAGGCCTTACAACATGCGCAAAATGTACGGATTCACGCCATTCTGCGAATACGCAAGGTCTCATTGGGGCCTTTGCTCTCCATTGATACATTCTGTTGTAGCCAATGATTCAGTTAGCGGGCAGTGAAGACACTGATCTGTCTGTGCGGATGTGCAGGCGGATCTGGGCATTTACTGTTCGCATATGGCCGAATACACGTTTTCGCACGGCGCGATCCACATTAATTCTTCAATGACCCCTATACAAATGGACAAATTCATGTTAAACTTTCACCAGAATATTAATTCGGTGCCTTCACTGAAAACTGTTTTTATCAGTTCACTATATATTATATGCAAATTAACTGTCGGGTTCTGAGGTTGTTTTTTTCTTTTTCATTAGGACACTTATAATTAGGTACGAATTGATTGTCGTCCCCCGATCGTCCTGCAGAGAAGTTCAAATTAAGTGCATTTTAGTACAATTCATGTCGTTTGTTACCATATTCCCTGTAAATATTCGGACTCTATATTTTTCACGTCCGTCCCGGTACCTGCGCACGTCTGTAAAAGTGGTGTTTGGATGGTAAACAGAGTGGATCCTGATCAGACGCAGCAGAACGCGACAACTGATCAGGGTCTTTACTGTTTGTTCAAGCGTTTCTCGGGCCTTTCTGAGCCCGTACTAAAAGTAGATGGGGTTTAATTTTTGAAATTCCCAAAGGTAAAACAGCTTAATAAGTGCAGATATGTATTTGCTCGACTTAATTCTCTGATTAGCGAGTCGTTTCTTGCTAATAAGTGCAACATCTTGCAGTCAGCTTCATTGTAATTGCGTCAGAAGGCGAGGTAATTTACACGATTTACTGCTAATTACCTAGACGGTGAAACAGATGTAGACACACAGAAGGACGCTGTAAAAGCAACCTGAAATAATATGCGAAAAGATATGAACTTTCCCATGAGACAAAGTATGATTTTAGGGCATATACCAACAGTAAAGCCGCGGTAAAAGCAACCTGAAACCATGTGCAAAATAATATGAATTTAATAGGTGCCACCTATATCCGTGCGTCCAAATTATCATCACGTGCTTCATACGTGGGTTGGCCAGATCTAACTGAATTTTATTTCAGACCACGCTTGACTTCTAATCCACTGCATGAATGCGATATAACGTCCAAGACAACAATATTTCAGTAGTTCAGAGGCATTGCCTCCAAATTTGTGGGACTTTTACCCGACCCGATCACATGAATTCGGGTCCTGCTAAGTTACTAGCAGAAAAGGTAAGAGAAAAGTCCAGGGAGTGCCACAATCACAAACCGCAGCCCTTCCCAGACCCCAAGAGGAAGAGGAAACCGACAAATCTAAACAAGCACAAATCGAACAAACGTACGAAAAGCACTAAGATTAGCTCTTTCTTCCCCAAGCGAGGTAATCGCAATACTAAAAGGACTGAAAAACACAAGAACAAAATGGCACAGCTCTGCAATGGAGGCTTTAGGCAGTCCATCTATTTCGCGGGCACTGACGGGCGGGGACCATGCTTTCCGAATACCGAAAACTAGCGTATGCCGATGACAGGTACAACGACAATATACTATCGTTCGCATACCTGCGTCGAAGTTTTTTTTAAAATTATCATGTGAAAAGAGAGTAAAATCTATATGTTGTCTAAAATCTACATCAAAGTGTACCTAATGCACAAAACGAATCATGCTCAGCTTGTAAAATAGACGGAGAACGGATAGAAATAAAATTCGAAGTAGAGACAAAATGTTTGGTCACACGCATCACTGATCACATCGGTAGTCTATAGTAGTGCGTCTGCACGCCGAAACGCTCCGCGGTTAGGGGAACTGCTTTACTGCTTTGCAGTTCCCGTTGGACGCACTTATGGACACTCACATGATAAAACGGGATTTCAGTGCGTATAAGTAACAGTAAAGCCGCGCTAAAAGCAACCTGAAACCATGTGCGAAAGCATATGGATCTTCAGTGCGTAAAGTAACAGTAAAGCCGCGAATAAATGTAATTTCAGAGTATATACCAACAGTAAAGACGCGGTAAAAGCAGCATAAATGCATGCGAAAATTTATGTGATCATGTTTGTGATACAAATGTCATTTCATTGAGTATATCAACAACAAAGGCGTGGCAAAAGCAACCTGAAATCATGTGTGAAAACATATGAAAATTCTTATAACTACAGTGTTATTTCAGGGCATCTGCTAACAGTAAAGACCTGTTAAAAGCAACCTGAAATCATGTGCGAAAACATATGAACATTCTTTTGACAACAATGTGGTTTCAGGGCATATATTTACAATAAAGAAATGGTTGAAACAACCTGAAATCATGTACATATCAATATGAACCCCTTCAGAAAGATGAATTTCAGGGCATATACCAATAGTAAAGAAACAGCAAATCAACTTGAGATCATGTGCGATCCATATGAAACTACCCATGAGAAAAAAAATGTATTTCAGGACATATTCCATTAGTAAAGACACGGTAAAAGCAACCCAAAATCATGTGCGAATCTATATGAACCTTCCAAAAAGCAACAATGTATTTCAAGGCATGGTCAAATAGGAAAAAGCACGGTAAAAGCAACCTGAAATCTTGTGCGAATCTACCCAGCTAGCATTCTTTATAAATCTACAGCGGGCCGTTATCGGCCCGTCAGCTACCCTGACAGGCCGATAACGGCCCGCTATAGATTTATGTAGAATGCTTACTGGGTATATGACACTTCCCATGAGAAAAACCAAAAACATATTTCAGGGCAAATATCTATAGTAAAACATGGTAAAAGCAATCTGAAATCATGTACGAATATGAACCTTCCCATGAGAAAAAAAAAGTTGATTTCAGGGCTTAATTATAAAAACGATAAAGACACGGTAAAAGCTACCTAATATCATATGCGAATATATATCGAGGGTTGAGCGCAAGACTATGGTAACTCAAACATATTTTTGAAACCCTTCTTTAGGGGCAACTTGGACACCTTTGTAAACAATGCAAATTTAGGTGTCATTGCTCATACGAGCAATGGCACCTAAATTTTCATTGTTTACAGAAAGAAATGTTGTAATCTCCATAACGCCTTCATGGTGAGGAGATTAGGTTTGGGGAAAAACAACCATCTGACTTACGCCAGTCTTGCGCTCAACCCTCGATATATGAACCATCCAATGATATAGTGGTGATTTTAAAGCATATAGGAACAGTAACGTTAAAGAAATAGATCATTCGATTACGCCGAACACTCTGATAGGGGCATTTAAATACAACGATATATTCTACAGTTTTTACTGATTCTCTATGCGAACAACGAACACCCTGATTAGTTTAGTTTTACGTTTGCATGTAATATGAAGGCAAACAGAAAAAATAAGCCTGTTTAAGTATTAAGATATATATTGTAAGGAGTTACAGTATACTAGCATTTGGATTAAATACGGTAAATGGGCAAAGTACATTCTCATCAAGCTGTTACCAAAAAATCTTAACACAAGCAAGGAAATGAACATGTCTTAGCTTTTGAAGAGATGTCACTTTCAACCAAAACGTATTGATATTTTGCTTACTTATTGCTTAGTACAGACATCAAAATCGTGTTCCGCTTGAAAGTGTTTAATTGTAATGAATCATTCATAAAGTGATTAGAACTGTTGCATGTATACATAAATGGTGTTCTATTGGCCTGCGGCTGTCAAACATTGAAGTTAAAGGCGTTCGCTGATTTGAATTCTGTATACGCTAAATTGCAGTAATAGCAGATTATACTGAAATAGGTTTTCGAAGAAAATAGGTTTTGGGATATCATACACATCGTCTAATCGTTATTAGAACCTTATTTCAGACACTTATGTAACCGAAACACATTTATCAGCCACTCGAGCCATGGGACTTTTATAGGACTGTACAATATAGGACTGTACAATATAACAGAAGAAACATGCACAGAGCAAAGCCAGAGCTAAGGCATCACCAAAGAGCTGTCTTGCTCTAACTTCTATTGTTCCATCTGCAACAGACAGTTTAGAGCAAGAATTGGCCTAATCAGCCATCTTAGAACTCACAAACAGAAGCATTTCTCGCATGTGATTAAGATTGGTCATTGTCAGTGATGACAGACGAACTATTATTATTACAATATAATATAACATATCTTTTTGATGAAAAGTAGGAAAGAAAGAAGAGTAACTAGAAACTATTAATTAAGGTTTTCTTTCACCAGCTATGTTATAACAATATAGCATTACGAAAACACGCCTATTCAAATATACTGAAAATTTTACCACCAAAAAATTTAAAATTTTCAGATAAAAATTCTGATATTTTTCACATTTCTGCTCAAAACATAGATTGTGGTACTCGTTAGAACCGCCTCGGTGAGGCGGTTCTAACGAGTACCCACAATCTATTTTTTGAGCAGAAATAAGTAAAATAATGTATACCCCTGTAAACCCCAGTTTTACTATATAAAAGTGGGGTTTAAGGGGGGCAGCTTTATATAGGCGTGTTTTCGTGATGGACTCCTTCCGTATTGACAGTGTATGCGCATGCCAAGCTCAGCCCACGAATACAACTTTTTGACCATGATTTATATTATCTACGCTATTGACTACAAACAGCAGCGCGAAGCATTACTATTCTACATATCAACGTAGTCTGGCGACCAGCTTACTCTGAAAAAGGTCTATGTAACCGTGTTTCCCTTAAATACGTATTCGGACAATTACATCCACACAATATTCGTTCACATTTAAGAGACCTTTGGACGAATCTTAAGATAATATAATACAGTTAATTCAGGTAAACATATATTCGCATAATACTACTAACGAAATCAAAATATTCTTTCGGCACACATATTGCTTCAGTAGTTGTGAAAAGGCCAGTGGGTGGGCGGGGAAATCGGTTATCAGATATTGCCCTAATACTCTGTAAGCAATGACCAGCTGCATCTTTGAGTTGATGACTCAAACGTTTTGTGTGTACAGTCCAACCTGTATGAAGCAAGCACCCAAGGGATAATCCAGATGTGCTTGCTTAAGACAGGTGCTTGCTTAATACTGGTGGTTTAACAAATCAGCCTTTTTGGGAACTGAAGTAAAGCTAGCTTAATACAGGTTGCTTGCTTAATAGAGGGGGTGGGGGGGGGGGTGGGGGACTATGATTTTACTTTATAAGAATATCAATCCGGGTACATGGATGATGATATAGTGACTTTAAAGTTGAAGCGACAGTTTAAAGTCATCACGAAAACATGCCTATATAATTTGGCCCCCTTAAACCCAACTTTTATATAGTAAAACTTGGGTTTACAGGGGTATACATTATTTTTCTTTCTTTGGCTCAAAAGCATATATATATACGGCTGATCAGGGACAATACAAATACAGATTAACACTTCTATATCCGGACTTTTTGCTTCCTCTCAAAATCCGTGAAGTATTTTTTTTCAAAGTATATACCATCTATGTCTCTTCTCTTTTGCCATTTTCGTTAAAGCTTTTGTATTCACTTTGCAAATATGAAGTAGACTTATTGCTGAGGTACAGAATAACAGCTGAGATTAAAACCGCCCTGGACTCATATATGTTTCCAGCGAGTTTGTTTTTAGTTCTGGAAACAAGTAAAAGTCGCTGCTGTACGGAGGGTGAGACAAGTATTACTACTGGAAGGATTTGATAAGTTCTAATGTTGAAGAGGCAGCAATAGAGAGGGCATGAAAAAGAAGGACAGTTTTCTTGGCTAGCCTTGGACACAACTTTTTCAGTTTTTCTTTGAGTTTTTTTTTCCCCTAAATTACTTCTGAATAGTATCTGCATTACGAACACACACATATTCAAATATATTAAGAATTTTACCACCAAAAGAATAAAAATTTTCAGATAAAAAGCTCTGGTATTTTTCACAGTCCTCGCCGAGGCGGTTCTAACGAGTAGCCACAATCTATATTTTTAAGCAGAAATAAGAAACATAATGTAAACACGCCTATTCAAATATACTGAAAAGTTTACTACCAAAAAATGAAAATTTTCGACTAAACTTTCTGATATTTTTCATATTTTTGCTCAAAACATAGATTGTGGGTACTCGTTAGAACCGCCTCGACGAGACGGTTCTAACGAATACCCACAATATATGTTTTAAGCAGAAATAAAAAAAAACGAATGTATACCCCTCTAAACCCCAGTTTTACTGTATAAAAATGTGGTTTAAGGGGGTCAGAACTATATAGGCTTGTTTTCATGATGGGCAGTCACAGTTCAGATTTTCGGCATGAGACAGTATTATTCTACGTGAATCCCCCAAAAAGCAACTAGCATAGCCTTGCCAGCAGATGAAGCTAGCTTAAACTTTTTTGGAGGTGGGGAACCAGCTCGTTTCCACGGCTTTGCCTTAGCTTTTGATTCAGGTTCAGGATGATGAACCCATATTTTCATTACGAAAACACGCCTATTCAAATATATACAAAATTTCACCTCCAAAAACAGAAAATTTTCAGATTAAAAAACTCAGATATTTTTCATATGTCTGCACAAAACATAGATTGTGGGTACTCGTTAGAACCGTTTCGACGTACACACAATCTATGTTTTTGAGAAGAAATAAGAAAAATAATGTATACCCCTGTAAACCCCAGTTTTACTATATAAAGGTGGGGTTTAAGGGGGGTCAAATTTATATAGCATCGACGTTGATACGACGTCATTTAAACGTTGTGTGCCCACTGGGATGTTTAAACGCCCGAAATGTTATTTTGCTATGGACACCTTGGATGCCTTTTTGTCTTCTGTCAGCTGTTTCGGCACCCACCTAGCACTTACCTTGCTCGTAACTATTTTCGTGTAAAATCTGATGTGCCGAAGCTTTATCGATGCTAAATTGATTAGCTACCTCCTGCAATGTCATTCGGCGATCTTTGGTGAACAAAGCATCAACATTCACCGCCATTGTAGGAGCCTCTTCCTCAGCGGACCTCAGGTCTGGGCTTGTCCCTCACGCTTGTCCTACCTTCCTTAAACTGTGAAACCAAGCTATAAAAGATTGAACGGACTGTGCTTTAGAAAAACTTTTCTACAACACTTAAAAATATGGCAAGGTTTTTCACCCTATAAAAGCATGAATTATATAACAGATCTTGTTCCTCTAGGTTAGAGTCCATGGTAGCCCTATCACCTACATGTTTAAATGCTCAAAATGTCGTGCATACACACTTCTCACTAAAACTAATCTGACAATTTATAGGCGATAAAATCTGGTTTTCGCTCATGTATAAGATATGTGGGTAGCTGCACGTGGAAAGGCAGAAGCATGAAAGGCCCGGATATTTTTCAACCGCCCCTCGTACATGACAAAAATACATTAATGTTAAAAATAGATGCAAACATATATGAACTTCACACATATTTAAACAGAAGATACAAATGAATGTATAAGAAGCTTTATTCAATGTGCACTCTTGCAATATAACTGTATTCTTTATAAAATAATAAAACAATAGCATTATTTTTTATCTGATGACATCACGAAAACATGACTATATAATATTGGTCCCCTTAAATCCCATTTTATATAGTAAAACTGGGGATTACAGGGGTAAACATTATTGTTCTAATTTCAGCTCAAAACATAGATTGGGGTACTCGTTAGAACCGCCTCACCGAGGTGGTTCTAACGAGTAGCCACAATCTATGTTTCGAGCAAATATATGAAAAATATCCGAATTCTTATCTGAACCAATTTTTATTTTTTGGTGGTACAATTTTCAGTATATTTGAATAGGCTTGTTTTCGTAATGATTTATCTTACAAACCGCCAAAGATTAAAATGTTTATGAGATATACATGCGATGTTGATGCAAGTAGGTTGTTACATTTGCTCTGTGAATTAAAAAGATAGGCATCGGCAGCATCAAACAGCGAAACATTACGAAAACACGCCTATTCAAATATACAGAAAATTTCAACAACAAAAACTGAAAGTTTTCAGATAAAAATTCTAATATTTTTTTTTCATATTTCTGCTCAAAACATAGATTGTGGGTACTCGTTAGAACCGCCTCGGCGAGGCGGTTCTAACAAGTACCCACAATCTATGTTTTGAGCAGAAATAAGAAAAATAATGTATACCCCTGTAAACCCCAGTTTTACTACATAAAAGTGGGGTTTAAGGGGGTCAAAATTATATAGGTATATTTTCGTGATGGAAGACAAGATGAGAAACCAACAATGGCAAAACAAGCATCACATTTGAATCAACCAAAGTGCGAACAATTAAGAACTGCCACAGACGACCGCTTAGAACGGTCAACAGAAAAAACAAAAAACTATTAGGGTGGCTTAAACCAGCTTTTCTCGCTCAAAACCTCGTCTTTAATTCTGATACAGCTGATATCTCATCAGTGAAACATCACTGTAAAAACCACATCATCACAAAAACAGGATACAAGTACGCCACAAACAGGACCATATATACTGAATACTGACAATCAGACGCAAGTCGTCTATAAAAGATTGAGGAGAGTGCCGTCAAGTTAGTTTCAGGACCGATTCACCTATGCACAATTAAATAAGGAAGCAAAGTTATCAATCATATTTGGATTAACAACAGTACCTGAACTTTTCGTTTTCTCTGTAGTCGGCAGAAAAAATGTCAGACATAAGACGTTTATTGTCTAATAGTGCCTTCCGGGAATGTTTTTAATTTACAATTTAGCCAAGAGTTCTTAGAAAGTAAACAGAAATAATACAGTGTAGAATTAATAATTTCTCAGGAGATTTATAATATAAGCTTCTATTTTGTCAGGATCTAATTCTACCACCAGCATCTCTTTAATCAAGTATTTGCTTAATTTATGTGTAATTTTTTCAGCTCCTGATAAGATTTGAAATTACATCACGAAAACACTGGAAATATACTGAAAATTTTACCACCAAAAACTGAAAAGTTCCCAGATTCAAATTCTGATATTTTCATTTTTCTGCTCAAAACATAGATTGTGGGTACTCGTTAGAACCGCCTCGACGAGGCGGTTCTAACGAGTACCCACAATCTATGTTTTTCAGCAGAAATAAGAAAAATAATGTATACCCCTTTAAACCCCATTTACTATATAAAAATGGGGTTTTAGGGGGTCAAAATTATATAGGCATGTTTTCATGATTGTTTTGTCTATGAGGCGTATTTCGTTAGTTTTACAACAAAACATATACTGCTGGTGCCACATACTTCTGTATGCAAAAATGTCTTCTGAATATCTCCTTCATCTGGTGCATACCGTATTCCCTCTAAATATCAGATGACATTGACTCTTTACTATGCTTGTCCTTAGTTTTTAAAAATCTATTTCAATACATGTTTATATGTCTAAAACAAGCTCACTGAGTGATTAATTAAGAAGAACCTGATCAGACACCGCGTTCTATGGCGTTTGATCTGGTCTACACAGTTTACAAAGGCCAGTCTGTCCGAGGATCTAGGGTTAATAGAGAAAATAAGAAGTATCTCCTCGCCCCCTGAAAATATATGATTTGCCAAGTGGGGTGGTGGTGGGGTTGGGGGAAGAACCTACGTCACACAATAGAATGAAATGAAAAGACTTAAAGGGTATAGTGAAAATCACCCTTTCAAATCGGTAAGCTGTTGTCGATTTCCATTTCGTTGTTCTGACAAAAGCCAGAATAGGCTCACAGAATGTAGCAAGAAACATTTATATTGGCAAACTTGATGCATAACAATATTGTCATTGTTGAGAACATTTGCGCACAATTTACTTATAAGGTCATCAAAATCTCGGGGGTGTAACTTTGGGAAAATTGTGATATGGTGTGCGAGCCAGTATTTCGAAACCTACCTCATTCATTTACCTGGCCTTTGAAAAAACCGGACCCATTCATATATTAGATCGTCTGAAATATTGACCCTTTCATATACTGCCCTCTGATTTTTTGCAACCATTTATTGCTGGTAGTACATGTAAGAGAAATATCACGGAAAGTTGATTGAATACCAAGAAAACAAGGAGCCTCGAAAAATCTCTGAGCGAAAAATATGTGCATATACCGGGATGTCAGAAAAGTGGGGACTTTTAAAGACCAATCAAGAAAAATCGGGCCTGTCATATACTTTTTGTTGAAAAAAGGGAGCTAAATAAGATCCATTTAACCCTTGCAGCCTGGCAGTCCAAAACAGATACCTATATAAACAATGTAGATCCAGATATGACGGCTGCTATCGAGCCGTCTCATCAGGATGTACAGTGGTTACCGGTATGGTTTTGATTTTAGACTGAGACCAACATTTGAATCAGTGGACATGTCCAAGTTCAAGAATACAAAATAAATTTCAGAAACTAAGGGTTGAAAGGTGGTTTCTGTTTAGAATGTAAGAAAAGAACTCAGAAATAAGTAGAAGCGAGGAAAATTCAGGCACGTGCAGAAGTTCCCATGAGTAAGAGTTAACTACAAAATAGTCGGTTTTAAACTGATCAAAATCGCACACTAAGGCGGTTGAGAAAAAAAAAAAAAAAAAACAGAAAAAAGCAGCACTTTGCCCAATCCAGGATTAACTCTTACATCCATTTAGACCAATACACTAGCTTGCTAACAGCGCAATATTAACGAGCTGTCTCATCTGGATCTACTCTGTTTGCCTTTTTTTTATTAATGTTCGACTGAAAACCCTATTTGCATCAGTGGATGAGTTCCCATTCAGAGATGGAAGAGTTCATGTCAGAAACGCGGGGGTGAAAGGATTCAAATTAATAGTTATTATTGGCACAAAATCAGATTGAGAGGCGCCGTAGCTGTGCGGTTTAGATGGTATGATTACGGTGCTGAAGGGTGCGGGTTAGTTAGGGTTTCGTCTTTAGACTGTATTTATAGAATATCCACTTAACCAATTTATGCCTAGCGTCCCATAAATGGGACATTGGCAAACAGTGTAGACCCAGATCAGACGCCGCAGAACGCGGCGTCTGATCAGGGTCTGCACTGTTTGCATTAAGTTCAGATCTTTCTACAAAACATGGCAATAAGTATAACTAACCAGGCACCCCTTATATAGGAAATGAACTTGTCAAAACAGTTAAAATAGAAGAATCCACTCAGTATAAAAGGGGTTTTCGAACAGAAAATACCCAGTATACGCAGTTTCATCCATTGATACATTCTATAATGCCAAATGATTTTTGTAGCGGACAGCGAAGGCCCTGATCAGACTTTTTTTTTTTTTGCCTGATGAAGTCCATGTTCCAGTCCCTTCCGTCTTTGCACGAAGTAAGCGTCCAAAGAAGAAGATACCTGATAATATACGAGGTTTGTCTCTAACGAGATTCCGAAGTTTTATCGAAGTTGTACTTGAAGCGCTTTGCTGTATGTTTAATCCTGTTTTCACCAGTAAACGGTGCATGCTCTTGTTTCTTTCATGCAAATTGATTATCAAATGACCGAAAAATATGAAAAATATGGCACTTGTACAAGTCACATTGTAACACTGACTTAAAGACTGCATTTCCTATTTAAATATTTTGCCGCACTAGGCTTGTTAAGATACAAAAAACATATAAAAGATGAATTGTCTTATACTGTATGTACGGTCCTCCATCCATTTCTGTAAGCATTGTATTTAGGTGGATCACAATTTCAAAAGCTGGGGAAATGTCTGTCAAAGATAGCACCCGCATTCTTAGACGTACGAACTGCATCATCGAGCAAAACAGCGTTGCTGTAAAGGTTGTGTAGGATCATAAAATCCAATGTTCGGTCAACGATATAGTCATTAGTAATAGGATATCAGAACGCAGCTCGCAAATGAGTCCAAAGAAGCATTTGCAGCTGATAAACGAATTGTGCTGGGTCGGTACCGCAGTAGCTCACTGAGGGACAGACATAACAGCGTCTAAAATGTGCCCGGGAATATCTAAAAAACTACAACAAAAACTGTAATGGTCAGATTATTTCTAGCTTGCTAGCAGTTGACGAAACCAATGTGCACATGTTTGAGCAAACGTGAAAGGCTGATTGCAAGCAATGGAGAAGAAAAGGTCAAACATGTCCATGTAAGGCCATGAAAACCATCAATACAAAGAAAGTATACTACAGTTCAATCCTAGCGGTTCTGTTGGGCCAGTGCCTTGTCCATCTGGTCATACAGCTACAGTGTACTAGACGCTTCTAAAAGAATGTTGTGCTAAGCAAACTGAAAAGGTTTCTTGTATTCACTAGTAGGCTATGTTCTGTGTTTGTGGGGTTTCCTGAAAATGTTCTATATCATTTTACAATGAGTAGCGTCCAAGCAAATGGTCAGGTGTCTATCTGATTCATAACCACTCCTCGTCTTAGAGGTGTGAGAATGTTTACGCTTTATTGGCGTCAGAAACCGTGCATTTTGTAAACCATCATATTTACTCACCAGATCTGATTTGATGCGACTTCTTTTCATCATGAAAACACGCCTATATAATTTTGACACCCTTAAACCCCACTTTTATATAGTAAAACTGGGGTTTACAGGGGTATACATTATTTTTCTTATTTCTGCTCAAAACATAGATTGTGGGTATTCGTTAGAACCGCCTCTGCGAGGCGGTTCTAACGAGTACCCACAATCTATGTTTTGAACAGAAATATGAAAAATATTTGAATTTTTTGTCTGAAAATTTTCAATTTTTCGGTGATTAACTTTTCAGTATATTTGAATAGGCAGGTTTTCGTAATGTTATTTCTAACATATAAGTGAAGATACTCAGTAACTGCCACAACCATGAATCACAGCCCTCCCGCGGCGCCAAAAGAAAGAGAGATGAAGAACAAACAATTGCAAAACAAACGTCACATATGAAACCACCGACGCACACACACACACACACACACACACACACAACACACACACACACACACACACACACACACACACACACTGCAACAGAGAAACCACCTTGGAACGGCCAGTAGGAACACTCTTTATATGTTATAGTCAACCAAGGACATATTGAGCATAACTGCATTCTAATGATATATAATCCGAGACAGGAAATTTGAACCTAAACTCGCCGGTGCCAGCTGGGACATGATTTACTCCAGTTGCAATTCATTTCTTCCAGTACAAAACGGTCATATCGCATTTGCACATCAAACATTAAAACAAGACATTTTATTCAATTTAGAAATCCACCGTAGTAGCCCTAAGTATTGGAACAGACAGGCATGAGAAAACAACATACTCCCAGATGAGACGCCGTGGAGTGCGCGTCTGATCTGTGTCTACACAGTTAACCACTTACCCAGCATTGTTTTAAACACATCAATATGTAGTAAACGACACTTATTCAAATTCTAGGACAGATATGGTAAGGAATTAGGGTGTCCCAATATTTAGGGCGAACAATCAATTCCAAACTACAAAATAGGATGAAAAGACATTATTTTCTATTGTTTTATTGTAACATAGAAGATTAATGAGTATTCCATTCTCTTGGGAGTTGTAAGTGGTTCTCTTAATAGCTTTCCCAGCGGGCACATAACGATAATACAACGTCGCCTCAACGTCGATGCAACGTCATGACGTTGCATCGACGTTGAGCCGACGTTGTATAAACGTCATGTGCCCGCTGGGTTTAGATGCGGTACTTTTGCAACGAAAGTTATATTTTCTTATTTCCACCGAAAGCATATATAATCGTAATGAGTACCTATTAACCCAATGTAGACTGAATGAATGCTCCCACACATTTTATTTGAAAGATTCTATTTTCGATTTTAGTATGTCAGATTATGTGATTGAACTATGTGCAATCAGTAGAGACCCTGATCAGACGCCGCAGAATCGTCTGGTCTGAGTCTGCACTGTATGCCATTTACCCTTTAAGGGGTCTTCAGACAACAATGGGTTAAGCTGAGCTCTTTTAATGAGCACATGTGCCCATTAAAATATGTTTTCATGTTAATGGAAAATAAGAACACCAAATATATATATTTGGATACGCCATTTATCTAGAACTGTATTTCCCTGATTCAATCGGTTCTGCCGAGGAAAATAAGTGCAGATTGGTACTGTTTTAATTGTTAAATTTAGTTGAGTTTCAAAGCAAGTGTTTATGTATATGAGGACATAAAAGGCCTAGATCAGCATGCACATCTGCACAGTCTTAGATCTTCTTTAACCCAGACTGCAGTACAGTAAAGTCTGAGAAAATTGGATCCTTTGAACTAAAAGCTCACATAAAAGAACGCAAACATAGCAAACTTGGCTTTATTAAGTGCTGTCAGCACGATATCGACTACAAAACGTTTCCCTTTTAATTCATGCTGAAAACTCTTCTAAGCGCATCAAGTCTTCTTAACTCCTAGCACGCTGGATAAAGAATGAAGCCAACGACAGATTTAAAAAAGTTTTCTTTATCTATTAAGAAAATAGGACTTGACAATTATCACATACAAATTCATCACGAAAACATACCTATATAAGTTTGACCTCCTTAAACCCCACTTTCATACAGTAAAACTGGGGTTTACAGGGGTATACATTATTTTTCTTATTTCTGCTCAAAACATAGATTGTTGGTACTCGTTAGAACCGCCTCATCGAGGCGGTTCTAACGAGTACCCACAATCTATGTTTTGAGCAGAAATATGAAAAATATCAGAATTTTTTATCTGAAAATTTTCATTTTTTGGTGGTAAAATTTTCAGTGTATTTGAATAGGCATGTTTTCGTGATGGTCTCCTTAGGGAGCCATCATGCGTACTCGAAACATCAACACTGCTTTCTGAAAAACAACACCAAGAAAAAAAAAAGAACCAGAAAAAAAAAGTATTACGATCGTACACCTAAATTTGTCTTCTACGGTATTTTTACAGGATCTCAAAATTTTAAACCGTTTGATTCGTTAATAGGAGATATTGCTTGCAACTGGCAGCACATTTATGCCGTTAAAATATCTGACAGTCATAGGAGTGTTTGATTAACCTGATTCCTTGAGAATCTATTTTAGCAAAGAAACACTTTTGTGGTTTGAATTTTCCGTTGAGTTATTTCTAACTAAACGGACAAACCAGACATACGCGTGTTAGTTTAAAAGCCCCACTGTTTTCATGACCGTATCTAAGATTTTTTTTAAGTATAAATGAGTCTGTAAATGTTAACCCTTAAAACGTTTATCAGAAATGAGGAGACGCTATTTTGATTTATTTTGTATCATTACGAAAACATACCTATATAATTTAGACCCCCTTAAACCCCACTTTTATATAGTAAAACTGGGGTTTACAGGGGTATACATTATTTTTCTTATTTCTGCTAAAAAACATAGATTGTGGGTACTCGTTAGAACCGCCTCGGCGAGGCGGTTCTAACGAGTACCCACAATCTATGTTTTGAGCAGAAATATGAAAAATATCAGACTATTTTATCTGAAAATTTTAAGCTTTTGGAGGTAAAATTTCCTATATATTTGAATAGGCTTGTTTTCGTAATGTTTTACAGAGACACAAAGGCTTAACACATGATGTGATTCGTCCACCATTAAAAGCTAAGTCTTCTGTTCTCAGAAAAGTAATAATAATACAAAAATAAAGTTTCTGTTACAATATTAATTACGTGGTTAATATAATCCTTGTTTAAGTTTAAATAATACAGTATGTGACTATATATTTCAAACTCGATGCTCTTTTCCAAAATTACATATGCTACCACACGCGCTCACAACACAGCAACATAAACGATCAAATATTTTAATGAATCATCAGTGATAAAAAAAAAAGCCAGATAACGCCTTAATAACTGCTTTCAAAACGTTAAATACATGTACAGTCAAAATCAAACCAGTATTGGCTGTTTTTTTTTTTTTTTAGGTCACCTGAGCTCTGCTCAGGATGAGCTATTGTGATCACTTTTCGTCCGTCCGTCTGTCCGTCCGTTAACATTTTCAAACGACTTCTCCTCTGAAGCCGCTGAGCCAATTTTGCTCAAATTTCATATGGAGCCTCCTCAGGGTAGGGGAACGAAACTTTGCTTAAATGGTCGCGGTCCGTTGACCAAGATGGCCGCCATGCCCATATATGGTAAAAACCGTGAAAAATCTTCTTCTCCAGAATCGAGAATGCCTTGGGGCTGAACCTTTGCAGGAATCATCGGGGACGGGAGATCTACCAAAATGGCTAAAAGAATTATCGTACATTGACGTTTGACCTTTTTACGGCAAGGTCAAGTTTGCTTCCCTATGCATTTGTATGGGAAAAACCTTTAAAAATATTCTTCTCCAAAACCGAGCGTGCCTTATGGCTAAATCTTTGCATATATCATTGAGAACGGGAGGGCTACCAAAATTGCTAAAAATAATGGTCGTACATTGACATTTGACCTTTTTACGGTAAGGCCAATTTTGCTTCCTTATGCATTTGTATGGGAAAAATGTTCAGAATTTCAAACAACTTCTCCTCTGGAACCTCTGGGCCAATTTTGCTCAAATTTCATATGGAGCCTCCTTAGGTAGTGGGAATGAAAAATGGTCACGGTTCGTTGACCAAAATGGCCGCCATGCCTATATATGGTAAAAACCTTTAAAAATTTTCTTCTCTAGAACCGATGATGCTTTGGGGCTGAATCTTTGCATAAATCATCAGGGACAGGGAGTCTACAAAGTTGCTAAAATAATGGTCGTACAGTGACATTTGACCATTTTACGGCAAGGTCAGGTTTGCTTCCTTATGCATTTGTATTGGAAAAACACATTTAAAAATCTTATTCTCCAAAACCGAGGATGGCTTGTGGCTGAATCTTTGCATATATCATCTGGAACGGGCGGTCTACCAAAGTTGCTAAAATAATTGTCATACATTGACATTTAACCTTTTTACGGCGAGGTCAAGTTTGCTTCTGTATGCATTTTCATGGACCCCATACATTTGTATGGAAAAAATGTTGATATTTTCAAATGACTTTAAAAATCTTCTTCTCCATAACCAAATAAGCACTGGGCCCTAATCTTTGCACAAATTATGGGGACAGGAGATCTACCAAAATTGCTAAAATGATGGTTCTATGTTGTCATTCGACCTTTTTACCTCCAAGGTCAAATTTGCTTCCCCATTTGTATGGGCCATATACATTTATATTGAAAGTGTCGAAGTGACTTGTAGATCAACAGTAGTTAAAATTTTTTCTGATTGGAAATCTAAGATGGCCATCTTCTGGTTTATATTTATTATATTTCCCTGCCACTGTGCTGTTTACATGTATAAAATCATGATTCTTTAGAAACCACTTAGCCAGTTTCCACCAAATTTCACATTGGTCCTTCTTTTGAAATGTGATTGATAGTTTATTCAAATGATCATACTCCTTGACTGTCAGACCCATATATTCATCTTCAAAACTAAGAACTGCTCAAATGATGATATTTTCATTAGTTGCGATGATAAGATTGGAAAAATGTTGCATAACATCTGCATGTCTGCAGTGGCTATGTCACTCAGGTGAGCGAACCGTGGCCCGTGGGCCAGTTGTTTTTTTGTTTGTTTTTTTTTTGTTTTGTTTTGAGAAGTAAGTAGACAACTACTTTCTTATACGAATTTGTCAATAAAAATCAAAACCGTTGTCTTTATAAATAAAGAAATAAAACACAAAACCTCAACACACACACACACACACACACACACACACACACACACACACACACACACACAATAATGAAGTTTCTTCATATACATCAGTGTAGTTTGCAAGGCTCAATACGCCCCCTCCTCCCCCTTCCCCCCCACCCCCCCCCACCCCCCACTCACACACACCCCTCTCCTAGCACCAGATTAACCAAAACCGTTTTTCAAAGTAACCAGACTGGATTCAAAGATAACGAAGGAAATAGAAATACAGCCTGACCCCGAGGTTATAAAACTTTTTTCATGCTCAACTCAGCTGAGCATGAAATTTTCTCTGCTAATAAATATGAAAATGCCAACAACAGTTGGCATTTTCATATATTTAAGCAGATAAATTTTCATGCTCAGCTATATCTAGCAAGAAAGAATTTAGAATTGTTAGTAATATGAGATTTATTAAGGGGACAAATTTCATGTTCAGCTGAGTTGAGCATGAAAAGAGTTTTATAACCTTGGGGCCTGCACTATGATGAAGTACGGGGTGACAGTTTACGGCCGCAATACGGCAAATAACACAAGATGCAGCGAAGTGAAATAAGAATATGAAAAGCTGCCTCCAATAGGATTTAGTTACACCCCAGCTAGCATTTTTATAAATCTACAGCGGGCCGTTATCGGCCCGTCAGGCTAGCTGACGGGCCGATAACAGACCGCTGTAGATTTATAAAGAATGCTTACTGGGACAGAATAACCCATGTAAGTCTGGAAATAAAAAAAAAAGGTAATTGGCAAACAATGCAGACCAAGATCAGACGCCGCAAAACGCGGTGTCTGACCAGGGTATACACTGTTTTCATTAAATACGGGAAATTTTATAAAGCATAGTAATAATACAAACTAACCAGATACCCTGCTATTTGAGATGGACCAGTCCAAAGAGTTGTGGTAGAAAATTCCACCCGAAATTAAGTTCTGAGAAGAGCAAAGGATCGAGTTTCTATTTAACGTCACATGTTACAAATAATTTTATCTAATATGGAAGCGTTAATTAGAATTATTGACAATTTGATTAGTTCTTCTTTCGATAACATATCAGGCTATCAGAAAGAGCAATCTAATTAATTAAATTGAAAGCAAAAATCGCTTTTATATCACACACCCTACTGTAGCAGAAATATATGAGTCGCGCCAAGCGAAAAGGTTCCTTCGAATATATGCAAAATGCACAGATGCAGATGCATCACGCGCATGCGCAAAGTTTTATCCGGGCATTAACGGCAAGAGAATGCCTTGATCAGACTGCGTGGATGATCCGCATGTGCCCAAAGACATGTTTTCGCAGGGTGAAGTCCATATTCATTACGAAACAACGTCCATTCAATATGGTACTTTTTATGGCTGCAAAAACGAAACGTTTCAGATGAAAAATGTGATCTTTTTGTTATATTCGCTCGAAACAGAGATTGTGGGTACTTTTAAGAACCGCCTCGTCGAGGCGCTTCTAACGGGTAACCACAATCTATGTTTTATAGCAGAAATAAGAAAAATAATGTATACCCCTGCAAACCCCATTTTTTCTATATAAAAGTGGGGTTTGAAAGGATCAAAATTATATAGACATGTTTTCGTGATGTCTGTTTGCTACACATTTTTTAATGACAGAATCTATCTGTCATTCTTCGTTGCGACGAGCGGTTTTAGAGACAGTGGCTTTGACTTCAATTGAATTTTGTATTAATCCGCGCAAAAAAGTAGACCATGTATGTATATTAGTACGCCATTGAGTAGATACCAACCAAAAAGTAGTGCGATGTGTGCTTGATCTGTGGTTCAAGTCTCCATTTGAGCCGCTGAGAAAACTCGCTTTAATACATGTGCGAACAACAAAGGCGCAGACTGATCAGCGCCTTTATTGTTCGCTGAAGCTCGTTTTTCTTTTTCTCTTTTTTTCGACGGAGAAGCTTCACAAGCTTAAATGAAGGGCAAAATGATTTTCTGGAATGTATTAGTTTCTCATAGAATCTGTCATTTCAGGGCTATTCAGCCCTTTGATTTTTCTCGTCTTCTGTCGGAGTGATTAGATTTATCTTTATCGCGCAATGTAAATATGTCTTTTCGGGTTCTTGTGCGGAGAGCGAAGACACAGATCAGCCTTTAATCCGCGCAGTCTGATCAGGGCTTTCGTTATCTTCTTACATTATTCTGTACAGAACACTGTAACGACTTATGCAATATTTACGATTTGACTTTATGGATTCGTTGGATGATATGTATTGTTGTTCGCAAACCATTTCCTACATTTCCTCATGGCGCAGACACCTAAAGTGTACTGGGCATACCACATAACAGCCAGTTTAGTATACCTTCTTTCGCCAGAGGATTCTGATTACGTTCAGAAAACTTATACAGAGGTATATATTTTCTGACAGGACTGCAAGGAAATTTCACATTAAAATTGTTTGTTTTGTTTTTTTATTGGTGCTTGTGTACATTGAAATGGTGGATTCAAGCATGTGCAAAATGTATATCCACATTATCTTTTAGGGTCTTGGCTTGATTGGACTGCGCTAACATGCTGGGCTGCACATTCGTTGCCCGAATATGACCCAACGACATCTTTTGGCTCGGGGAGATTTAATTATAGTACCAATTAAGAGAAACTAATACAATGTCAGGGAAGACAATTCCAGTAAAAAATGTTTTTTCTTCCTTATTTAAAAGGAGCTGCTCATTATGGAGCACGAGAGCACTTTTGTCTTTTAGAGAAGAGGCTTAGAATGCAGTGAACAAACCTGGGTTCAAACCAGCTTAAACACCTTGGCGTTGCACATATTATTTAAAATATCTGTGCATGAAAGAATAAGTGAAACACAATTAAACGCAAAGTTTATTAGTTACTTTAATAACATGAAGTATTTGAACAGACATGCCACTAACACCTTATCTTAAAGCCCAAGACCCAAATGTTCAAACTAACGATGTCGTTAGTTAACGGTATCGTTAAAACTTTGATAATTAAACAATGGCAGATACGCTAGTATTTTTGCTGAATAAAATGTGAGTAGCTTTTGCATTTGCAAAAGCTACTCACATTTTTTTCAGCAAAAATATCTATGAATTAGATATTGCACTTATTAGAACAGTTAATATTTTGACCACTGACAAGCTCGTTGAGCTAACGATGCTTTGAACACCTGGGCCCAGAATGCTATTTGTTTTTCAAAGCATCACACAACACTTACATGTAAGTACAGTCATTTGATGTGCTACGCAAGAAACATCACATTGTATAAGGATTTTTATTCCAAACTGCATATCAATATAGTGTAATCTATGCACACACTGACAAACATACGAATATGTACAAATTGCATGCACAATATTTTAAACGAATAGCACACACCGGTAGAACATGAAATGATAACAATCAAGCTACATACAGCTACAATTATCTGTTGCCCAGTGATTCATGGATGAGTTAGAGAACCCTCGAGGGGGGCGGGGCGGTGGGGGGGAGGAGAACCCTCGAGGGTGGCGGGGCGGTGTGGGGGGGGGGGGGGGGTGGGGGTAACAGGGGTAATTTTGGTACGGATGTGCGAGCCAGTATTTCAAAACCTACCCCATTCATATACCTGGCCTTCGAAAAAACGGACCCATTCATATTCTTGATCATCCAAAATGTTGACCTATTCAAATACTGCCCTTTGATTTTTTGTACCCATTTTTTGCTGGTTATTACACAAATATCATAGTCATTTCATGTAATACCAAGAGGATGAGCAGCCTCGAAAAATCTCTGAGCGAAACATATGTGCATATACCAGGATGTCAGAAAAATGGGGCCATTCACATAGGAATCCAGAAAAATGGGGCCAGTCATATACTTTTTGTTGAAAAAAGGGGGCCAATCATATACCTGGCAGCGCTGTAAAAGGGGGCTATTCGGCACGCACATCCGTACTATGCCATATATAGGAAGTTACCCCCCCCCCCACACACACACACACGGACCGGACAAAATATGCTTTTACCACTATGGCAGCTGATAGAGAGGGTTGAGATCACTACTAACCGTTCCAAGGCGGTATTTTTATTGTAGTACTTTTAGTTAATTGTTCTGTAGTGTTTCACTTTCTTATGTTATTTTTTCTTTTAATAATTATGTAATATGATTGTATATTCATAAGTTTGGGTAACAGAGTTCCCACCTTTTTTGGGAAAGAGTTGCCAACTCTGCTTGTCGTCTGTTCATTTTGTGGCTGCTTTATTGTATTTGTTTACCTATCCCTTTGATGTTGGGGCTTGATGTGGATCTTATTGTATCAGTTCCTGAGTTCTCTTATTTACTATACATACGAGTAGTAGCGGTTGCATGATAATGTTTCAGCTAATCTTTATTATACCATTGTACATTTCCCATATATGCCCTAAATATTGGGCATTTTTCTTAAGTTTTTACAGAATTTAGCCTTAACTTCGTATAACTCAGTGGAATTACATTTATCTGTTGATGTGTCTAAATCCTCCTGGATGAGTGGCAAAGCAGTGTAGATCCAGGTTAGACGCTGCGTTCTATGGGGTCATATCTGGATCAACACTGCTCAGGGAAAACTGTACGAATACTTAGGGTAAAAGCAGTACCTTAATTGAATTCAGTTTGACATAAAGGAACCCTTACGCTTTGTACGAATAGTGACTGCTTTAACACGATCTCCTTTTTGTCGCAATTAGATTATTTATATGTACTATTCAGATTTTATATAAATCAGGAAACCATACCTATATAATTAAGACCCCCTTAAACCCCACTTTTATATTGTAAAACTGGGGTTTACAGGGGTATACATTATTTTTCTTATTTCTGCTCATATACATAGAGTGTGGGTACTCGTTAGAACCTAACGAGTACTACAATCTATGTTTTGAGCAGAAATATGAAAAATATCAGAGTTTTTTTTTTATGAAAATTTTCAGTTTTTGGAGGTCAAATTTTCTATATATTTGAAAAGATGTGGTTTTGTAATGAGGGAACAAAGAAACGCCTGATCTGAATACTGATGCACGCGTAATACCCCTGTCTGACTTCTTTTACACAGACTGTTTTTGGCGCTAGCTATTTGTATCAAGGGCCCATTTAATGTGGCCTGGCTCACATAATTACACTTTTGTTGCAGTTTCCCGAACAGAAACTTTAATTCAGACTGAATTCCATTTCCCCAGTGAGATTACAAATGCTCGCCAAATAATCATTTGTTTTGTGTTTTGACTTCGTTTTGACACGACGCATCACTAATAGCTGGCAGTTAAGAAATATAAGGGAAGAGGCGTTTTTGAGGTATTAGGAAATGCGTATCCGAACAGTCGGATCCTCGAGGCCGAATCCGAATTTGCGCATTTTCATACATAATAGCAAGTTTTACAAACATACCGGCGCCGATGCTGAAGAATCAATATACCGTGTTTATACGGAGGCAATACAAAAAGTAACCTGCCTACCTTATTTCCGTTCGAGGTCAACCTTTTCTTTTTTTTCTTATCTCCAACAATAGACTGACTCCAGTCTCTTATAAACTGTTTGATAATCCACTAAAATAAAACCAAAGTAATATCATGACTATTAAGGCTGGCCACTAGATCTAGTGACAAGCCTTTATAGTCATGATATTTTTTCTGGTTTTGTTTTAGTGGATTATCAAACAGAATTTTGAGGAAAATGTTTAGTCACTGGAGACTGGAACCAGTCTACTCCAACAATTACTATCCAGCATATGCATTTGGCCTAAGGCGTAAAAAATAGCTGTGTTTCCAGTAACAGGCTGAAAAAAAATAGGTCGGTAGGTAGGAGAAACTATTTTTTATTTTTCTATTTTTCTCCTGAAAAGAACAGAATCGGGCCTGTAATTTTATGAAAATGCAGGTATTTTGTTTAGGGTCGCTTTACTTTTTTATTTTGCATTTTTACTGATAAAAAATAGCAGAGTCGGATGTTTGAAACAGGGTCGGTCGGGTCAGTGGAAACACAACTATTTTTTTACGCCTAAGATGTTTTAGAGACATTATATACTAGAATAAAAACATCAACAACAACAACAACAAAAGAACAAATTTGGGCCTTTTCATCACGAAAACACGCCCATATAATTTTGACCCCCTTAAACCCCACTTTTATATAGTAAAACCCTGGTTTACAGGGGTATACATTGTTTTTCTTATTTCTGATCAAAACATAGATTGTGGGTACTCGTTAGAACCGCCTCGCCGAGGCGGTTCTAACGACTACGCACAATCTGTGTTTTGAGCAGAAATATGAAAAAAAGTCAGAGTATTTTTTATCTGAAAATTTTCAGTTTTTGGAGATGAAATTTTCTATATATTTGAATAGGCGTGTTTTCGTAATGTTGCGTTAACCCACTACTCAACCACTGCATTGGCTTCTTCATCGGACCGGAAATGGCGTGATCGGATATCTTTTTGTTTAAATTCAGGAAGAAAACGTTATCATGAGATATCCAGTCAGGCGAGTAGTCGAAATGTGGTGTTATTTCATACCTGTTCTATTCTACAGGATCCATTGAATCTTTCAAAATGCAAAAAGATGCATTGTCTTAAGGCAAACCTCATTATGAGAGTTTATTGAGCTAGTGTTCACAGAATGTCACAGACTGGAATTATTCAAATGTAAAATTATGCATTGTCTTGCTGAAGAAATCACAGATTGTGGGTCTCAGTTTGTCAAGTAGGCTTGCAAGTACTCGCCATTTACTGTACTTTCATTTGGTAAAAGAAGTTCAACATAATAACACCCTTGGCATCCCAAACTACAGTGGCTATCATCTTGCCAGGAAGGGAGTGCGTCTTGGACATCTCAGGCCTCGGGAAGTCAGATCTTACCCATTAATGCATAAATATCAGTGCCGCACGTTATTAACAGCCGTGCATACACGGCGAAAAGCCGTCTATTAACAAGGGAATTCACGCGCTGTTAATGCACGGCTACGCAACTTTCAATATGATTGTACCGGGGCCACAGATTTGCTGCCGTTACGAGATGTGTACTGCCCGGCCCTAGAACGAGCATAGTCAGTGGAAATTACGTTCGCGAAACATCGGTGAAAAGGCGAAACAAAATAGTGCAAGAAATAACGCGAAATGTAACAAATGTTTTCAGTTTTTATGCAATAATAGCGATCGAACATGGTTTTTCAATGCATCAACATTCGCCAGGTCCCTTGGGAGGTGTTGAAAACCGCGGCCTTCGGCCTCGGTTTTCAACACCTCCCACGGGACCTGGCGCATGTTAATGCATGAAAACCCATGTTTGATCCCTATATTGATGCTTGTGGTCTTTGGTTGTTTTTGGTTGGAGCTATGTCTCATTTACTGTTATAAGATGCAAAAGGAAATTATTTGCTTTCGACCTGAACCGCTTAAAAACATTACTTTTTACTGATATTTTAGTTGTCATTTGCTCATGTACGGGATCTAAGGACCCTGAAGACTGTTAGCTTGCACAAACCTAAATGGTCAGTTGTTGATACACTACCATATAGAATGCCAGTGTATATAGTACTTCTTACACCTGTATATAGCCGGCCTCGGTGGCTCAGTTGGATGCGCCGTCCGACTGGAGACCAGGAGGTCGCGGGTTCAACCCCCGCTGAGGTCGGCAACATTCTTTCGTGGAGATTGATCATGAAATACTTTCGACGGTCATTCTCTCCCTTCCGCTGACTCAAGAAGTTTCTGGCGAAAGGATGTGCACAATACTGGTTAACCGCTTAGAGGACTAAGCCTGCCCAGTAAACGTGTGGTTAGCTAATCTGACCGCGCTCGACATGACCCCATTGGGTTGACTGGGCCGTAAAACCTCAACACAAACAAACACCTGTATATGATGTCATATGATACACGATCTCACACTTTCCTGCTCATTTCTTCACCTTTGACAACAAGTGGATCTGCTTTCATCTTTAAAGGCAGTGCTTCACCTTTGGAATCGCAAACCAAGAATGTCACTTGAGCATATCATGGTACAGACTATACGTCTATACGTATATATCGGTTAGTTCGCAAAATATTGTCTTACCTGCTTACTCTGTGAAACACTGGGAACGAATTATTCCAATTTGAATGAAAATCAAGCCTTTGTGGCTCCTGTAAATGGTTTACGTAGCCAAAAGCAGATGTGGTGTATTTGAAACATTGCAACATTTGATGTTGACTGATTTAGCGGTAACTCGATTCAACATTCAAAGAGAGCCAGATATATATATATATATATATATATATATATATATATATATATATATATATATATATATATATATATATATATATATATATATATATATATATATATATATATATATATAAGTGATGGAACTTTTTTTCTAATTATCTTGCTGTGGAACGCATGGCCTTAATATTGAAACAAAGTAGTTTTCCTACTGACCTTTCCAAGGCGGTTCCTCTGTTGCGGTTTGTCTTTGTTTGTCTTGTGGTTTCATAAAGAGAGTTTTTTCTTCATTATTTGTTCTCTCTCTCTCTCTCTCTCTCTCTCTCTCTCTCTCTTGGTGCCTTGGAAGTGCTGTGTTCCGTGATTGTGGCATTTCCTGGGTATCTTTACTTATAGTTTTGGAACCTCAGTCGTACCATAAAAAAAAACCCAAATAACAAAACAAAACAAAAAAAAAAACAAAAAAAAAAAAAAAAAAAAACAATGATTGGACATTATGGCGCTGTAGGTAAATTATATAATCAACTTAGTTCCATGTACCTAGAAATAGTGGAAAACCGAAAATAGCTTGTTGCGGAGCTGGTTCCTTTGCTTTTCTTTGGTTTGTACCTTATGTTCTGTCTGTCTTGACTTGTTCCATCACGAAAAATACCAATATATGTTTAACCCCCTTAAACCCCACTGTTATATAGTAAAACTAGGGTTTACATGGGTATACATTAGTTTTCTTAGTTCTGCTAAAAACATAGATTGTGGGTACTCGTTATAACCGCCTCAGCGAGGCGGTTCTAACGAGTACCCACAATCTATGTTTTGAGCAGTAATAAAAAAATATCAGAATTTTTATCTAAAAACTTTCAATTTTTGGTGGTGAAATTTAAATATATTTGAATAGGCATGTTTTCTTAATGGCTCTTTCTCATGGTGTCATTGGTAGATTATATTATGTGACTGGCTCTTTCTCATTGTGTCATTGGTAGATTATATTATGTGACTGGCTCTTTCTCATGGTGTCATTGGTAGATTATATTATGTGACTGGCTCTTTCTCATGGTGTCATTGGTAGATTATATTATGTGACTGGCTCTTTCTCATGGTGTCATTGGTAGATTATATTATGTGACTGGCTCTTTCTCATGGTGTCATTGGTAGATTACATTATGTGACTGGCTCTTTCTCATGGTGTCATTGGTAGATTATATTATGTGAGTGGCTCTTTCTCATGGTGTCATTGGTAGATTATATTATGTGACTGGCTCTTTCTCATGGTGTCCTTGGTAGATTATATTATGTGACTGGCTCTTTCTCATGGTGTCCTTGGTAGATTATATTATGTGACTGGCTCTTTCTCATGGTGTCCTTGGTAGATTATATTATGTGACTGGCTCTTTCTTGCACATCTCCTATACTTTTGTTTCTCTCTATGTGGCTGCAAGCGGAACATTACGAAAACACGCCTATTCAAATACATTTAGAATTTTACCATAAAAAAAATGAAAATTTTCAGGTAAAAAAATCTGATATTTTTAATGTTTTTGCTCAAAACATAGATTGTTGGTACTCGTTAGAACCGCCTCGGCGAGGCGGTTCTAACGAGTACCCACAATCTATGTTTTTGAGCAGAAATAACAAAAATAATGAATACCCCTGTAAACCCCAGTTTTACTATATAAAAGTGGGGTTTAAGGGGGTCAACATTGTATAGTTATGTTTTCGTGATGAAACGAAATCATACTCTCAGACTACCAAACTTTAAATACTGTATGCCGATTGTAGGATTTTTTTATTATACCCACGGCATACGACGTATACCGAAGGGGCACATGGTTTTCGTCGGTTCCATCTCACCGTTCGTTTGTCCGTCCTTCCGTCCTGCCATCCTTCCGTCCGCCCGTCATTCCGTCTGTTAACATCTGCGATAATCAAGTTTTTTTTGATCACGTATATCTCTGCAACCACTTATCAGAAACTATTCGTATTTAGTATGGGGTGCCTGAGAGGGTTCTCTTCCATTTTACATCTACAAAATCCTAGGTCATGCCCCAGGGTGGGGCTAGAGGTAAAATCTAGGACGCCTCAATGAAGTAGTATATCGTAGTTTGTTTATGCAAGCAACTTCTTAATAAAGACGGGTGGGTATCAGATATGTTTATCACATCAACATTCGGTGTAATAAAATGGTCATTGTGACCTAATTTTTATGCTTCAAGGATTTTGCCTTATATGTTGAAGATTGTTTCATGGATTAATGTGATATTCGGGATATTGGTTTTGTGTGACACCACGCTTGACATCATAATAAATGTAGGTCTCCCTGGCCAATATTTCATGGTCCATTGATTTTGGCATGATAGATTAGTGTCACTCAGAGATTGACCTTGTAAACTCTATGAGGATCAGTGACCTCTATTTCATGGTCCATTGATTTTTATCTTTTGTAATTGTTATTGACTTAAAATATTTTTATAATTAAGAAATGGCGCCTGCCGGGGGTATTCGTGACCCTCTGGGCACTTGCTCTAGTTTTTTTTGATGTTTTGATTTTTTAGTTGAGTTGAGATTTTACGGCCCAGTTCACTAATTAAGGTCATTTCGAGCTTGTTAGTTTACCTAACCACGCCTTTCCTTGGCAGGCTTAGTCCTTTCCTCTAAGCGGTTAACCAGTTCTTGTGCACATTCTTTCGTCAGAAACTGACAACTGCCCTTCTTGAATCAGCGAAAGGATGAAAATGACAGTTGAAAATATGTCATGACCAATCTTCATGGACGAATGTCGCCGGACGGCGGAGAGCGAACCCGCGATCTCTTGACAACCAGGCAGACGCGCACCCCATATTCGTTAGGTTTCTTTTTGCCAGTTGAGTCTCATATCACACAAGCCTGATATGGCTTTTTGATGGCAACAGTGATAATTAGAAGTCACACGAGACACATAAAAACACAGCTCAGTTCGTGTCTTGTATCCAGTAATCCTTGGAAATAAAGTACAATTCAATAATGGAGCCGCAACGTAAAAAACGTACCTTCTAACATGTGTGCTCAGCGAAGAATCAAATCAGGTTGCACATCCGCGCAGTCTGATCAGAGTCTTCGTGCTCCAAAAGAAGACACTTTGCATGCTTGGCTTTCCAGAATGCGCTCAGTGAAGATTCTAATCAGACATCACATTACGAAAACAAGCCTATTCAAATATATCGAAAATTTTATCACCAAAAAATGAAAATTTTCAGATAAAAATTCCGATATTTTTTATATTTCTGCTCAAAACATAGATTGTGGGTACTTGTTAGAACAGCCTCGCTGAAGCGGTTCTAACGAGTACCCAATATCTATGTTTTTGAGCAGAAATAAGAAAAATATTGTATAACCCTGTAAATCCCAGGAGTACTATATAAAAGTGGGGTTTTGAGGGGGTGCGGGGGGTGCGGCGGGGGTCAAAATTATATAGGCGCGTTTTTGTGATGAGAATGTGTAGGCTGATTTGGCCCCGAGGTTATAAAACTTTTTTCATGCTAAACTCAGCTGAGCATGAAATTTTCTCTGCTGATAAATATGAAAATGCCAACAATAGTTGGCGTTTTCATATTTATTAGCAGATAAATTTCCATGCTCAGTTATGTTTAGCAAGAAAGACTTTGGCATTGTTAGTAATTTGAGATTTATTAGCATAAAAAATTCATGCTCAACTGAGTTGGGCATAAAAAAAGTTTTATAACCTCGGGGCCTGAATCTTTGCCCGGAGCACATGTCCGAAAGTACGTTTTCGAACGTTGCGGCTTAAACCCAGCTTGATTGATTACAAAACATGTTTCGGTTTGCACATATATCTTCTGTAAATTAATTTGTTTCAGCGCAGCTGGGATCGATGTGGCTGCCATTCAGAAAGTTTTAAACACAACTCAACTTTTGTTGCATCTATAGAATTTACCTCAGCAAGCCCAAAAGAAGTAAAGCTCAGGATAAGATGTTTTTTTCAACTAAAAGTACAGTCAACTGTTGTTATCTGGAAGTCCAAAGGACTCTCTGAAAGACTTCGAGATATCCGTATCGCGACAGGAAAAAATAAATCAAACAACCACATGTCACAAATGAATATGTAGTTTGACTCCTGAAAGGAGAGATATATTGAAAATATTGAGAAAAAAAGAGGACAAATGGTTCCTTAAGAGGAGCAATTTCTTTTCTTCTCCATAACATTTTGTCACCTGTTGTTAGATTTCCATGGTGAAAAAATGGGCCCAGATTTTCACTTCGAGATAAGCGGTACTTCGAGATAAATAAAGTCGAGATAACGACTCGACTGTACATTGTTTTTTTTTTTGTTGTTTTTTTTAACTTCTATCCGAAAACGTATTTTGTGCGTTCACAAGGAGGCGCTTCTAATGAGTACCCACAACATATATTTTTCGAGAAATGAGAAGAAGTTCTGAATATGCATCTTGTCTAGAGCTATATAAGGACTGTATGGTTTACGACGAAATGACTGCAGAGGAACCACCAATTGTTAAGCAGTAGAAAGTTTGTGTCATCAATATCCCAGTAAACATTCTACATGTACATAAATCTATAGCGGGCCGTTATCGGCTCGTTAGGGTAGCTGACGAGCCGATAACGGCCCGCTATAGATTTATAAAGAATGGTAGCTGGGATACATGTATAAGCGAAATGTGCATACCAAATCCAGATGTCGCTCATTATGTTTTGTGCATAATTCACTTCTATATTCTCCGAATATTAGTTATAAGATGTAACGGCGTCTGGTGTGACCGTGTATTCGCGCAGTATGCATAAAGTCGATAAAAAGGTTTGTTATGTCTCGATTCCTTTTCGAGATATGAATGAGTGCGCCTAGTCACAATTAAAAAAATGCTTCTTCAATCACACTTTGTTTCTTATGTCTCCACGAAATATTGTTTTGGGCACTGATTAGGAGCGCCTCGTCTCTAATGATCTAGGCCATCGCTGTCCGCATATGCTTAAAGACACGTTTGCGCATGGTGCAGCCCAAATATTATTTTTTATACCACTACGAAAACACGCCTATTCAAATATATAGAAAATTTTACCTCCAAAAACTGAAAATTTTCAGATTAAAAAACTCTGATAGTTTTTATATTTCAGCTCAAAACATATATTGTGGGTACTCGTTAGAACCCCTTCGAGGAGGTGGTTCTAACGAGTACCCACAATCTATGTTTTTGAGCAAAAATAGTAAAAATAATGTATGGACTACGTTGTCCGCCTTTTGAAACAGTGGATACTGTAGACTGTAAATGGATACTGCAGTGTTCTCATACGGAATATAAATCCTTTCCTTGAGTTCACCCTCAAACATAGACAGATATACCGTATCTACGCTAAATATTCAGATTTACTAGCCCCATAACATACTTAACCAATAATCTAAACTAGTCTATTTTAAAATCGGTTGTTGTATAGACCAATATTTGCACTATATGTATTTACAATGTGTTTCCACTGAATATTGGGACTTCTTAATACCTTACTGTTCTTGTCCTAAAATTGTCCAGTTTACAATCCATTGATAGGTCTTAACGCTGTAAAAGGAGTGGCAAACAGTTTAGACCCAGATCAGATGCCGCATTCTGCGGCGTCTGATCTGGGTCTACACTGGTTCCTCAGGTATGTCTATCCGAACACTTAAAGCAAATACGGCAAGCTATGACTGAGTGACCTTAGAAAAAAACTGGGTTGTCTCGGAGGATATTTAATAAGATTTTTGATGCCACTTGCCACACAAGAGTGTCTGAACTACTGAACTGATGTTAAAAAGTACACTGATAATGATGTTATAGTATGGAATTGATGGCCATATGATAAATATCGTTTCTGGCACGTACACTGTAGTCTCATTTCACAGAACTTCTCTTCCCATAGCAACGCATTCGGCGCGCCAGTTGATATTTACGTTGTCAAGGTATAGGATGTCTCACCGGATCAATGTCCCATACCATATGCTTCTTGATTTTATACTTACTAAATTAGAAGGTTCTTTAGCACTCAAGTTTGCAAGAAACGTCCGCGTGGTCGAGCCGTCACAGCTCCCGAATGTGGATCACGAGGTCCGGGTTCAAATCCCGCTGGAGCCGGAATTTAGCTCATAACTCTTCAACATTTTGAAAATAGCACAGAGATTTCCATTGTCATCCCAACTCCCCACAGCCCCCACCCCCAACAAACACACACACACACCACCACCATCACAATCGTGTTGATATGACTAATAAATATTAAAAGAAAAGTGAAATACCAAATCATCATTCTCATCGTCATCATCATGATGAGTGTGTATTTATGACTGTTGGATTTTTTTCTTCAGCCCAATCATACACATATGCACATAGCAGCATTATTACCACATGAATCGCCTTGTACGCTTGCTGTGGCTTGTGTGCCTTTTCCAGGGTTACTTCATTATAATCTTGCAATTTTTATGATCTACTCGTATAATTTGACCCTTGTCCTGCTGAATAAACTGTGACGCCACGCCCACTTCTAATTTTTAGCCAATCAGATTACTTGATCCAGATTGTTGCTATAAATTCACATACTAAATGGCAAACAGTGCAGATCCAGATCAGTTGGCTTCTTCAGAAGCCAACTGATGTGGATCTACACTGTTTGCAAATGTAGGGTATATCCGGGTTCAGCAGGACAAGGGTTAATTAAGGAAAAAGGTATATTGTTTTATCTCCCTTCTTAAAAGGGATCTGCACTAAATCGAGACAATTTGCTCCTAAATTCTTTCCTTTCAAAGTAGATCATTCTCTGAAAGAATGTGGTTTGCAGTAAAGCAAAACAGCATTACGAAAACACGTCTATTCAAATATATTGAAAATTTTGCAACCAAAACAGAAAATTTTCGGATAAAAAATTCTGATATTTTTAATATTCCTGCTCAGGCGGTTCTAACGGGTACCCACAATCTATGTGTTTGAGCAGAAATAAGAAAAATAATGTATACATGTACCCCAGTAAACCCCAGTTTTACTATATAAAAGCGGGGAATAAGGGGGTCAAAATTATAGACATGTTTACGTATTGGGAAGTAACAAAATATGACTCCATGTTCACAATGGCGGAAAATCATCCAGGTGTCCTCTAAAACCGGCCGTTTTGCTTATTCAGTTTGCACTTTGCTGTCAGCGAAATGAACACAGCTGGGTTACGTTCAATATAACTAATCGCTCGCAAGAGTTTTCCAAAATAGTTTGCATCTTTTGAACGGTTTTTGTAAACCCGTTTTGTGTGACCTCAAACTAGAGAGTAGCCTTTATTCACCCGATTTGATGTTAGTTCGAATAAATTATTATTTTAAAACATATAAATTTTGTAAATAAGCGAATATATAATATCAACCTAGTAAACTTTTCCAAATTGTTTGTTACGAACAAGCATACAAAATTATTCGCATAGGCCGCCATATTGGTTGTGCCAAAAGACAGCTTGAGAATACTTTGTGGATATTCGTGCTGTCCACCGAACATTGTATAGTTTGCGAGTAACTAGGAACGTCTCGTTTAAATGAACGCAGCCCTGGTGTCAATAAAAAGAATTAGGGAGATATTTACAGACGATCGAAAGGCAATAGTTTGTATCCGAAAACAGATTCATCCTATCAGAAACGACGCTTCAAAACTACCTAGTATCACTGACGCGTATATAATAGATAGATAAGAGATAGGACAACAAATTAGTGTAGACCACAAAGACATAAAATAATTAGGCTGGTATCGAATCAGACTTGGCCTGATATATCCTTTGAGCACTAAATATTCGATCCCAGTCGTCTGTCTTTAGGTATAAAAGTGTGTATATTCTCATGTATTCGTATTTCTCTGTGGTCATATGACCATAAAACAAGCGATTTGATGTTTAGTTTCATTGTTAGCAAACTAGATAGAAGGACCGACGGACTGCTCTTTGCCATGTGCGAAAGTACAAGAAGTGACCAAAAAATGGTTCGCACTCTGTGGGTTACTTCGAAATGTCTGTGGGTAACTTTATATTTCGATTTACTGGTTTTCATTTTTTATTGAGTCAGCGTGCCCGTTGGAGAACAAGTCCCTTGTATTTTTATATAATATTTGAATCTTTGATGACGTTTTTGCACCAGTAAAATCAATTTGAGCCTCTCCCCTGTAGTTGTTTTTATTGACCGTTTTAAGGTGTTGGTTCTAGTATTGCTCTTTGTTTATGGGGCTTAGTGGCTGTGGAGCTTTTTTCGTGCTCTGTCCTGTTAATTGTCTCATTGTTGTGTTTAGGTCTTGGTCTTGGCTGGCATTATGATCACACCGCTGCGGAAGAGGGAGATAGTAGGTTTGTTTCTCGTTGGCTTATAACGTTTGTAATGTCGATCAGAGTTTGTTTACTCGTTCTCCTGCTATCTTCTTCATTATTATGGACTTATTCTTTACTATTGTGATGTTATATTCGAAGTCTGAGAAATCATTAAAAAACATAAAACAATTACGGAAGTCTACATGTGACATTGCGTTTTCTGTACGGATGCTTTGTGTTTGTAACTTTTGACGACCGGGTTTTGATTTTAAAAGTAACAACGAATTCACTGGCAACCTGTGATCAGTTTCTTACAAATAAAAGTTACAGGTATTTATTATAGTGCAGCATATTAAAAGCTGAAAAATAACTAACACTGTTTCCTGTTTCACCTCACTTTCTATTGTGTCCTTTATCGCACCATTTAAAGGCAAAACGCACGTATCGAGATACGTAACGCAGAACACAAAAACACAAACTAAAAACATAAAACCCAAAATCAAAACACTGAAGTCACACGTTACAAACAAAGAACTTGAAACATCCTTACACAAAACATAGTATTACATATATTCTGCCGGAAGCAATCGAGAACAGTACGTTTAATCACTATGTATTGGTTACTTAAGTTTTAAAATGGTAATGATTATTAAACCTCACTCACTCAGTTTATACTAATACGAGCATTTGCTTCTTGTACCGTCACAAATATATCGGTTGACATATGAAGTCTGTGCGGAACACATTCAGTCATTATGTGGAGCCGGCCTCGGTGGCTCAGTTGGATGCGCCGTCCGACTGGAGACCAGGAGGTCGCGGGTTCAACCCCCGCCGAGGTCGGCAACATTCTTTCGTGGAGATTGATCATGAAATATTTTCTACGGTCATTCTCTCCCTTCCGCTGATTCAAGAAGGGCAGTTATCAGTTTCTGGCGAAAGAATGTGCACAATACTGGTTAACCGCTTAGAGGACTAAGCCTGCCCAGTAAACGTGTGGTTAGGTAAACTAACCGCGCTCGACATGACCCCATTGGGTTGCCTGGGCCGTAAAACCTCAACACAAACAAACAAATACACAAAATACACATCATGCCAGTTTTGGTTTTTCAAGGATTTTATATCATACTAAAGCTTTGGCGTTTTCCATATAATTGAAGCTATGTCTAGCCTAAACTTAATGTAGCTTGATGAGCAATTCTTCAATCTGACAGACTCCTTAAGATATTAATTTAACTTCTGTAATTTTTATTGTGATCAGACAGATTTTGTATTCGATTGGCCAATAATTTGGCAGCGCTATATTTGGGGACATCACATTGTGACTAATTTCCAGTGTAGAGGTTTCCATGGACATTTTTAATCAGGTATTTTACCTATGAGTAATGGTTTAACCTGAAACATAATGCTAGCAGGACCATCATATGGCTCAACTTATTCCAAAGAAACACGCTACAGAAAGTCTTGAGCCATACAGAACCATCATATGGTCCATCTTTTCTTCATTTTAAACTTTATCGCTCTGTAGGCTAAACGATCACATAAAAAATGCTGTATCTTAGTTAGTTTGCGCAGAAAATAAGACGACGTTTCATCCAAATTATTTCCTTCGGAGTAATCCGAAATGAAATGAAATAAAATCTCTTATTTCCGGAGACATATAAAAATAAACAAATATTTAAATGTTGTCTGCTCTTATATACAGTCTGTTGTTATAATTTGAAGTATTCAACGGAATTTCTCTACCGTCCTCCTGTAAATGTATGTTCCTCCAATTTTCAGTGGGCCATTTAATTAAAAAAAGTAATGATAAGTTATTTCTGTGGTTTTAAACACAACCATGAAAGGAAATATTCCATGCATTCAGAAGTCAGGTAAAACCCTAGTTAATAACTTTATATAGAAAAAAGGAATACGTCAGATACAGGTCAGAAATTATGATTTAGTTCACGTAATGGACATCTACTTCTGTGGTTGGCCAAATGGTACTTGTAATTGGAGTTTAACTGTCGACAATTTAACATTTTAACCCCTGAGTTTCTAAACTGGAATATCCCATCGTTGAATTTGACCACATATACACAGTATTATTGTAAACAGAAAAGCAAAAAGTGTAGAACCTGGTGAAACGGATCGAAATCTCATCTGGATCTACACTGTTTGCAAAAGTATATGTTTTGGCCTATAGGTCTAAAAGGGTTTAAATGCAACCAGGTGTAATTCTGGTTATGCAATCGATTGCATAACCAGAATTACACCTGGTTGCATTTACACCCTTCATATGCAACATTCGTATCATGTTGAATTAGTCTTCTTGAACGTTGCACTTCATTGGCGGTTCTAGTGTGTACGGCTAATAAAGAACAAACCAGAATTAGTGTTACTGCTGCGTTCATGATAAGATTAGTTGACTTTTTTCTTTGATGGATATTCTTGTTTGATAACATAGTTAAAATCAAAGGCGATCTGACAATAGTGAGGATGAGCATTGTCTCAAAAATATGTAAATCTTGGACTAGGTCATGCATAAGGGGTATAGTAGAACGTGCGCAGTGCATATGTATATGGTTTAGTTGCAAAGAAACTCCCATTATTATATAGGATTACAAGGCATAAACAAACCCATTATTATACTGGATTACAAGACAAAAACAGACAAATTGATAGCTCCTTGTCTTCGGGTCTTAAATTACATTTTTAACAATTTGCTATTACATATAAATGCACAAAAAAAAAGAACCTAAAACGTCGCTTTGGGTACAGAGCCAATCTGAAATCCATTCCAGAGGATTTAAGATTCTATGGATTTTGTATTCGCGTCATTGACGATATGTCCTCGGGCATTACAAGAAAATAAATGAAATTACCCAGGAAAGGCCGCAATGACGAAATTCCCGAGTCACTGAAAAAACTGATGCATAAACAATGACAAAACACAACGGCATATTAACAGTGCCACAATGACCGACAAACAAAGAAGAACCAGGGGCGTAACCAGAACGGAATTAGGTTACGCACACCCAGGAAAAATCTTGAAATTATGCCTAGAGTCGCTTCCAAAATAGGGGCTACTCTTAAAGTAAAGAATTTGCTCCCGGAGGGAGCAAATTCTTTCCTTTAAGAGCAGCCCCTGTGGTAAAGAAGCACAATATCTAATGTTAAAACCATTTTATTTTAAATATTTTTTTCTAAAGCATGTTACATGAGTAATGTGCATAACGAACGAGACCCCTGTGAGAACTGCAACAGAAAAAACACCTTAACCCTTAGAGTCCGCTGTGGTTCGAGCCTCGCTCGGGTCACATGTGGGAAAGCCAAGTTCTGCTTACGGATGGCCAGGTGGTTTTTCTCCGGGTTCTCCAGTTTTCGCCCACCTTTGATGAACGATCGGCTCGATATAAGTGAAACATTCTTGAAAGAGTCGTACAACCAAAATCAAATATATATATATATATATATATATATATATATACAACCCTTAGAGTGCCAAGCAAAATTTGTAGCAGATTTCTGTCTATTTTATGCAGAAAAAGTAAATAAATAGATGAAAAAAAAAAAAAAAAAAAAAAAAAACGAACAAAAACTACCGTCTGCTGCAGTTATGATTGGCACTTTAAGTGTAAAGCGGTCAGAAGCAGAAACAAATACTGGGACTTCAAGACTTATTACCACTTGACCTTTTATTGTCAGATTACAGTCAACCTTAACCCATTAATGCCGAGCGGATTCGAACCGGTCTATTTCCAATATAAGGGGCATTCGGTTAGTTTTTTTTCTGCTGCCGGGTTTTATAGAAATTCCTGTATTTCATGCAAACAGTGTAGACCCTGATCAGACGCCGCGATCTGCGGCGTCTGATCAGGAATAGCCTGGCACCACGCGATGAGTTTTACTCTAATCTAACAAAGATAAAATACTCCTCCTTGACTATGTTTTCTGCACATACCTATCCCCCTTACCAGCCAGAAACTTATCTGCCAAATCCGAGAGAAGAGCATTCCAAAAGATAGGACTTTTGTAAAATATGAATAGTTTTTTATGCTACTTCAGATATCAGTTCGACGGGAGTCAGTCTAGATCAGGGTCAGCACTGTTTGCTTATGTCCCGTTGATGGTGTGACAAATGGTTTATTAACCCTTAAAGCGCCAAGAAAACCTACATCTGAAAAATGTCGTCTGTTTATGTCATCTGCTGAATATTCTTGCAAACTTTTCAAACCTATTTTTTCAATACAGGCAAACAGTGTGGACCCTTTTCAGACTGCTCCTAGAGGAGCAGTCTGATCTGGGTCCACACTGTTTGCAAAAATGACTTTTAAAATCACAAGCAGATGACAAAGCAGACTACAATTGTTGTGATTGGCAGTTTAAGGGTTAAATGTTTGAGTAGAAGTTTTGTTCTATAGTAAAATACGTGACATGCATTTGGGTTCTGGGCACGAGGTGTAGGCTTATTTTCTTCCTAATTAGTATAGTCACCTTCACCTGTCGTTTTCGGTAGTATTCTGTCTTAGGTACGGTAGAATGCAAGTCCATGACCCCTGCCCTAAATAATATCCCAAATAACAAATACTGCACTAAATTAAAACCGTAAAAGGTTGCCTTCGGGGAACAAAGAACATATTATACATAGAATGTGGGAGTCTCGGTTTTATTGAGACTCTTCATAAGCAGTAATGAAGTTTCAGAACTCTATTTCAAAGATACATCAATAGGCCTTCTCCTTAGAAGAAAATGAAAATATAATGTGCACTAAAGCTGTTGAAAAGTCGTCACAGCACTTAAAGTGCTACACAAATCGTAGCAGATGACTATCTAGATCTATATGATTATTGTTATTCAAGTACAGATGACTATCTAGATCTGTATGATTATTGTTATTCAAGTACAGATGACTGTCTAGATCTATATGATTATTGTTATTCAAGTACAGATGACTATCTAGATCTATATGATTATTGTTATTCAAGTACAGATGACTATCTAGATCTATATGATTATTGTTATTCAAGTACAGATGACTGTCTACATCTATATGATTATTGTTATTCAAGTACAGATGACTGTCTAGATCTATATGATTATTGTTATTCAAGTACAGATGACTGTCTAGCTCTATATGATTATTGTTATTTAAGTACAGATGACTGTCTAGATCTATATGATTATTGTTATTCAAGTACAGATGACTATCTAGATCTATATGATTATTGTTATTCAAGTACTAAAAGATTTAGCATATCATGTGGACCGACTGACATGGAATACCAAGCCTTATTGTCTCTTAAACAAACATCACGAAAACATGCCTATATAATTTCGACCCCCTTAAACCCCACTTTTATATAGTAAAACTGGGGTTTACAGGGGTATACATTATTTTTCTTATTTCTGCTTAAAACATAGATTGTGGGTACTCGTTAGAACCGCCTCGCTGAGGCGGTTCTAACGAGTACCCACAATCTATGTTTTGAGCAGAAATATGAAAAATATCAGAGTTTTTTATCTGAAAATTTTCAGGTTTTTAGTGGTAAAATTCTCAATGTATTTGAATAGGCGTGTTTTCGTAATGCATCGTCTCGAAATGATTCAAACAATGTAGAAAAGGACGTAAAACACAAAACTACGGAACCTGGGAAGGGATATTTCCTGTCTGATATTTAGCAGAAAAGAAATAAAAACAATAAAAACAGAACGGAAATTAATGATCTCGTTTCAACAACATAATATGTCGTTTAAACGACATAATCCTGGTCTCCTAATGGCTGGTGTTATTACCCGGAAACTATGGTCAACGGGAGCTCGGAATTATATTGAATAAACGATATAATAAGTCGTTTATGCGATATATTATGTCGTTAAAACGAGATTAATAAGTTGAAAAAAAAAAAATAAAAAAAATAAAAAAATAAAGAAACGACATAACGAGTCGTTGAAACGAGATACTATCTTGTTTCAATTTCCATTCTATTTTTTTTATTTTAATTTCCGTTCTGTTTTTGTTTTAATTTCTTTTTGCTAAAACTGTGCTATTTTTATTTTAATTTCTGTTCTGTGTTTATTATTTCTAATTCGTTTCTGCTAAATATTGGAAAGGATATATATTTATTTTTTTTTTATTTTTTTTAAATTTCCGTTCTGTTTTGATTGTTTTAATTTCGAACTGTGTTATCTTTGTTTTAATTTCTATTCTATTATTCTGTTGATTTCTTTTCTTCTAAAAATCAGAAAGGACATGTCAATTTTTTTGTTTGTTTTGTTTTGTTTTTTTATTTCCGTTCTGTATTTTATTGATATCTTTTCTTTTCTTCTAAACATTGGACAGAAAACAAAACCAAGATAACAGAATGGAAAATAAAACAACATAATATGTCGTTTAAACAATTTATTATGTCGTTTTTTTTATATTTTTCAACACAAAGATCTCGTACAACATACTGCCTTATTTATTTTCTGTTAAATATTGGAAAGGAAATGTTCCTTCAGGGGTTCCATAAAACCGTCATCATAATTGCTCGCCGATATATTCTGCAGTATACATCGATTCTGTATCGATTCTGTAAGAGTGCAAACATTGTTCTGGTCAGACTGACCTGGACTTTCTTTGATACATGTAGCGTAAGGGTCCTTATACCGCGGTATTTATATAATTGTATTTCTGAAAGCAAGTCACGATGTTTAAATATCTCAAGGTAAATGGGTGCACTTGATGATATTCTGTCATTCTTTTTTTTTTTTTTTTTTCATATTTTACAAGGTGAACGACGTTTATTATTATTATTATTATTTTCTCTTTTCTTTCCTGCGCGAATAACTTTTCCACATATGGCATAAGACCCCTATACCGCGGTATGCATCACAACATTTCTCAAAGCAATCAAGAACCTTTAACGTCTTAAAGAAAATGGATATATTTAGCCGCTTGGTAAATTTTCAGCCGTTTTGTACAAAAGAGGTAAGTTTCCATCTTCCGGGTTGCTTTCCCGCATCCTCATTACGAAAACACGCCTATTCAAATATATAGAAAATTTTACCTCCAAAAACATAAAATTTTCAGATAAAAAAATCTGATATTTTTCATATTTCAGCTCAAAACATAGATTGTGGGTACTCGTTAGAATCGCCTCGACGAGGCGGTTCTATCGAGTACCCACAATCTATTTTTGAGCAGAAATAAGAGAAATAATGCATACCCCTGTAAACCCCAGTTTTACTATATAAAAGTGGGGTTTAAGGGGGTTAATATTATATAGGCATGTTTCATGATGTTCTGAATAAGGGACTAATCAGAAAGAAATTCGGGAGTAATCTCTTTCCTTAAGGAGAAGACTCTTAAAAGAAAGAAGCAACATTGTCTTAACTGTTTCCCCTGGAATAATATCCATTCCCTTCGTTGTTCGTCGATATACATATACAAATGGCCATATTCGAGCATATGTGGACAGCGTATCCGTGTAGTGTGATCAGCGCCTTCACTGTGCCCTAACAGAATCATTGGATACTACAGCATGTATGATTGGAAGGCAAAGCCCGGATGACACATTGTGCATGCGCAGAATGATCTGATTCTGTGCATTTTGTGCATTTTCGAAGGCATTTTGTCGCTTGACGTGGCCCGAATTACTTTACAGTATACAACGTACATTGATTCGGCAAGTAGGCAACGAAAGTCCAGATCAGACTGCGTTGACACCGATGGCATTGAACGCGGTAACGCCGTACAAAACATTGAATTTCATAAAGCAAGACGCAGAGCTTAACGTCTTAAATATCGATTTGCTAATTGGGTGAATAAAATTCATCACTTCATGATTATGACAGTCAGGACAGACAATTTAGCATAAATCCTGTTGTCTTCCTCGGAACAATCGATTTGTCTAATAGCAAGTGGCATATAAGACTTCTTAAGTATATGCCACTTGCTTACAGACAATAACCTTGATCCTGCTGAACCTGGATATGCCCTGCCTTTGCAAACAGTGTAGATCAAGAACAGTTGGCTTCTGATCTGAATCGGCACTGTTTATTTACTACCTGAATTTGTATCAACAACCTGTATCAAGTAATCTAATTGGCCGAAAGTTAGAAGTGGGTGTGGCATCTTAATTTATTCAGCATGACAAGGGTTAAACATTTCAGCGATACTGTCATCTCATTATCCGGAATTAGGCTGCTGCTCAAGGATTACTCAAATTGCTTTACAATATGCAGCAAAAGCCCGCTGTTATGACCACATAAATTAAGGCCATTAAGAGCAGCTTTCGCAAGTCCAAAATTGTTTCTCTCTTATTATTTCATATTCAGTATTAACTCTTGTCCTGCTGAACCCGGATATGCCCTGCCTTTGCAAACAGTGCAGATTATCCAGGTCAATTGCCAACTGATCTGGATCTGCACTGTTTGACATTAAGTATTTGTATTTGTATGAATAACTTGGATCAAGTAATCTGACTGACTAAAACTTAGAAGTGGGCGTGGCATCTTAATTTATTCAGCATGCCAAGGGTTCACACTGTCCCACAAATAAGACCACTATTAGGCAGGCCCAATGATGGTCTTAACAGTCGAATTTTACTGTAAGTATAGATTTTTTTTCTTTGGTGGTTGTGGGACGTGGGTGGTTTATGGCGAAGGTGTCGTGTATCTTACGTCACCGGGGCGTCCAACTGATATTGGCTTACAATTGGGCAAGGCCTGCTATCCTTGTAGCAGGAAAGGATAGAGGGAGAATGTTTTTATTTCTTCTGTTTCTTCCCTTTCATTCCTGTTGCTTTTTCTTCCCTGTCCCTCTCTTTCATCTCCACTTCTATCTCTTTTATCTCTTTTCTCCCTTTCTCTGAAAATTACCCACAGGGTTTGACGTGTCGTTAAACTGCAACACAATCATTCTCTGTAATTATAGATTTTTAAACATGCCCAACATAAATACAGTCGACTCTCGTTATTCCAAACTCCAAGAAACCAGAATTACTGGTTTGAGTTAACAGAAGTTTGTGATAAAGAGAGTTGAAATGTATGGAACTTATGGTAAAATAAACTAATATTTTCCAGTGTTATCAGTGCTTCAGATAACGAGGTTAACTGTGTTAATGGGCAACAATTTAAAAGGACTGGATTCATTTTGTAGACTTTCCGCAGTTATTTGGAAAAAGAGATATTTTGTGACTTCCTGTTTGAGTATCTGCACATTAAATTCCTTCTGAAAAAGGGATCTACTCTAAAAAGAAAGAATTTGCTCCCAGGGGAGCAAATTCTTTCCTTTTAGAGAAGATCCCATTTCAGAAGGGAGGAAATACAATTTGAACAGAATTGCCTCACCTGAGAGTGTACACATTCCCCATGAGCAGGTCGACTACACCTGCAAGGAAAGTATATCTGGTATGGAAATACGAGGGTCCTGCAAAAAGTTTTGTCACTGGGGTCGGATTACATCTGTGCTACGTTTTATCAAACATATTTTTATTACAAACCTTCAAAGTATTCCCCCTTTACTGAAACACATTTTTGTAACCTTTTTACCCAGTCGCAAAATGCAGATAAATAGTCTTCTTTTGGTATCTGTTGGAGACACTGATAAATAGCGCTGCCAAGAAAACTTCTAGACGTATACTTATTTCCAGAAAGCATTTTCTTAAGCCTTGGAAATAAAACAAAAAGTCACAGGGACTCAGGTCAGGTGAATAAGGTGGATGGTTTAAAACTTTCACCTTTTCAGAAGTCAAAAAAGACTTAACAACTTCACACTTATGAGAGGAGGCGTTGTCATGTAAAAAGGTGGGCACCTGACCATCCTTTGCTTGGTCCATGTTCCAATGTAACAAGTAAATTGGTCAGTATATATGACTGTATCTATTTCAATTTGAAATAACTCGGTCAGTTGGAAAGCAATTTGCACGAAATAAACGGGTATCGTTAGGTATTCAACACACCATTCAAGTGCTGTGAAGCATTTTAAAATATACCTGGGATAAAACTTAGGAAGCCTAGTAGTGACAGAACTTTGCAGGACCCTCGTATTTGTCTCTCTTCCTATATGATGTTACTGTTAAAGGTTTAAAATACTAGGAAGGTAACCAATAATCTGTATAAGATGTCCTCCTTAAATGAAAGCGGCAAATGTCTTCATGCGACCCGGTCATCTTATTCATCTTAGGGTGCCCATCAGAGAGAGATTGCTTTAACCCTTATCCTGCTACATTTTTTTTCTGATCTGGTTCTATGGAAGGAGTACGCTTGCCGAGTACCCGTTATTTCCCTCGCTCTTCACTGATTTTATTCAGACTCGCAAACGTGATGCTTCGAAAGCAAAATTTACTCTATGCGGATAACATCGGCCTTTCTGTTAAACTTTTAGAATTGTATGTAGAGTACTGCACAGTCAGCTCTTTTTATAAGCGCAAGAAGAATATTGCTTCTATGATCCTGCTTTTGACGTTTCACAATCATTTGGACAATGCGTGATGTCATTACCCTCGCAATGACGACATGTTTTCAGACATGCTTATATTTTAATTCTTTCACTGCCACAGGCAATAATAATAGACTTTTGCAAACAACAAAGATCCAGATGAGACTGCTCTTATGAGCCGTCTCATCTGGATCTACGCTGTTTGACATTCTGTCTTTGAACTTTACGTATAACTTCTTTTCAAGCGATAGTTTGTTAAAAAAGAAAAGCAGACGACAAATGTCGTCTGAAATTTGGCTCCGAAAAGTTAACTTCACTTCCTAATTATATTTCGAAACAAGTATATGGATAATGATAACACTTTCAAGGAAAGCAACTTTGTCAAATTTGTTTTCGTCCCTTCTGAAAAGGGGTTTACTTTAAAAGGAAAAAATGCTTTCAGAGGGAGCAAATTGTTTCCTTTCAGAGTAGACACTTTTCAGAAGGGCCTTGGTGCGGAGTAGGGCAAACAGAAAGTCACAAAGATCCCTGGTGAGTTCATGAGAAATCTACCTAGTGGACCCAGTCCCCTTCTTAAAATCATAGGAAATATCTGTAAAAAGGGACTCGAACGCTTTGATACCTTTCATAAAATATTTACTCAGTGGGACTATTTGGGCCGCGTCAAACGAAAAGGTGTCTTCGAGCATGCGCCGAATGCGGCGAATCAGATCATTCAGCGCATGCGCAAAGTATGATCTGTGCATTCGTTCTTCATTCATATATTCTGTTGCATCCAATGATTTTGTTGGCAGACAGCGAAGGCCCTGATCAGACTGCGCGTATGCGCAGGCTGATCTGGGCCTTCACTGTCCGCATACATCCCAAGACACTGTCCGCATACGCCCTAAGACACAGGCCTGTCGTCGACATTTAAGTACTCTAAAATTAATCAGAGTGCGGATATAGTGTTTGACAAATTGCGGGTATTTCTGAAAGAAAACATTCTGACAACATCTCATTAAGTCTTTGTTTACTCGTCCAGAAATCTTGTCACTTACCACAATGTGTTAATTAATATGTCTGCAGGAACCAGACGACATAAATAGCATGCAATTGCAATTTCGTTCAAATATATCATCCCAATAACAAACATCGTGCCGAATTTACGAACATGTTATTAATCGCTGTCATTCCATTTGCAACAGTAAACCAAAACTGTATTTCTACAAACTGATTTATGACATTCAGTAAAATACCTAGAAAAAACGAAACCCGACAAGAATTTTGGCAAACGAAATCATTTACTACCATCGGTCTTAGACATCAAACTACACGTACCTAACCACTATAAGCCCCTAAGTTCAAAAACGTACCTTCTGACATGTACGCCAAACGAAGACTCAAATCAGCCTGCGTAGTCTGATCAGAGTCTTCGATATCTGTACGGTGGAACTTTGCATCTTGACTGTCCAAAATGCGCCCAGTGAAGATTCTGATCAGCCTGCGCCAATGCGCAGGCTGATCTGAATCTTCGCTAGTCGCACATGTCTAACGTTGAAGCTCACAGTGTAGATAATATTATTAATCAATTCATTGACTGATGCAGTAATTGCATAATCTGGAGATCAGCCATCATTCAAACTTACTGACACGTTATTTGTGTCAAAACCGAATTGGCAGCTGATGGATGAATTTCATATTGAGAAATTAAAAATTAAATTCCGACAAGTAGTCATGTTTTGAACACACAACGTCCTAACAGCGTCGTTGTTCTGATTAACACCCTAAGGAGGAGTTTATTTTGAATTGATAAACACCCTAAGGAGAGGTTTGTCTTGAACTAATAAACACCCTAAGAAGGGTTTTGTGTTAAACTGATAAACACCCTAAGGAGGGATTTCTGTTGAATAATTAATACTTAAAGAAGGGTTTTATGTTGAATTGATAAACACCATAATAAGGGGAGTTTGTTTAATTGATAAAAACCCTGGGGAGGGTTTGTACATTTGTATTGAACAGATAAATACCCTAAGGAGGAGTTTGTGTTGAATTGACAAATAACCTAAATAATAGTGAACGTTGAATTGATAAACACATTTACGGGTTTATGTTGAATTGATAAACACCCTAAGGAGGGGTTTATATTGAACTGATAAACACACTGAGGAGTGTTCATGTTGATTTGATAAACACCATAAAGAGGAGTATGTTGAATTGATCAACAGCCTAAGGAGGGGTTGAATTGATAAACACTCTAAAGGAGAGGTTTATGTTGAATTGATAAACACCCTACTGTGGGGATGACGTTGAATTGATTACATGTAACATGCTAAGGAAGAGTCATGAGGGCTTAATAAACACCCAAATGAAGTCTCTCTTACCTGAAAATATTCGACTGTCCTCTCAAAGGAGGATTACTCTTTAAGAATGTTCTGACCTAGAAGCAAAGTCTCTCTTTTAAATGTAACCACAGGTTTAGAAGCGATGCGTACCTCAGGAAACCAAATTATTTTACATTTCATCGGTCTCCTATTAAGAAGGGATATAACAAGTTGCAACTTTGAGTGCAATCCTTTCGAAATGTATCAAGGCGGTTTTAAATTAGGGCTATAACATTCGACCTGGACAATCTAAATGTTGGAAGGCATCCAGTTCCCTGAAATAAGTAGCCGCATTTGTCACCTTTTTTCTGATTTGCTTGCTAAACGGCTATCATGATCAGGAAATTTCGATCGCTTAAACTTTTCCAATGACTTTTACAAAGTCACTGAAGGGATTTCTTTGTAACAGTGCAGGTATAATTTATATAACAGAGTGCAAAATGCTATGTCAAGAAGTCTAGTTGTCATGGCAACGAAAATAGATTACCTATTATCGTGATATATATGCATAAAATATTTCTCATCAAAATTCTACTTGCAATGCATCAGCAGAATCTTAAACTGAATCGCAATAAGACAAACGACCTTATTGCTTAGCCAGGCAGTCCTATCAGGCTAAAATTATCATTTGAACATTCATTACGAAAACATGCCTATTCAAATATATAGAAAATTTCACCTCAAAAAACTGGAATTTTTTAGATAAAAACTCTGATATTTTTCTTATTTCTGCTCAAAACATAGATTGTTGGTGCTCGTTAGAACCGCTTCAGCGAAGCGGTTCTAATGAGTACCCACAATCTATGTTTTTGAGCAGAAATAAGGAAAGTAATGTATACCCCTACAAACCCCAATTTTACTATATAAAAATGGGGTTTAACTGGGTCAATATTATATAGGCATGTTTTCGTGAATGACATTGTACCCCAGCGGACACATGATATTTATACAGCGTCGCATTTGACGTCGATTCAACGTCATGACGTTTCATCGCATTAACGTCGATGCGACGTTAATCCGACGCTGTATAAACGTCATGACGTTGCATTCGCATTCATGCGACGTTGTATAAACGCCAGGTATCCCACTGAGGCGCTTTAGCCATGTTACGAGTATGTAAATCATCAGTAATAATTTATTCTTCATATTTTTTTACAGAAATTAAGGTTTGACATTTCAGTCTAATTGTCTCCTATACATTATGCATGAATTGCCCTGCGTCTGCTCTTCGCATCTGCGGTTGTGTCGGCTTTTCAAACGTGAATATGAAAAAATGTTTTCTATCACGTATGGTGACCATTCACGTCATTTGCGCAGTCAGCGCATCTGAGAATTGTGCCCATTTAACACTTTCAATGTCAACAGCCTCACAAAAATCAATAGCTCAGTACCAAGCGTATTTGAGAAATCCTGAAAATACACTTTCGTTGTAATGTATGCTAGTATTTAAAAAAATAAAAGATCGAACATCCCCGCATATTGTTTATCGTTTGTGCTAAAAATAATGATATACATATATAGCTATTCGAGTATTCCTGCTGACCGTTCCAACGCTGTTCATTACGAAAACATGCCTATTCAAATATACTGAAAATTTTACCACCAAAAAAATGAAAATTTTCAGATAGAAAATTCTGATAATTGTCATACTTCTGCTCAAAACATAGATTGCGGGTACTCGTTAGAGCCGCCTCGACGAGGCGGTTCTAACGAGTATCCACAATCTATGTTTTTGAACAGAAATAAGAAAAATAATATATACCTATGTAAACTCCAGTTTTACTACATAAAAGTGGGGTTTAATGGGGTCAAAATTATAAAGGCATGTTTTCGTGATGCCTCTCATCACGAAAACATGCCTATATAATTGTTAGTCCCTTAACTTTTATATAGTTAAACTGGGGTTTACAGGGGTATACATTATTTTTCTTATTTCTGCTGAAAAACATCGGCGAGGCGGTTCTAACGAGTACCCACAATCTATGTTTTTCAGCAGAAATAAGAAAAATATCAGAATTTTTATATGAAAATTTTCATGTTTTGGTGATAAAATTTTCAGTATATTTCAATAGGCTTGTTTTCATAATGTGTTATAGTTCTTTGTGTGTCTGCTGTTTCATACGTGACGTTGTTTCTTGTGTCATTATTTGTTCCTGATTTTTCCTTTCTTTTGTTTTTGTGTCTCGAGAGGGCTGTGCTTCGCGATTGTGCAAATTCCTTGGTATCTTCACTATTTTGTTTTTTTTTACATCTCCTTAAAGCATTACCTACGGACTGCTAAAAGCCGGTATCCACCGATTTTCGACGACAGTCGCGTTTGGCAGTGAACGGTTAATTCGACGACAGTCGCGTTTGGCAGTGGACGGTTAATTCGATTACAGTCGCGTTTGGCAGTGAAGGTGTTCACACCTTCACTGCCAAACGCGACTGTAGTCGAAAATGGGTACCGGCTTTTAGTAGTCCGTAGGTCATGCGAGCCATAAGATACTGTAAAACATTTTGCAGAACGGACAATGCACAGGCTGATCTAGGTGAATTCTCGAGTTGCGACTAATAGTGTTCCTTCTGTTGTAGGTCTAAGCCGAACCCAAGTGGTGGTCATCTCCACGTGTTCAGTTGTGATAGGAGTGTTCTTCCTGATTGCTGGAGCCATGCGTATCAGGTAGGATCCGTTACCATAGTACCATTTACCCCAAATACAGGATAATTCTGCTATTATGACCTCTCGAAATTAACCCTTGTCATGCTGAACCCAGATATATCCTGCCTTTGCAAACAGTGTAGATCCAGATCAGTTGACTTCTGAAGAAGCCAACTGATCTTGATCTGCACCGTTTGCCATATAGTATTTGAATTTATAGCTACAAACCAGGTCAAGCAATCTGATTGGCTGAAAACTAGAAGTGGTGTGGCATCTTAATTTATTCAGTAGGACAAGAGTTAAGACCACAGCACTGTTAAGGGCAGCTTTTCCCAGTCCCTAATTGTTTCTTTCATATTAAATATATAGACCGACCCACTTTAGGCGATCCCACAGATATCTTAATATTAGAATTTTATTATTATTATTAGAACATCTGAACTAAATACTATACTTGTCCTAAAACTTGAACATCGTAAAATGAATTTTACTCCCTGTTTTCTTGTCTTTTTTTTTTGCCTAAAACATGCTGGATGAATAGTAAACAGTGTAGATCCCGATCAGACGCCGCACTGGATCTGCACTGTTATCAAGGCCTGTCTGTATGTAGTTTGAGTTGTAGTTTTCTGGGCCCGTCAACACTATTAAGGTCATGTAGAGTAGGCCTGAATATTTAGGCTAAATAAGATAATCGTAATGCCTAACCGTTTTAAAATGTTCGATCACTCATATGTACCAAAGTTACCTCAATTTATCATCCCCACCCTTTGCCACCACCCCAGAAGCAGGATAATACATGTAATGGTTGTACAGTCTACGGTTGTGCTGGGGACAGGGGATGTTTGGACATTTTTATCTGTACCGAAAGTATATTAGCATTTGTGCATGTACATCTAGACATAGCTATTATAGTTCCAGGCATACAATATGTAGAAAGTTTTATTCTAGCACTTTACTCCGTTACAGTAATGTCCTATACTTCTTTTTGTAGGTGGTTGCCAAACTGCCACCAGATTTAACATACCACATTTCAACAATCATTTTTCCTGTACCAGATTTAACATGTCACATTTCGACAATCCGTTTTCCCGTTACTATCAACCTAATAACTACCTAACAAATAGTTCCCAGCTAATGCTGATAACGCTAAATTCTGCATTCAAACATATTAGCTTTATATACTCTGATGCTTATAAATAGCGAATAAATAAATAAATAAAAACAAAATTTCAACCTTTTGAAGAAATAAGAATTTAATCATACTTAGGACAATATCGGCGGACGAATATGACTACTGTAGTAAAGCGCGCCAAATCTACGGTGTTTGGTAAAAAGTGTAACCCACGCATATTTTTATGCGTGTGTGCGTGTGTGTGTATGTATGTGTTTAATTTCAGGGTAAATCCCCATCAGTTCTAGAGGCCGATAGAATTTCAGGCAACCACACTATGAGCACTCTCAGTGCTTTGACTCTAATGATATAGAACAGAGCATGTCAGATACATGTGCAAGCATGAGTTAAGCACCACGCTGTTGTTTTTCAGACTGAAATATGTTATCATAGCACCAGATAAGGCATTAAAGATATCCAGTAAGCATTCTTTATAAATCTATATCGGGCCGTTATCGGCCCGTCAACTACCTGACGGGCCGATAACGGCCGAAATAGATTTATAAAGAATGCTGACTGGGTATTTGTCTTATTTCTCCATGAAAACATATGTTGTGGACATTAGGCGCTTCTTAAACAAAGTACATTATCTATAACCCGCCTCTTATCTGGATCTAAGTATAGTCGTGTTTTGCATACGAGACACAGTAGTTAGACATACTAAAAACAGTACTTTAAATACATGTACTCTGAAAAAAAAAACAAACAACAAAAAACAAACAACAAAAAAACATTTGTAAAACGCATGTTTATATACCATTTTGCTCTTATACATGTACATGCTTAGAATTTCTCCGCTAATAGGTCTTCATCATAGTATCTTAGTGCAGATTATATTTTATATTTTTGATTCCTTTGGGGTCATTGAGCCTACTCTTGTAACTTTGAAAATCGAATACCGCTAAAGCCGGTGCTGAGATGGCGGGGGCATACATGTACCTCACAAACTACTTGCTGAAAATGAAGAGACATACAAAAAACCGAGTCTGCGTTTTCGTTATACTGTGTGTTCTTTGTTTCCAAAGGCAACCTTTTAGATAAGCAATACTTCAAATACTCTGAAAAATAACATTTGTAAAATTCATGTTTATACTGTTATATAAAGCGCATGACTTAGTTCTCCGCTAGAAGGTCTTTGTTAAAGTAAACGAATCACTGGCAAAGGAAACATCAATGACAGAAAACGCACACTGATGTTCCTATAGCGACCTTACTTTGACCGAGGATCAGTGCATCGTACGGACGGTAAACAACCTTTGATGATTAATTAATAACTGAGTTTCTCCAGCGGACATTTATAAACCGCGTGACGGAAAACAAGCCAAATTACACATCGCATCTTATCAGGACCTTTTTGTCTACAGAATACGTGCCTCATCCAGGCTAACATCGATGACCTCGATCGAACTACGTAGAGCGCAGACTGCTATGGCCCTAGACGCTCGCATATGCCATTTGCCCATATTTGTGATCGTCGGAACTTAACCCATTCATGCTTAAAGTGGCTCCCCATATTGGCAAACAGTGTAGAACGCGGCGTCTGATCAGGGTCAACACTTTTTGGGTTTTAATTCATGAATTTCTGTAAAACATGATAACAATAATAATTGAACAGACACCCCCTCTGTTGGAAATGGACCTTTCCAACGTTTTCAGGTAGAAGAGTCCGCTACGCACAAATGGGTTAATTTCTATGTGAATCATTAATTGACTGTACCTAGGTGCGTGAAAGGTCTCATCCTATAATATATTTATTTTCATTGATTTTGACCTAACTAAGTGATTAGTTAGATCTAAGGAAAGTTGATCAGGTAATTTGTAACAAGCAAATGAGCTATTTTTATTTTTTCTAACGTATACGCCCAAATCGATATATTACCAACAATATAACTAAGTATACAATCGAACTTCAATGGGTCGAATATCTTTGGGACCATGTAAGTTTATTCGAGATATGGGTAGTTCGAGCCACTGAGGGTTAATCTTGGCGCCGTGTCAGGAAGCAAAAGACAATAATTTAGGATAATCTTTTCTGTCTTCTACACAATATTGATACGTTGAGGTACTCATTAGAATCGCCTTGATGAGGCGATTCTAATGAGTACACTCAACATACAATTTCATGATAAAATTAAAAAAAAGATCATAAATATTTGTGTTCTTGCCTTATCAAGAGAATTTTCTGGGGACTCTGAAACGAGTTCAAATTAGCCATAGTAAACGACTCATCGGGGTTCGAGCTATTGAGGTTTACTGTATTTTGCAATTCAAATGTTGATTACATTGTGTTGTACAGTGGGACTAACTTTTTATTTGTTGTTTAGAATACTCTGGCGCGTTAAATTGTAACTACTGACAAATATATGATGCCCATAAAATGTCATCACGCAATAGATAAAAGCCACCAGTTTACGGAGCCTCCTGACACGTCAGTCCAAACAAAGACTTATTTCCATATTTCTCAAAAATAGACATTTTATTCTCCAAGAGCCGTTTAATGAATTGATATATGGTATTAATGCAATCATAAAATGTGGCAGCTGACAGCATGTAAAAGTTCAGTTATTCGCTTGTTCTTGAACTGAAATGATTTTTTATCGTATCTCTGATTTAATGTTGCCAACATTAATTCAGAGATACGATAAAAAATAATTTCTTTTATGATCCAGTTCAAAAACGAGAAACTAACTGAAATTTTACAGGCTGTCAGATGCCACAATTTATGATCGTATTAATACTATATATCAATTTATTTATTCATTTTTTTTTATTTTTTATTTTTTTTTTTTATTTATTTATTTATTTATTTATTTATTTATTTATTTATTTATTTATTTTTTGATAAAAAAATCATGTCTATTTTTGAGGGATATGGAGCCTTTAAAGAATTAGTTGGAAAAAAAAAACATACTTAGCGTTTGCAAGGAATTTTGAAATATGACTAAGTGAAGATTTTCTTTGCCTACTGTTCAGAATGTTAAAATATCACATTTCTATTAATACTGCAACAGGGAAACCGATTGTATTGGGTCTCATTACGTTAACCCAATGTCAATGTTAAATGTATACTTTTTGTCATAGATCTAGATGAGCCAATTTGCATATGGTACTTTTTTTCATTTCTTCACAAAAGCCAAAAGTTGTGGGTATAAGGCACTCCTAATGGGAACACACAACATATAAGAGCCAACGCACAGCAAAACCTACTATAACACTTGTGCGACCAGCATCCACGCTGTCAGATCAGAGTATTCGCTGATCACATGTGCCATCTACAGCCTCTGAGCTGTTCAAAGAAGGATAAACGAGAACCCTTGTCATACAGGTTGATCTTTGCTGGTCACTCAGATATTATTGTAGGTTTTGTTATGCCATCACGAAAACATGCCTGTATAATTCTTACCCCCTTAAACCCCACTTTTATATAGTAAAACTGGGGTTTACAGGGGTATACATTATTTTTCTTATTTCTGCTAAAAACATAGATTGTGGGTACTCGTTAGAACCGCCTCGGCGATGCGGTTCTAACGAGTACCCACAATCTATGTTTTGAGCAGAAATATGAAAAATATCGGAATTTTTTATCTGAAAACTTTCAGTTTTTGGTGGTGTAATTTTCAATATATTTGAATAGGCGTGTTTTCGTAATGCGCTAGCTCATATTACTATTGAGAAATAAAAAGAAATGTTTGTCTTGATAACCCACTTATCTAGAGCTCTGTGAGCCATGACATGTTCATCACTACAGTCGAATCTCAATAGCTCGAACACCGATGTCTCGTTAACCATGGTTGACTCTAACTCGTTTTTGAGTCCCTACGAAATTCTTCTTATAGCTCTAGAAAACGAATATTTAGGGAATTTCTCTTATTTTATCATGAAATAGTAAATTGTATGTACTAATTAGAATCGTCTCATCTAGGCGATTCTAATGAGTACACTCAACATATCATTATTGTATAGAAGATCGAAAAGGCTTTCCTAAATTATCGCCATTTGCTTCCTGAACTGGCGCCACGATTGACCCTCAGTGGCCCGAACTACCTACTTCTATAACATTGTCCCATGGTCCCAAAGATGTTCGAGCGTTTGAAGTTCGACTGTATATGAAAAAAGATGAAGGTTTAGTTTATTAAGATCACTAAGACAGACTTATGCAGTAAAACAGATTGCTAGAAGTAAGAAACAGATTAAATTTTGAGGCTTTTAAAACAGAAATATATCGAAAATTCGCCTATTAATGTAGACTTCATACATACTCCGATTTTCACTATACAGTCGAACCTCGATGGCTCGTTTACCTGGCTAATTTTGAACTCGTTTTTGAGTCCCTACGAAATTCTTCCAATAGCTCAAGAAAACAAATATTTAAGGAAATTTTCTTATTTTATCGTGAAATTGTATGTTGTGTGTACTCATTAGAATCGCCTATTCGAGGCGATTCTAATTAGTACACTCAACATACGATCACTGTGTAGAAAATCGAAAAGATTTCCCTAAATTATCGCTATTTGCTTCCTGAACTGGTGCCATGATTAACCCTCAGTGGCTCGAACTACCCATGTGTCGAACGAATTTCCATGGTCCCAAAGACGTTCGAGCCATTGAGGTATGTTAATGAGGGGCATGGGGATACACAATTCATGGACTTGACAACGTAATGGCAAAACAAGAATGTACATTTATATCCAAAAAACCCTACTGGGAACTGAAATAGAAGGAAGGCAAATACAAACGTAGGGACTAGAGGAAGTCTAAAAACTGAATTTTATGTCCCTTCACTTCAGAAACTACTACAAACGATACAGAGAAAGACGAGAGTCAAACTTAAATGCCAACAGACGGGGAAGTTCCCAGAGACTCTCAGGTTCCGCACATTCTTCTGGTAATTTACGGCGGGATTCGAGCTGCAGTAAAGCTAGCAGGCAGGTAAATCTGATTCCCAGCCAACACAACGTACAGGTAAACCTAGGGAATTTAAATATATAGGCTAATTATGATGTGCTATTGTCAAAATAGAATGCATCGTGCGAAAAGAGATAAGCATTGTTTTTTTTTATTATATAACTTGTTTTGCTATTTATTTAAGAGGACTGGATGCCTTTGATATATCTGCCGCCATTTTGCTAAGGGTGATGACTTTTGTGAATTCTAGTTGTCTTTCAAGTACATCATGCCCTTCGGTATAAAGATCTACTGTAAAATGACAGAATGTGCTTCTAAATGGACCCTTTCTAGGTGGACCCCGTTTGACAAGGAGACTAAATAATTCTGATAGAGTTGCTTTCTTAGAAAATGTAGCATTTCCATATATTTGAGTCTGGCTGTCAGAAGTCATAAATTATCCAGTCACTGGAGAGTGTGTGAAGTTGTGCTACCTACCCATTACTTCCTATTTGTCAATGAGTGTTGCTCCGTTTGTATCTCTTGAGGTGCACTGTTCACGTATAGAAAAGGGTTATTACGAAATCGGCTAATAGTTGTCTGACAGTCTGAATGTTACGGCACAAGTTAAAATGTATATAATGTTTTAGGAGACTACGTCACATTTAATTGACTTTAACTGACTTTTATGAATTCTAGTTGTCTATCAAGCACGTCATGCCCTTCTGAATAGAGATCTACTGTAAAATGACAGAGTGTGCTTCTAAATAGACCCCTTTTAATAAGAAGACAAAACTTTTCTGATAGAGTTGCTTTCCTTGAAAGTGTTGCACTTCTATTTGAGTCTGACAGTCAGTAGTTCTAAGTGGACCCCTTTTGACAAAGAGTCAAAACAAGTCTGTTAGTTTCTTTCCTTGAAAGTGTTGCACTTCCATTTGAATCTGGCAGTCAGTAGTTCTAAATGGACTCCTTTTGACAAGGAGTCAAAACAATTCTGTTAGTGTTTCTTTCCTTGAAAGTGTTGCAGTTCCATTCGAGTTCGCCAGTCAGTAGTTCCAAGTGGACCCCCTTTTGACAAGGAGTTAAAACAATTCTGAAAGAGTTTCTTTCCTTGAAAGTGTTGCAGTTTCATTTGAATTCGGCAGTCAGTAGTTCCAAGTGGACCCCCTTTTGACAAGGAGTTAAAACAATTCTGATAGTTTCTTTCCTTGAAAATGTTGCACTTTCATTTGAGTTTGGAAGTCAGTAGTTCCAAGTTGACCCTTTTTGACAAGGAGACCACACAATTCAGACAGAGTTGCTTTTCTTGAAAGTGTTGCAGTTCCATTTGTGTTTGGTCCATGTGGACTCTTTTGACAAGGAGACCAAACAATTCAGATAGAGTTGCTTTCCTTGAAAGTGTTGCAGTTCCATTTGAGTCTGGTAGTCAGTCGTTCCAAGTGACCCCCTTTTGACAAGGAGGCCAAACAAGTCATACAGAGTTTCTTTCATGTCAAGTGTTGCAATTCCATTTGAGTCTGGTAGTCAGTAGTTCCAAGTGACCCCCTTTTAACAAGGAGGCCAAACAATTCAGACAAAGTTGCTTTCATTTAAAGTATTGTAGTTCCATTTGAGTTTGAAAGTCAGTAGTTCCAAGTGATCTTTTTGACAAGGAGATTAAACGATTCTGCTAGAGTTGCTTTCCCTGAATGTGTAGCTGTTCCATTTGAGTCTGGCAGTCAGTAGTTCCAAGTGGACCCTTTTGACAAGGAGACCAAACAATTCAGATAGAGTTGTTTTCCTTGAATGTGTTGGAGATTCATATGAATCTGGCAGTCAATAGTTTCAAATGGATCCCTTTTACAAAGAGACTAAACAGTTCTGATAAAGTTGCTTTCCTTAAAAGACTTACAGTTCCATTTGTGTCTGGTTTTCTGTAGTCATAACTTACCAGTCACTGGAGATTGTGTGAAGTTGTGCTACCTACCCATTTTTTCCTATTTGTCAACGAGTGTTGTTCCGTTTGTATCTCTTGAGGAGCACTGTTTCACGTATAAAACAGGGATATTACGAAATTAGCTAAAAGTTATCGGACAGTCTGAATGTCACGGCACTAGTTAAAATGTATAATTTTTGGAGACCATTTCGCATCATCACAAAAACATACCTATATAATTTTGCCCCTTCCCCTCCCCTTAAATCCCACTATATAGTAAAACTAGGGTTTAAAGGGGTTTACATTATTTTTCTGCTCAAAAACGTAAATTGTCGGTACTCGTTAGAACCGCCTCGGTTCAAATTTCAGTTTTGAACAGAAGTATGAAAAATATCAGAATTTCAGTCAGAAAACTTTCAGTTTTTGGTGGTGAAATTTTCAATATATTTGAATACGCGTATTTTCATAACTTACCCATATGTTATATGATTTTATAGTGCTAACTGACCTTGGGTAGACAACTCTGGAAAAATATAAATGAAGAAGTGAAGATACCCAGGGAATACCACAATCACTATGTCTGGAATTTCTGAGGCACCAAAGGACGGAGAGATTAAATTACGAAAGCACGCCTATTCAAATATATTGAGAATTTTACCACCAAGAAATGAAAAAAAAAAATCAGATGAAAAATTCTGGTAGTTTTCATATTTCTTCTCAAAACATAGAATGTTGGTACTTGTAGAACCGCCTCGGCGAGGCGGTTCTAACGAGTACCCACAGTCTATGTTTTTAGCAGAAATAAGAAAATCAATGTTTACCCCTGTAAAACCCAGTTTTACTATATAAAAGTGGGGTTTAAGGGCGGGCGGTGGGGTGGTGGTGGTAGCAAAACTATATAGGCGTGGTTTCGTGATAAGAAGCAAATAATGACAAAACAAACATTATAAATGGAACCACAGACTGGAGTCCAGTCTGCATTTCTTAAATAAAATTACTTTAACTTGTCGAAGAAAATTTTCCGCTATGACTAGAACATGGATTTGTTGTATGGATTAAAAGTGACACAAAGCAAAATTGAAGTTCCGCAGTCTTCTCTAGATTCTCTGGATTAATCCTTTACAGTCAAGGCACAAATAAAATCATGTGAATAACTTAAACAAATTGAATCTCGCTAATGAGGGTTGAAAACGCTTCATTTAAAATCATCATCCTGGGCATTAAAAATATAGATATTTTTGAAGTATCCTTTTGACTTTTCTGCTTGTAGTGTTTTGATTGTGTGCTGTTACTTTAAGTGCGCCCTTCTTTCCCTTTGCTGTCTTGGAACGGAAGGTCATTACGTAAACACGCCTATTCAAATATATTGAAAATTTCACCACTAAAAACTGAAATTTTTCAGATAAAAATTCTGATATTTTTCACATTTCTGCTCGAAACATAGATTGTTGGTACTTGTTATAACCGCCTCGCCGAGGCGGTTCTAACGAGTACCACAATCTATGTTTTGAGTAGAATATCAAAATTAATGTAAACCCCTGTAAACCCCAGTTTTACTATATAAAAGTGGGGTTTATGGGGGTCAAAATTATATAGGTATGTTTTCGTGATGTGTGAGGTAATTGTATCGATTCCTGATCATTGCCTTCCTTTCTGTTTATGTGAATCGTTTGTCCTTTTTTTACCTTTTAAGACATCTCAGCAAAATTTATTAATAGTGTATTGATGATCACGTACTGTTGATCACTTCCTGGAAGAAGGACACTTTTTAAACACATAATGCAATTCTGGATTAACCTTTCACTCCTGAGTTTTTGAAATGGAATATTCAAGATGAGGCGTTACAAACCATTTCATCTGGATCTGCATTGTTTGCAAATATATCGGCACTGGTCTGCAGGGATGAAAGGGTCAAAACAGTCAAACTGGTAATATATACTTAGCAAAAAATAAATAAATAAATAAATAAATAAAATAAATAAATAAATAAACAAAGAAAGTATCCAGTTTTTCAATAAAAAATCTAAAGAATGCACTTCAGTACTTCTTAAAACTTTCCATGATTGTAGTTTGCGAAACATCAGAATTTGTTACTAAGGTAGGTCTGCGCATGCGCAGGAATAATATTTTGCAGATATTTTTTTACAGTCTGGGCACCAATAAAATTATGTGAATGACTTAAATTAAAACCAATTGAATCTCGCTAATTAGGGTTGAAAATGTTTCATTTAAAATCATCTCCCTGGGCATTCAACATACAGAGATTTTTGAAGTGCGATCATTTACGCATTCATTTACTTGAACTTTTCTTCATTGTGTTCATTACAATACAGTCTTTATTATAGGAATGCCATTTAAGAAGAAAATTGTAGAAAATGCATTATTTCGGCAGTTATAGCAAATTGAATTTCTTATTGAAACGCAATTATAACAGGAATTTGAACACAAAACGTCAGAATTAAGCATATTCTTTGCAGCCTCAATACAAAAGACAGAAATAATTACTGCATTGCAGATTTACAAATATCGATCCATCAGTGTATGATTTGAGATATGATTTACTCAAATCCCGGTCTCATTGCATAAAAGCATTTTCTGCTGGCTTTAAAATATGTGATTTTCAAGATTTTCATCTGTGAAAAAAAGAAAACTACCCTTCTGGCGTTTGCAGTAGCGTACCATTCATTATGTACTCAGCATTCCAAAACGGTCTTACCTGCCATACAGGTAGATGGTTTCGAAACATATATTAGGCAGGGAGAAATTTTCATCCGTGTTCGCTCGTGCATGAAAAACATAACCTGGGTACTTTCTTTCTTTTCTTTTTTTTTTTTTTTTTTTTTTTTTTTTTTGCCTAGTGTATTTCCTGCTTTCGTGTTGATAATAAAACGTCCTTTATAATAATCGAAAAAGCTTTATAATGCATGCAAGTCTTCCTTTTATTTCGCATTATAATAGTGGTACGTCATCTTCACCAAATGATATGCGCTTTTCATAATTTCATTTTTGTTCTTAAAAACTAGGGTTAATATTTCAAGCAAATAGTCTACAAAGGAGAGAGTTTGCATGAAATGGCAAATTCTACTTATTGGGAAAACGAGACGAGAACCGTTTTAAAATGTCTCTTTTGCATTTAAGATATTATCCTTATATTCCCAGAAAACAGGGTTGACATTTCATGCATATTGTCTTCTATGGAGACAGGTTGCATGAAATGGCAACTCTTACTTTCTGAGAAAATCAGAAAACACATTTCTAAAATATGCTGTCGATTGAATTCATCCAGAGAGAAGAAAAGTTTAAAGACGGACGGTCACTACCCAGCTAGCATTCTACGTAAAACTACATCGGGCCGTCATCGGCCCGTCAGCTACCCTGACGGGCCGATGACGGCCCGATATAGATTTACGTAGAATGCTGACAGGGTATCGCGTTATTTCTCTCTACATGTACTTATCAGTTTTGTTTTTTACAGAGCCACTCAACTCTCAAAAGTGGATGCGATGTTCAGATAGTACGTCCTGACAAACAAGCGTATATGCCTTACCTGACACCGACGTTAGCTATCACTGAACACAAGCCACTTATACCTGTCCATTCCCAGCAACAACAGCATTCCAACGGAAGTTCCCATGCTTCCATAGCATACATAGATGAGGACTCACCTAGCAAAATCAAGGCATGTATTCTCTCTGTCTCTTCCTCTCTCTTTATATCGCTGTATCTCTTTATCTGTCTGTCTGTCTGTCTGTTTGTGTCTGTCTGTCTGTCTGTTTGTGTCTGACTGTCTGTCTGTTTGCCTGTCTGTCTCTCTACTATTATGTAATTTTATCACTTTTTCTTCCATATCTTCTTTTTCTATCGCTTTCTCTGCTCCTCTCTCTCTGTCTCTCTGTCTCTGTTTCTATCTCTATCACTCTCTCCCTCTACCATTATTTATTTTATCATTCCTTCCCTCGTACTATCTTCCTTTATCTGTTTTAGTACTTAATGAAGTAACTGTGGAAGCAGCTACATAATAAAATGTTAAGATAATAAAGTATAAGTTAATAAGGTTAAATCGCACCAATATTTATTCATAACTGGACGTACGGTAAATGCGTAATGATCTTAGCCACTTCACATACTTTCTGAAGCACCTGTATAGAGAAGAGTTCCTTAGGAGTATTTGATGATAAGTTTTCTCTGTTCTCAGTAAACCATATATGTTGTGGATACTCATTACCCGGCAGGCACATGACGTAAATATTACGTCGCCTCAACGTCGATGCAACGTCATACATGACGTAAATATAACGTCGCCTCAACGTTGATGCAACGTCATGACGTTGCATCGACGTTGAGGCGACGTTATATTAGGCACATGACGTAAATATAACGTCGCATCAACGTCGATGCAACGTCATACATGACGTAAATATAACGTCGCCTCAACGTTGATGCAACGTCATGACGTTGCATCGACGTTGAGGCGACGTTATATTAGGCAAATGACGTAAATATAACGTCGCCTCAACGTCGATGCAACGTCATGACGTTGCATCGACGTTGAGGCGACGTTATATTTACGTCATGTGCCCGCTGGGTAGTATTAAGAGATACGACTAGTTTAATCAGTCATCAGGAAGGAAACGAGAAAAACTAAACAAAACAAAACGCGCAAAACAATAGCACTGCAGTCACCAGAATTTAAGGGCCAGAAATGTCAGTCCAAACGCAGACAAAATGAAATAGTTGAAATAACATACAACATTGCGTCTGCAAGGTATGAAGTATGATTAAGTGAAGATTTTCTGTGTCCATCAGAATGTTAGAACGTTACATTTCAATTAATACTACAGGAAAATCGATTGTATGGGATATCATTACTTTAACTTCTTTGTCATATATATAGAAAAGGCCTTTTTGTAAACAGAACACTTTACATCATTACGTGTGTATGCACGCTACGTTATTATTGTCTGTTTAATACTGTATGTTTATTATTATTATTATTATTATTATTGTCCAGGGTCTTATGACAAGAATCACTCCGACGTAGGATTATTTGTAAGTCATTTGGGATATGGTATGGAGTTGGCAATTAATATACGGACCTTGTTCAGTTTAACCTAGCTTGTATATTCTAGTACGGCATGCGTATTCATTTCCTAATAATAATTGCAGTTTGCATTGACATACTGTTCAAAGCTTACATTTTTTTTACTTTCAAAAACTAAGAATTTAAAGGGAATGGATACAAGGGAGACAACCCTGTCAAAACTGTTCTTCCTCCTTGCCGAACAAGAGTGTGTATATACTTTAAAAAGAAAACATTAGCTCTCTTTTAGGAGAATTTTCTTTCTTTAGAATAAACCCGTTTTCAGTTACGAGAAATCGCAAAAGTTGACTCACTTAAAAACCTGCCGGAAAATTTTCCTGTAATTTCCATTCACTTTAAACGAGAAGTCCGGAATATTCTGATACGACTAGCTTACATGTATCCCTTTTTGCATGCAGTCTAACGGGATGAAATTTTTGCATGTACTTATATGACATGAAAGTTCAGATAGTAATCTGATTATTAAAACGTGACGTATAGCTTTATCTTTTCAACTCGCTTGGCGAAGTCTGCAGAGGACAAATTTATATTTTTTTTTCTAAGAAAATAGACTCTGACATTGCATGCAAATCGCCTCCTTAGGAGACAATTTGCACGAAGTGTCAGGGCCTATTTTCTGCATAAATGATGAACATATTTCAAAATGTCGTCAGCTCTGTTTTTTACCCAGCATTAAACGCTATAGCTTGGCATAGTTCGTATGCTCTTATAATATGCAGAAATAATTCCTGTTAGGAAGAAAAGCACACAAAATACATGTATGTGCTATTGAAATGACCAGCTGCGCAGGACTACTTTTCACATTTTCTGGATCTGATCTGTTCAGTGATTGTTTTTTTTTTTTTTTTTTTTTTTTTTTTTTTTTAAACTTGTTATGATTTGTGGAACACCAGCACTGTACGAGGGTCCTGCAAAAAGTTTTGTCACTGTCACTGAGTTCGGATCACTCAGTGCTACTTTTTATCAAACATATTTTTATTACAAACCTTCAAAGTATTCCCCCTTTACTGAAACACATCTTTTGTATTTTTTGTAACCTTTTTATCCAGTCCCGAAAAACAGATAAATAGTCTTCTTTTGGTATCTGTTGGAGACACTGATTAATAGCGCTGCCAAGCTTCTAGACGTATACTTATTTCCAGAAAGCATTTTCTTAAGCCTTGGAAATAAAAAGAAGTCACAAGGACTCAGGTCCGGTGAATAAGTTATAGTTTTTAACATTTCACCTTTTCAGAAGCCAAAAAAGACTTAACAACCTCACACTTATGAGAGGAGGCGTTGTCATGTAAAAGGTGGACTCCTGACCATCTTTTGCTTGGTCGTTTCTTATTGTAACAAGTAAATTGGTCAGTGTATATGATTGCATCTATTTCAATTTGAAGTAACTCGGTCAGCTGAAAAGCAATTTGCACGAAATAAACGGGTATCATTACCTGTTCAACACACCATTCAAGTGCAGTGAAGCATTTTAAAATATACCTAGGATAAAATCAAGGAAGCCTATTAGTGACAGAACTTTATGCACGACCCTCGTAAAAATTAGCGTGATGCTGGATGTGAGACGAGAGAGGCGGAGGTAGAATGTTGGTAGTAGAGTTACATGCTGAAAACATTTGTACAGGACAGTATTTAACTAAAATGGAAAAACAATGTATAAATTGATTCCCTGATACAGTCAATAGTATAAGTAAAGATGCCCAGAAAATGCAACAAACACGAAGCACAACCCTACCAAGGTATCAAAAGAAGGAGAGAAGATGAACAAAGAAGGACCACACAAACGCCATAAATGACGTAACGAAAACATGCCTATATAGTTTTGACCCCCCTTAAACCCCACTTTTATACAGTAAAACTGGGGTTTACAGGGGTAAACATAATTTTTCTTTTACTGCTCAAAAATATAGATTGTGGGTACTGGTTAGAACCGCTTCGGCGAGGCGGTTCTAACGAGTACCCACAATCTATGTTTTAAGCAGAAATATGAAAACTTACAGAATTTTTCATCTGAAAATTTTCATTTTTTGTGGAAAATTTTTCAGTATATTTGAATAGGCGTGTTTTCATAATGAAAACACATACGCACAAGCAAAGAAGAACTGCAATAGAAGACCCGCCTTGGAACGATCAGGAGGAAACCCACTAGGGGGCTTAAACCAGTTTTATTCGCCTGAAACCTAAACCTTTAATTCTGATGCAGCTGAAAATTACAAATATATGTTCGGTCCGCATAGAGGTCCCCTACCTCATCTGTGAAACATCACAGTGAAACGCATATAATGAAAAACTCTGAGATTGAACAAAGCAGAGGGGCTCAACAGTGATTTAAAGCCAGAATAAGAAAATCACAAACAGGACCAAGATGGGCCCCACAACAGATACTGATAGTCTGGGAAAAAAACATCTGAAACAGATTGAGAAGGAAACCATCATTTAGTCCGATGACCGCCTAATGATTTCTGATGTCATTACATTACGAAAACATGCCTATTCAAATATACTGATAATTTTACCACCAAAAGATGGAAATTTTCAAATAAAAATTCTGATATTTTTCACATTTCTGCTCAAAACATAGATCGTTGGTAGTCGTTAGAACCGCCTCGTTGAGGCGGTTCTAACGAGTACCCACAATCTATGTTTTTGAGCAGAAATAAGAAAAATGATGTATACCCCTGTAAACCCCAGTTTTACTATATAAATGTGGGGTTAAGCGGGTCAAATTTATATAGGCATGTTTGCGTGATGTAGGCTATGTTCTGTAATTGTTGCTATTCCTGGACATCTTCTATACTGCTTGTCTGTTTTATATAGTTTATTATATCTGTATTTCTTAAGGCATTATAAAAGCACGCCTATTCAAATACATGGATTTTTTACAACCAAAAAGGAAAATTTTCATGTAAAAAATTCTGATATTTTTCATATTTCTTCTCAAAACAGAGATTGTTGGTACTTGTTAGAACCGCTTCGGCGGGGCGGTTCTAACGAGTACCCACAATCTATGTTTTGAGCAGAAATAAGAAAAAAAATGTATACCCTTGTAAATCCCAGTTTTACTATATAAAAGTTGGGTTTAAGGTGGTCAAAATTATAAAAGTATGCTTTCGTGATGGTTCCCTGTTTGAGAATAATACTTCAGAATATATTTGAATCGCAGCAGCTGTCGATGGATGTAAGCATATTCCCTTTCTTTGATAGAGTACGCATAGAATTGAATTTGTCTGGTAGTTTGGGACTGTTGGGCTCATGCGTTATAAGAAATAACAGAGTACCATTGAAAGCGGCTAGAGGCGGGCCGAGGTGGTGGGGGTGGGGAGGGGGTGGTGGGGATGCGGGGGATTTCGTAGTTTTTCATTATTCGTTTTGAATCGAGCTTGCTATTTTGTATCTTTCCAAGGATACGCCATTCCAGAATGTTTGGTAAATGAAAAACAATACCAATTAGTCTTTTGAATGATTTTTACTGACATTTAAAGGATTCCGCAGAAATTAATCGATAATATGGAACAGAGTTTTGAAAGAAATGGTTCACGTCACAAAAATGATATGTATCAGTCATTTGAAAACCCATTCCTACGGAGCCGGGGAATAGTGGAGCTTTTAACTTTTAAGTTTGTATTTGATGGTTATTCTGGAATCGATTATCCGATTCACTACAAAACATTTGTTGTGATTACTCGACAGAATCGCTACTAACTAGTACAATAATGGTCAAATATTCCTCTATAAGATCGTCTTGTCCTCTTCCTGAGTAATTGGCTTCTCAAGAAGATACTTTCTGCCGTGCACATCTACGTCTGGTCCGGTTGTGCTGACACTGCCATATTTTATGTGAATACGAGTGAAGCGGGCTCTAAATTTTGCATCTTTGCAATAAACACACAGCTAATAGGCCATATTGTACTCCTGATAATTCTGTATTTGTTCTAGATTGGCAAATTTATTGATCTCTGGCTCAGTGTCTGTCTGTATGTCTGTCTCTCTCTCTGTCTCTCTCTCTCTCTCTCTCTCTCTCTCTCATTTGCATTTGCTGTGTGTTGATTGTTGTCTTTACTGTTTGTATGAGCCAACACAGTTAGATACATTACAATGTAAAGAGTCACGGCGTATAAATATTTACTTCGGCATTTCACGTTCAGACTGAGCTTTAAACCATACATCAGTGGTCATGAAGTCTGTCTAAGGCCAGATTATTCCTCATTTTTTCACGGCCTCACTTGGTAAACAAACTTCCTTCTTGCACTAGTTTAATATACGTGACAAAAACAAACGTTAGAAAACCTAATTTCAGGGATGTGCGCCCAGCGACGATTCAGATCAGTCTGCGCATTCGCGCAGTCTGATCCGAATCTTCACCGGGCCCATTTTGGAAAACAAAAGATGTAAAATTTCTTCATGCGGACTAAGAAGACTCTAATAAGCCTGCTGCAGACATCACGAAAACATGCCTATATAATGTTGACCCCCTTAAACCCCACTTTAATATAGTAAAACTGGGGTTTACAGGGGTATACATTATTTTTCTTATTTCTGTTCAAAAACATAGATTGTGGGTACTCGTTAGAACCGCCTCGCCGTGGCGGTTCTAACGAGTACCCACAACCTATGTTTTGAGCAGAAATATGAAATATATCAGAGTTTTTTATCTGAAAATTTCATTTTTTGGAGGTGAAATTTTCTATATATTTGAATAGACGTGTTTTCGTAATGTTTGCGTCTTTGTGGGCGCACATGTCAGAAAGGTACGTTTTCTTACGTTGAGGCTCATATTATTCTAGCTGAAACATTTCGTGCATAAAGATGTCGCCCTCATTAGAACTGACAAATTATTGGCCCACATTGAGCAATAAATTCGGTCACACTTTCAGCTCTGACAATAAATAGGTATTGCATTGATTATTGTTCTGAGGACACTGCGAAGGTCATCGGAGGTCCTCTGGAACCAAACTTTTAAGGGTCAGCTACGCATCTGTGTTGTTCGCTGTATACACTGATACAATGATACAATTTTGAGCCAGTGCACGACAAAATCTACAATAATACATAAGTGACCAGCGAAGAATCAGATCAGCTTGCACATCCGCGCAAACTGAGTCTTCGCTGATCGCATGTGCCTTCTACAGCCTCTGGGTTGTAGAGGGATAAACGGGATATACGAGGGATAAAGAAGGATAAACTAGAAATTTCCATACTGGGTGGATGTACAGACTGATCTGAGTCTTTGCTAGTCACACAGGTCTTATTGAAGATTTTGTCGTGCACTGGCTCAAATACTGTTCAGCCTTATCAGCACTGTGGACCCAAACAGATACTTTTGCAAACCACATCACGAAAATATGCCTATATAATGTTGACCCCCTTAAACCCCACTTTCATATAGTAAAACTGGGGTTTACAGGGGTATACATTATTTTTCTTATTTCTGCTCAAAAACATAGATTGTGGGTACTCGTTAGAACCGCCTCGACGAGGCGGTTCTAACGAGTACCCGCAATCTATGTTTTGAGCAGAAATATGAAAAATAACAGAATTTTTGTCTGAAAATGTTCATTTTTGGATGGTAAAATTTTCAGTATATTTGAATAGGCATGTTTTCGTAATGAGATGAGACGGCTTGTTACGAGCCGTATCATAAAGATCTTCACTGTTTGCTGTTATGTTTTTGATTTTAGACTGAAACCCTATGTGTTCAGATTCAAGAATAGACGAGTCCACTTCAGAAACTAAGGGGTAATAGGGTTAACGAATAATGTAAATTCTAATGATATATCCTAAATGATATATACAGACACTCGATACAACGACAAAAGTCGTTATAATGACAATTTGACTGTCACGAAACCTTCGCTTAAGAGGTAACAATTAGCTACAAATTATGCAAGAATATTCCATTTAATATTTTAAAGAAACATTTGTTTGGGATATTTGTTTGAATCGCCTCAGTGAGGCGATTCAAACAAATTTCCAAAACATATGTTCTATGGGGAAATAAGAACAAAACAAGACATTTCTTACATATCAATTTGCTCATTAAGTATTCTGTACAACAGCAAATTCATTTTAAAGGCAACGTCTTTGGGAACAAATACCGTCGTTGTAACGAGGGTTCACTGTATCCATGCAGCTTTGGCACGTTGTCCTCGAGCAGTCCCTAGTGTTGTTTTAAAGTGGCTGGCACGTTGTCCTCGAGCAGTCCCTAGCGTTGTTTTAAAGTGGCTTGCACGTTGTTCTCGAGCAGTCCCTTGAGTTGTTTTAAAGTGGCTTGCACGTTGTCCTCGAGCAGTCCCTTGAGTTGTTTTAAAGTGGCTGGCACGTTGTCCTCGAGCAGTCCCTAGCGTTGTTTAAAAGTGGCTAGACAGAAAATTACAGACACCGTCAATGATACCCTGTGTTTGTCTCCGTTTTTTCTTTTTCTTTTTCTTTATTTTTTTATTTTTTTTTTTTTTTTTTTTTTGTGTTTGTTTTTAAAAGGTGGTTTTGTTTAGTATGTCTATTAGCCGTTTGTAGATATACCTGCATGTCGGAGTAGGGCCAACCTTATGTACAATATGTGCATACACCATGCAGACAAGTCATGTTCCGCTTATCGGTTAATTAATGGCGAATAGGGGGTACATATATGTGTTCTGATAGAACAATAGAAACATTATTTTGCCTCTCAGTCCGATGTACATTCTATTGTTTTCAGCGTACCGATGTCCATTCACTTTGTCACCGTGAAACTTCAGGCAGATGCATCGAGAATCTGGTCCAAACGCATATTTTCCTTTCATTATTTATTTCTAGACTAAATGAAATCATAAAATTCATTTAATATAGAAATGCTGTCACAACCACAAAAGTCTGTAAAGGTTGCAATAAGTATAGGAGTGCTGTCCAAACCACAAGTCTATAAATGTTGCAATAAATATAGAAATGTTGTTCAAAAAGCAAAAACCTATAAAAGTTGCAATTACATGTAATATATAGAAATGCTGTCCAAAACACACAAAATCTGTAAAGGTTGCACTCGGAAACACATCCTGCCTGGTTATTTTCTATGCCTCATTTTTCGCTGGTCGGACCTATAGATACGGCAACTTTCCGCCGTACATTGTGTTGTTATAATAGGATGCAGACATGATATCAGTTCAGCAGCACTTAACTCTTTCACTGCCACAGGCGATAATAATAGGCTTTTGCAAGCAGCATAGATCCAGATGAGACGGCTCAATGAGCCGTCTCATCTGGATCTACGCTGTTTGACATTCAGTCTTTCAACTTAACATATGAACGTCTTTCCAAACGATAGTTTGTTGAAATAATAAAAGAGCAGACGACAAATGTCCTCTGAAATTTGGCACCGAAAGAGTTAAAGAGCTTCATTTCGCTTCCAATTTCCTTGTACAAGAGCCATATTCAGTATGCTTTTTAACCTTCACCATTCTATGGCAAATACAGCCGACGACAAACTGATGATATTTTATCATATTTCCCCAGAAAACAAGATTTCACATTACATGCAAATTATCTCCATTGGAGACAATTTGCATGAAATGTCGAAACCTGCTTCTTGGAAAAATGAGAAAAAAATATTTCAATATGTCGTCTGCGGAAAATTTACCCAGAGTTCTAAGCGTTAAGCTGTAAATGGTTCTAAGGCACTGGGTTAAAACTTTGTCAGCTTCTAATAGAATGTTGTCAATTCTTTAATGCAGTGAAAGGCATATAAAAGACTCTAAAGTGCTAAGTGTGACCTTGGTCTACGAAAATGAATTTTAAGTTTGTACTCCTGTTTCTCAACAAAAGAAAACTTGACAGTATATTGAAACCATTCTTAGCTTAAGGATTAATAAGTAAATACAGCCGACTTTCATTATCTCAAACTCCAAGGGGCCAATTTGTTTTTGTTTGAGATAGCAATGGTTTGGGATAACAGGAGTAATAATGCAAGAAATATACAGAAGAGTAATCCTATATTGCTCTTTTGTTTGACTTGGACAGTTTTTGAGCTGTCCGTGTCTAAGACAGCGGAAGTTAACTATACATAAATATTCTAGGGACACTATTTAGGGAAATCCCTTGACTTCTCAGAGTACGTAAAAAATTCTAAGCTATTTTGAAACCGCACATTCACTAGCATGCCCAGAGGGTGTCGTGCATGCATCAATGCTCGCGGGGTATGAACCAGATACTGATCCCCTTTGCATTACGAAAACAAGCCTATTCTAATATACTGAAAATTTTACCATAAAAAAATTGAAAATTTTCAGATATTTTTCATATATCTGCTCAAACCAAAGATCGTGGGTACTCGTTAGAACCGCCTCGGCGAAGCGGTTCTAACAAGTACCCACAATCTATGGTTTGAGCAGATATACGAGTATGAACAATAATGTATACCCCTGTAAACCCCAGTTTTACTATATAAAAGTGGGGTTTAAGGGGGTCAACATTACATAGACTTGTTTTCGTGATACGTATAAATGTTGCTTCTTTCTACTTGAATTTGGGTTTCCCCTTAATATTGCCCCAAATATAATATTATGACTGTCATTGTGGGGAATGAATATACTATCAGGGAAGGAAACCTTGTCGAAGTGTTTTGTGACTCCCTTCAGAAAAGGGGCTACCCTGAAGGAAAGACCTTACTCCCACTTTGGAACAAAGTCTTTCCTTATAGAATAGACCCCTTTCCATAAGCGATTTGGTGTGCAGGAAAGCAAACAGGGACTCACAAAAGGTGTTTCCCTTGTACAAGACTGCAATAAATTTACCAAGTTTATCAAGTCTCCCTTAAATGCACCTGCTGGTATTTAATCCTTTCAACCCTGAGTTTTTTTTTTTTCCATCTCTGCATTTCAAAACATTTATGCTTCCAAAAGAGTAGACTAGCTCCCGTCTAACTGATACATAAATCAACATAAAACTATTTATATTTTACAAAAAAATCCTGTCTTTTGGAATGTCCTTCTCTCTGGCTGGTCAGTTATGAGTTTCTGACTGGTAAGGGAGATGATAGTCAAGGAGGAATATTTTACCTTTGTTCATTTAGAAATGTTAAACTCATTGCGTGGTGTCAGGCTACCAAAAGGGTAACAGTTGTTAATCAAGAATAGAATGACAAACAGTGTAGATCTTGATGAGACGGCTAATCGTGAGCCGTCTCATCAGGATCTACACTGTTTGGAAAAGTATCTGTCTTTATCTGTAGGGATGAAAGGGTTAAAGCTAGTTAGCTGATGGATGCTATGTTGCGTACTACATGTACCCGGATAAGGAGAACTCCAGGAATGAACTGAACTAAATTATTATTACACGTAATATCTTAATATAAGCCGCAATGTAAGGAAACGTACCCTTCGGAAATATACGCCCAGCGAAAATTCAGGTCAGCCTCTTCCGCACAGGGAAGCGAAAGTGTCTTCATGCGGTCAGTGTCTTCATGCGACTCCGATCAGACTGCGCGTATACGCAGAATGACGTGAATCTTGGTCGGGCGTATCCAGTCAGAAGGTGTGTTTTTCCCACTTCGCGGTTTATACGCTCGTAATTCTAGGTATGACCTTTTCATAATCAGATCTCTTGTATATATATATATATATATATATATATATATATATATATATATATATATATATATATATATATATATATATATATATATATATATATATATATATATATATACTCGTATATATATATATGCACTACTAACACTTACTATTCTACGCAAGTTTTCCCGCAAGTTAAAAAAAAAAAATATTATTATTTTTTAACCTTTTATGATACTTTTCAAATCTTAACCCATTGTAGTCGGGAGACCCGTAAAAGGGCAATTAGAAACAGTGCAGACCCAGATCAGACCCCAATTTTGCCAAATATTTTGAAAAAAAATAATATATTTTTTTAACTTTTTATGATATTTTTCAAATCTTAACCCATTGTAGTCTGGAGACCCGTAAAAGGGTAATTGGCAAACAGTGCAGACACAGATCAGACGCCGCAGAACGCGGCGTCTGATCAGGGTCTCCACTACTTGCAAATAGTTTAGCCATTTTTCTCTAGGTATATGTAAATCTCCTAGCCGGGTTTACCTAAAATTGAAATTGGACTCTTCCAATATATAATGTGGGAGAGTCTATTCAGTCTACAATGGGTTAAGCATGGGCATGGTATGAGCCACAGAAAGAGAAAAAGTACCTTTTAACACCATATTTACTATGCTGTATTCACCTTTTCTAATTACTAATAACTAAAACATGCATGTAATTGGATTGTTTCCGACTCTCAATGGATTCACTGCGGAAAGCCGGAATACGTAGAAGTTATGTATTTGAATTTAAAGGCTCAGAATACTGCGTAAAACTTTCAGCAGATGACATTTTGAAGAAAAATGCTTTAGCATTTCAATCAAGGTCTCTCCTTTGGAGACAGTTTGCATAAAATGTCAGTGTCTATTTTCTATATCATCAATTTGTCCTCGGCTGAAATCGCCCGGAGAGCAGTAAAGGTTAAGTGTCAGTGCCTAGCGTTTTGAGACTCGTAATATAATAGAATAGGGCTGCTGAAATTAATTACAAGTTTAGATTTTTTCATTGTTATTGTTTTTGTTTTAAAAAATCCATTTTTGTTTTCTGGTTTAAATAATCGTAAAATGAAGCACAGCAATATGCAATCTACTTTTAACCCTTAAAGCGCTAAACAGGATTGTAGTAGACGATTTTCTAATTATTTTGGGGGAGGGGTTTCTTTTAAGGAGAAAATCAGACATGGCAGTTTATGTGAATCGTCTGTCAGACGATTCGCAAGAAATATCAAGCGTTATTTTCTCTGAAAAATAATATATAAATAAAACGTCGTGTGCTGCAGCTGAAATAACCGCGAAACAATTTATGCCTACATTACGAAAAAACGCCTATTCAAATTTTACCACCAAAAAATGAAAATTTTCAGATAAAAAATCCTGATATTTTTTATACTTCTGCTCAAAACATAGATTGTGGGTACTCGTTAGAACCGCCTCGTCGAGATGGTTCTAACGAGTACCCACAATCTATGCTATGAGCATGTTTTCGTGATGGCTTGTCATTTGCAATCACTGGAAACCTAGATAGATCAGGCGCCGCAGATACCGTGTTCTGCAGCGTCTGAAAAGGGTCTTCATTGATAGCCAATGATCACTAAAACAGACACCTCTTAAACTGGAAATGGACTCCTCTAAAGAGAGAGATAGAAACTTCCACTAGGCGTTTGAATAAGGAAAAATACAGAGAGCATTCTACTTAGCAATGTAAAAAGCAATCTGCAAACTTTTAGTGAACAATAAGCTTTCTTTACGTCTTAGCTAAAGTACCTATCTTCATTTTTTCATCCCAAAACATAGAACGTATCACTGTAAGGGGAAGCAACTCTGTCAAAATTGTTTTGCCTCCCTGCTGGAAAGAAGTCTACTCTAACTGGAAATAATTTGCTCCCTGTGGGAGCAATTCTTTCCTGTTAGTGAAGACCCCTTTTGGGAAGGGACTTGGTGTGCAGGAAAGCAAATATAGAGTCAGAAAAGTTGTCTTCCTTGTGACAATTGCAGCCACTCTACCAAGTGTATGAAGTCCCCTTAATTTTCCTGATGACGTGAGATTAGAACAAAGATTATTTTGCAAAATATGTCCTGTATACAGTACCGTCACCGGTTAACTTAACCATTTTATCGGTCGTCGGTCGTTCCGCATGCGGTTTGCGGTCGTTCCGGTCCCGGTCCATGGTCGTTCCGGTTAATATAACTGTATCGGTCGGTCCATGTACCCTAAATATTCAGACACCATGTGAGAACGGGAGGCAACTGTCAGAATAATTATGCCTTCCCTCTGAAAAAGGGTCTACTCCGAAAGGAAAAAATTTGCTAAAGCAAATTATTTCCTTTTAGATTAGACCTCTCTCAAAGCGGCTTGGTTTGTAGGAAAGCAAACTGGAAATCACAAAAATTGTCTCCCTTAACTTACCATACTTGTCCTAAATAAGTCAGTTGTACTACAAGGCTATCTGATGATGTGTCTACTACTGCTGGATGAGTGACAAACAGCGCAGGCTCTCATTACGAGAATACACTTACTCAAATATATTGGCAATTTCACCACCAAAAAACTGGATGTTTTCAGACAAACGATCTGATAATTTTTCATATTTCTGCTCATAACATAGATTGTGGGTACTCGTTAGAACCGCCTCGCCGAGGCGGTTCTAACGAGTACCTGCAATCTATGTTTTTTTAACAGAAATAAGAAAAATAATGTATATCCCTATAAACCCCAGTTTTACTATATAAAAGTGGGGTTTAAAGGGGTCAGTATTATATAGGTATGTTTTCGTGATGCTGATCTGAGTCAGCACTGTGTGATCAGGTCTGTCTGTCCGAAAACGTAGGGTATAAGACAGAATATATCATTACCTGGTTTCAAAATTTCTTTGCAGAGTGACGAAATCAGAGATGATGGAAGTGACGAAAATGAAGATTTTCCTCTTTTGCGCAGTTCTCCGGATTCCGGAAGTTACGTTTCTCTCACAGTTGATTCTGAGCCAGAAAACGACGACGACCAAGTTGACAAGGAGGACACGGAAATGAATAACGGACACGAATCGGCGAACGCAAACGAAACTGATATGGCAAACTATTCGAACAACAGGGATCAAACGCTGACTAATTATCAGTATGAATCGGAAACAAATAAGAACCCAGATATCAGAAGTAATAACGAACTGGACGCCACTGGATCCAAGATGGATTCCAAATATATCAGTTACCCAGACACTGTTAACAGCTTCAGCAGTAATGAAATTGAAATGGCCATGCTGGATAATTTAGATCAAGAAAACATTGAGGATGCCTTCGTTGTGAATGTAGGGTTAAACCAATCCGACAGTAGCATATCAGAAAATCCGGCTTATTGCTATGGAAACCAGGTAGAATATGCTCCATATGGGGGCTACGAATATGACAATTTCTGTGAACATGATCAACTAATGAAGAGTCATAATTTAGCGTTTGACTGTCTAAACGACAACCAAAGATTTTCTAATTTTCTTGTGAATGAAAACGATTATCGTGAAAATGGAATGTGTGATGGAACTAATGGGTTAACTGATTCACAGCTAAATCTCCTGGATTCACCTGAAAGCCTGAATACATTGAAGAACAATCGTAGTAATGAAACTTCAGACAGTGGTCTTCAGGATATCAACTGTACACTTGATTCCAGTACAAATAACTTAGCCTTTCAAGACTACGATGAACATATGCCCGGAGACATCATCCTAGCTGCAAACAATTGTAATCAGACATTGACTTAGAAAGCAGTCTGCCATAACTATCCGAAACAGTACGACATATTACAGTAATTAACCCAAAAATTAGGACACCTTAAACTTTGCCATGCTGAATAAATTAAGATACCACGCCTACTTTTAATCATCAGCCAATCGGATTACTTAATCCAGATTGTTGATGTAAATTCACATAATGAATGACAAAGAGTGTATATCCAGATCAGAGCATATCCGGAGTCAGGAGGGTCAGGAGGGGAATGGCTGTACTTTCAGGGGAAGTAACTTGGTCAAACTGTTTTTTGCATTTCTTCTGAAAAGGGTCTACTTTTCGAGGAAAGAATTTGCTCCCAATAGGAGCAAATTCTTTCCTCGGAAAGGACGTGGCATGCAGGAAAGCTAACAAAAAGTCATGGCCTTCATTCTGAAAGGCGTCTACTCTAAAAGGAAAGAATGTGCTCCCAACGTGAGCAAATTGTTACCTTTACAGAAGGGATTTGGCGTACGAGAAAAACCAAAAGGAAGGAAGCAAAATTATCTCCGTTGTATAGAAGGGAGGAAAATCTGACAGATGTATACAGTCCATTTAATTCTTAACTATACTAATTCTGAAAATGGAACATGTCAATTAGACTACCTGAGTATATCGAGGGTTGAGCGCAAGACTATAGTAACAAACATATTTTTGAAAATCTTGTATAGGGGCAAATTTGACCCCTTTGTAAACAATGCAAATTTAGGTGCCATTGCTCATACGAGCAATGGCACCTAAATTTGCATTGTTTACAGAAAAAAAATGTAATCTTCATAACGCCTTCATGGTGAGGAGATTAAATTTGGGGAAAAACAAGCATCTGACTTACGCCAGTCTTGTGCTCAACCCTCGATATGTCCACTCCATTGTGGCGGAATGACAAATATAGTAGATCCTGATCAAACTGCGAACTTGAACAAAATTTTGCGTTTTACTTTATATAATTACGCCTTTTCATATTGATAGAGTAAAACGAAAATTCTTTTTCTGTGAGTAGTTTGAGAACACCACCCCCACCTAATTTTCTTTCTTTTACTATATAAAGTGGTGAAATGAGAGGTTTGCTTGATTTCTAAAGAAACGAAACATATCTTTTTAAGGATGATTTTAAAACCTAGACAATAATTAAGGGAACCCGTGTTTGATTTTTTTTTCATACCGCCCATCAGAAATGGGCAGACTAAATCTGCGCAAGCATATTGGAGCGGCATTACGAAAACACGCCTATTCAAATATATTGAAAATTACACCACCAAAAACTGAAAGTTTTCAAATAAAAAATCTGATATTTTTCATATTTCTGCTCAAATCATAGACTGTAGGTACTCGTGAGACCCGTCTCGCTGAGGCGGTTCTAACGTGTACCCACAATCTATGTTTTTGAGCAGAAATGAAAAATAATTATACCCCTGTAAACCCCAATTTTACTATATAAAAGTAGGGTTTAAGGGGGTCAAACCTATACTGGTATGTTTTCGTGGTGATTATGAAGATAAAAGCGTACATTAGTTTTCTTTTTGTGGTGGAAATTCGGGGAAAACTTTACACGTTGTGGTTCCCGTGATGCGGATCCCGTTAATTACGAAAATGCCGTGTGGTGTCATTTGACTGTACTTGAAAAGGGTATACGCACCATTTAGATGATTTTCTGTTGTTTTGTTTTCAAATAGGTTTGATTGAGTAACGAACAGATAGTCGGACGGCGTACGGACGGCAAAGCGATAGTAATACCACCACCTATTTTCCGAGACTCATGAAGGATAGTTAAAAAAAACTATCATTGGGGTGTATGCATTTACTGTTTATGTCTTGTGCTTGTGACATATGCCAACATTATCTTTCCTGTCTGACAAATATTTCGTATTAAATATAAAATCAATGTCTGAAAGATTAATTGCGACCCCATTCATTTAACGTTATGACATATCTGTTTCAGACAGTTGCAACCATTTGGTGTTGTCATTTTCCCCAACAAGTGGGCCGCAGCCAGCGAAAAAGTGTCTTCGAGCATGCGCAGAATGTTTGGATTCAAATCATCATCCTGCACATGCCCAAGGTCTCATCCGGGCTTTTGCCTACACTTGGTACATTCTATAGTATACAGTGATTCTGGTAGTAGACAGCGAAGGCGCTGATCAGACCACATCCATGCCGGCAGTCTGGTCTGGGCCGTTGGTGTCCGCGCATGCCCAGAAAGCATATTTTCGCTTGGCGCGGCTCAAGTAATATCCGCCCAGCTGGGAGCGTCTGGAATTACATAGCTCTGGAAATTAACGTTTAGCACTCTGGGTAAAATTTTCAGCAGACGATATTTCGAAATTTTTTTCTTATTTTTTTTTCTCCAGAAAACAGGTTTTAATATTTCATGCAAATTGTCTTCAGTGAAGACAATTTGCATGAAATGTCAAAACCTGTTTTCTTAGGAATAAGAGAAAATTATCATGAATTTGTCGTCTGCTGAATTTGCCTAGAAGGTGGAAAAGCTTAAGAGAGCCAACGTATTAACATTAAGAATTTGAACATTTAAACCGCTTACCGTACATGTCCTAAAATTTGAATTCATCCATACTTATGTGTCTAAATTTTGAGTGGCAAATAGTGTACACCCTGATCAGCCCTCTGCGGCGTCTGATCTGAGTCTCTACTGTTTGCGCAGGCCTACCTTTCCAAATATTTATGGTAAGTACGGCACACAGAAATGATATCTGTTTTCTTTTAACTCTTTCGGTGCCAAATTTCAGACGACATTTGTCGTCTGCTTTTTTATTTTAACGAAACATCGCTTGGAAAGACGTTTATATGTAAAGTTGAAATACTGAATGACAAGCAAGTGTAGATCCAGATGAGACGTCTCATCAGGATCTATGCTGTTTGACATTATCTTTTAGCTTTACCTATAAACTTTTTTTTTCCAATCGATAGTTTGTTTAAAAAAAAAAAACAAAGCAGACGACAAATGCAAACAAACAAATGTGGCGCCAAAAGAGTTAAAGGGAACGGATACACTTTTATGGGAGTGACTGTCAAAATCGTTTGGTCTGCTTTTGAAAAAAGCGGTCTGTTCTAAAAGGAAAGAATTTGCTGACAGCAAATTCTTTCCTTTTAGAGCAGACCGCTTTTCAAAAAGAGTTGGTTTGCAGGAATGCAAACAGGAAGTCACAAAAATTGTCTCCCTTGTATAAAAATCTGTCGGATGTATCCAGTCTTCTTATACTATGAGCGGTCAACCATCAGACTGTGCGAATGTGCAGTTTGATCCCGGCTTTCACTATCCATATACGACATAAGACACAGTTGTTTATGGAGCGGCTTACTTTAGAAAAATAGAAGTCGGAGATTTTCCGCCATTTTACAAGGCAGACAATATTTGTGTCTGCCTGTTTGATTTCATTGTACAGGAAGCGCCTTGAAAAGGGGTCTACTCTAACAGAAAAGAACTTGTTCCGCTACGAGTATTTTAACCCATAAACAATTGTCGTATGCTTTGTCATCTGCTTATGATTTTAAAAGTCATTTCTGCAAACAGTGTGGACCCAGGTCAGATTGCTTCTCTAGGAGCAGTCTGATCTGGGTCCACACTTTGCCTATATGCTAAAATAGGTTTGAAAAGTTTGCAAGAATATTCAGCAGACGACATAAACAGACGAAATTTTCAGATGCAGGTTTTCTTGGCGTTTTAAGGGTTAAAATGTTTTGAATTACATTTAGTATTCAAAATGGCGGCGCCCTTAAGAACAGGATGTCCAATCTTTAAACATCATGAACTTTTATTTTTAATTTTTAATTTTATATTTATTTATTTTTTTTGTGGGTTTTAACGGTGTGTGTGATTAGCCGGAGTTCCACATCGATAAAATCCACAAAAATAATAATTCATTTCTTATATTCCAACTTGGTTATCAAATGTTACAGTCATCTTTAAAGTCCCTCAAAAAAGACGCGTTTGGGATCACCTCACTTAGGGAAAATAGCATATTGTAAACATACACACAGTATAAGGCTAATATCTGCAACAGGCAGTTTCAGTCAGCATTTACGCTCGAGACTGATGGTAAATTACCCTCAAAACGTTTAAGCCCGTTAACCTCTGTGAAGGACATAACAGTTGACCTTAATGAAGTTCAAAGGCTGTTAACCCTTATCCTGCTGAATAAATTAAGATGCCACACCCACTTCTAATTTCAGCCAATCAGGTTACTTATCCAGATTGTTGCTATAGATTTGCATACTTGATGGCAAACAGTGCATATCCAGATCAGTTGGCTTCTTCAGAAGTCAACTGATCTGGATCTACACTGTTTGCAAAACAGGGTATATCCGGGTTCAGCAGGACAAGGGTTAACTAAGTTGAACATACACGAAGTATTTTGGCCTTATGGTCTGAGTGCTAATGTATTTCTTAATGAAATTGCTCCTGTGTTGGCCCACATCTTCAATGAGTCACTTGCTCAAGGGGCCGTACAGGATGATTGGGGAAAAGCAAATGTTTCCCCGGTTCTAAGAAAGGTGAAAAATATGATGCTGCTAACTGTAGACCAGTGTCACTCACATGCATCTGCTGTAAAATCTTAGAGCAATACAATGAACCCTCGTTACAACGACATAATTTGTTCCCAAGGATGTTGCCATTATAATGGATTTGCTGTTGTAAAGAATCCTTAATGGACAAAATGATATGTAAGAAATGTATTGTTTTGTTCTTATTTCCTCGCAGAACGTATGTTTTTGATATTTGCTAGAATCGCCTCGCTGACAAATATCCAAAACATATGTTTCTTTGAAGTATTAAATGCAATATTCTTGCATGATTTGTAACTAATTGTTACTGCTTAAGCGACGGTTCTGTGACAGTTAAATTGTTATTTTAACGAATTTTGTCGTTGTATCGAGTGTCGGTATAAAGAGGGTTGTCTGTAATTGTCAGTAACATTAACAGACATTAAGCCGTTGAAAGCATTCTTGCTGACTCCCAGCATGGTTTTCAAAGTCAAATGTCTTGCAAAACCCAACTCGTTCATTTTTTGAATGACATTGTAAGTAAAGTGGAGGTTCATCAAGAGTATGCATCTTTTATTTGGCATCCATATCATGGAACTCGGACGCAGCAAACAGAGAAGGTGTAAAGGACGGCTGCCAGGTGTACCTGTAGGAAATGGCCAATCACAAGAGCGTGGCGATATGTTCGGTGAATTGGAGTTAGCATCCCTAGAGACCCGTCATGAGCAGTCCTCCTTATCCTCATTTAACAAGATACTCTCCTGTACAGTGTATATTGATAAGGAGAAATACTTGACCCCCGTACTAGGTAGGCCATCTCAGTGCATTTCAGACTATTCATTCACAATATTGTAGCTTCAAGAAAACATACCTATATAATTTTGACCCCCTTAAACCCCAATTTTATATAGTTAAACTGGGGTTTACAGGGGTATACATTATTTTTCTTAGTTTTGCTCAAAAACTAAGAAAGCAGAAATATGAAAAATATCAGTTTTTATTTGAAAATTTTCATTTCTTGGTGGTAAAATTTTCAGTATATTTGAATAGGCGTGTTTTCGTAATGGGTACCTTGGATATATAGTGATGCCCCGAAAAATTCGTTCTTTTCCAGAACTGTTCCGTATTGGAATAGTCTCTCTTCTTCTCCGATTGGTGCTCCAACTGTAGACGTGTTAAAGGCTCTAATATAGAGTATTTATGCAGAGGTATGTGTTTTAGCATGCCTCTGTCTTGCTTCTTGTAAATGGTTTTAATGGGCCATCCAGTTAAAGATAACGTTTTTGTTTTGCTAAATTTTAAATTTAGCTTTACAAACCCCATCTGAGGAAATCAGAACGGATCGATGTCAGTATCGAGAGAAAGAAAGGATTTGAAACTTTTACAAAATTAGCTTATCCGCAAGAGCGATGACGAAATTTGCAGGAGAAAACTAAGAAGACTATTTTTTATGTGTTGTTGATGTTTCCAGAAATATGGATTATTATTTCATGCGACTTTAGTTTCTAATAAAGCCTTCGTGGAACATTTGAGCAAACATCAGTCTGCCGTCTGCTTACCGATTTACCTCTAAATACAGTAAAAACTTCAATGACTGGAACACCGATGGCTCGTTTATATACTTTACGCTTCTGATTCGAAGTCGTTTTTGAATCCCTAGGATTTTTTTCCGATAGTTCATGAAAACATTTATTTTTGAGTCCCCAGGAAATTCTCAAAAGAATAAATATTTAGGGGTATTTTAGAGATTTTTTCTTAATTTATCACGAAAATGTATGTTGTGTATGTGCATTTGAATTACCTTAGCGAGACAATTCTAATGAATACATAGAGCATACCATAACCTTATAAAAGATCGAAAAAAACATCCCTAAACAACACGAAAACATGTCTATGTAATTTTGACCCACTTAAACCCCACTTTTATAAAGTAAAACTGGGGTTTACAGGGGTATACATTATTTTCCTTATTTCTGCTCAAAAACATAGATTGTGGATACCCGTTAGAACCGCCTCATCGAGGCGGTTCTAATGAGTTCCCACAATCTATGTTTTGAGCAGAAATATGAAAACTATCAGAATTTCTTATCTGAAAATTTTCATCTTTTGGTGGTAAAATTTTCAGTATATTTGAATAGGCATGTTTTCGTAATGTTATCCTCATTTGGCTCCTGACCTGGCGCTTTGATTAACCCTCAGTGGCTCGAAGTACCCATGTCTAGAACACATTTCTATGTTCAAAACGATATTCGAGCCATTAAAGTTAACACTTTGCTCCACATGGGCAAATGCAGCAAACGACAAACTAACGATGTTTATTTTTTTTTTCCAGAAAATAAGATAAGACAGTTTTAACATTTAAGCTCCTAAGCAGACAATTTGCATGAAATGACATTCTGTTTTCTGGGAAAATAAGAAATATATTTTAAAATGTCATCTGTTGAAAGTTTTACTAAGTGCAAACCTATAATTATGCCTATATATTGATATGTGTAAAATTCAAAACGACAGACAAAGAGTGTAGACCCTGATAAGATGCCGCGTTGGGTGGCATTTGATCTGGGTCAGTACTATTTACCCAGGCCTATCAATCCGAATGCTTATAAATGTACGGCATATTTAAATGCAGCATGTAAAGATTTAAAATTAATAAATGTCTTCTTCGTCTTTCGAATGTCATCCATGCGAGTAAAATATGTTTTAAACATGTCATTCATGTTCTGTAAAAGGTTCCCAAGAAATGCATCTTACGTGCTTCAAAATACAAATGAGAATCTCGAAAATATCTGTCTAATTGATTGATCAGCCTACTAAGACCAATCCGAGTATTTTACGTGCACTCGAAAAATTTCAGTTATTTACGTGAAATGACGTGGCTCTGAGAAAACTTATTTGGGGCGGTAGCCCAACCGCCACCAGATTTAACAAATCACATTTCTACAATCCGTTTCCCTGTTACTGCCATCCTAATAACTATCTAACAAATAGTTCCCTGCTAACTCGGAAAATGCTCAATTCTGCATTCAAACATGTACTGTAAAAGACTTCTATAATATATATATATATATATATATATATATATATATTATAGAAGTCTTTTACAGTACATTTTATGAATAAATTTGTATACTGTTTAAGTGTGGCGTTTCTTAATTTTTAGCGGGAATCCCAATCAGATCTGTAAAATTTTAGGCCTTATACATTCTCTATTGCTTATAAGCAGCATTAAAAAAACTTCCAACTTTTGAAGAAATAAGATTTTAATCATATTGAGTACAATATTGGCGGACAAATATGAATAAGCTAGTAAAACGCGCCAAATCTACAGTGTTGGGTAAAATGTGTAACCCGAGCCTACTAAACACCCAACAAGGAATTTTTCCAACGAAAAGGGGCTATCGGCTACCGAAAAGGACTTTTTAAATAAATATGATGTTACAATTTACATATGACTTTTGACACTAAAAAGAATAACTTAACTCCAAAAAGGGGATATCGAGTACCAAAAACGATTGTATTAATATGAAATGAACAAATATATATATATATATATATATATATATATATATATATATATATATATATATATATATATATATATATATATATATATATATATATATATTATAGAAGTCTTTTACAGTACATTTTATGAATAAATTTGTATACTGTTTAAGTGTGGCGTTTCTTAATTTTTAGCGGGAATCCCAATCAGATCTGTAAAATTTTAGGCAACCGTTCCCATCAGCACATCAGCACTCTCAGTGCTTTGATTTTTACTGAACATATCAACGTTTTTATTTAGAGCTATCTAGAGCTATGCATACAGTTTGGAAAATAAGGACAGGTTTATTAGGGGAAAAGTTGCTAGAATTAACAGACAAATTGAAAAGCTGGGCCCAGTTGATCAAAGCTAACGTTGTTGTTAATTAAGGTATCGTTAAAACTTTGATCATTAAATATGACATATACGGTAATATTTTTGCTGAAAAAACGTGAGGAGCTTTTGCATTTGCAAAAGTTACTCACATTTTTTTTCAGCAAAAATACCTGTGAATTCGATATTGTACCTACTATAGAGCAGTTAACATTTTGACCACTAACGAGCTTGTTAAGCTAACGATGCTTTGAACAACTTGGCCTTGATCATTAAATATGGCATATACGCTAATATTTTTGCTGAAATAAAAGCTGAAATAAAAGCTACTCACATTTTTTCAGCAAAATACCAATAAGATATTGTCCTTACTAGAACAGTTAACATTCTGACCACTAACGAGATCGTTAAGCTACAAATGCTTTGAACAGCTGAGTCCAGGTTTAAAAAACTGCAACATTCTGAAAATCTCCCTTATAATATAGATCCTACAAATCTCTCTTATACGAGTACATGTACTACATGTATACAGATTCGAACTTCAATAACTCGAATATCTTTGGAACCAGAGTTTGTTCTTGACAGTGACACTGACTGTTAATGTTAGTGCCAGGTCAGGGGGCAAATGGGATGATTTTAGGGATGTCTTTTCGATCTTCTATAAAATAATGGTATGTTGAGTGTAAATGGAGTCGCCTCGATGAGGCACTTTGTATGAGTACGCACAACATTCACGATACAATAAGGAAAAGATAGCTTTAAATACCCCTAAATATATGTTTTCTTGAGCTATCGGAAGAATTTCCTAGGGACTCAACAACGAGTCCGAAGCAGCCTAGGTAAACGAGCCATCGGTGTTCAAGACGTGGAAGGTTCGAACTCGTTGTTTTTTTTTTTCAGTCCCTAGGAAACTATTTCAAGGAAATATTATATTTAGAAATGTTTTAGTAAAAATTCATATTTTATCATAAAAAATGTATGTTGTGTGTACTCATTAGATAAATCTTATCGAGGCGATTCTAATACGTTCACTCAATACAGCATTAATTTATAGAGATCGAAAAGACACCCCCAGTCTATCCCCATTCGTCGCCTGACCTGGCTCTAGATTTACCCTCTAGCTCGAAATACCCATATCTACAACAAATTTCATTGTCCCAAAAGATTGTCCCAGCTAGCATTCTTTATAAATCTACAGCAAGCTGTTATCGACCCGTCAACTACCCTGACGGGCCGATAACGGCCCGCTATAGACTTATGTAGAATGCTTACTAGGGTCGAGCCATTAAAGTTCAAATGTATTTTTTTTCCATCTGGCTAACACAGACATGTTCAGGATATGAAGTGATTATAGAGCATATTGATCAGACAATGTCAACAGACATTTTCAACAAAATAAACTCAACAAGTGTCTAGGTGATTATCTTGCAGACATTTGTTATTATGTTTTGATGTCTTAACGTTTATTACTTGTCATTTGAGATTTGCGAAGGAAAACCAAAACGCCGACATGTGCGAACACTTAAAAGGACTGAAATTCAAATTCGTTATTTCTCACAGTCTAGCGTAGTACAGAACATGCATGCATTGCAAACAAACTCGATTATGGCGGCTAGCACATACAGGACATCTAAATTACATGAGGAATACACTTTTCTGATTTTTTTTTCTGCCAGTTTCACATGGGAAACAACTTTTTTTATTACTTTCTCTTTGCTTTCCAGCACACCATGCCCGTGTGCAAAGGGTCTACTCTAAAATGAAAGTATTAAGCAAAATCTTTCCTTTTAAGGTAGGCTAATGTTGAGTTTTTATCTCCCCTGAATATATATCCATTTTTTCTTAAGACACCTTACATTCAATTTGATAGACTGGATTCCGTTCTAACGAGTTCCCAATCTATGTTTTGAGCAGAAATATGAAAAATATCAGTTTTTTTTTTTTCTGAAAATTTTCAGCTTTTGGAGATGAAATTTTCTATATATTCGAATAGCGTGTTTTCGTAATGGGAAGCTTAGCATAGTTATTCTTCGGAAGAGCATTTGTTGTCAGATCTTTGAGTGTAGTGCTCTGTAAAGGTAAATTGCCAACCATACAACATTTGAAACCATTACGAAAATACGCCTATTCAAATATATAGAAAAGATCACTTTCAAAAACTGAATTTTTTCATATTTCTGTTCAAAAACATAGATTGTGGGGTTTCGAGCAGAAACAAGAAGAAAAATTGTATACCCCTGTAAACCCCCAGTTTTACTATATAAAAGTGGGGTGTAAGGGAGTCAAAAATATAGGCATGTTTACGTCATGTAGTAAAACTCAGGATTGAAAAGCATGACACTGTATCAAGAAATGAAGGTTTCATATATGTTCCCCGTGGTTTTGTTATATGGATTTGCAATTTGCAAACCCCACCACCATGAGTGTTCCTATCATTTCTGTATACACTGTGCATACAAGTATCTGGGAACAGTTCAGAAACTGCAATTGTGCTGTTAATATTTGCTTCTTGAATAGCCACATGTGGTTGGTGAGCAGCTAGCAAAGAAAAACAAAAGTTCCAGCATTTTGTCTCTGATACCATTAATATTTATACTGCAAACTTTCAATCCTTTAACAAGAATCAGCTAAAATGTGTGAGGGGTTGAGGATTTGCATCCTTCTCTCTATGACTGATGTTTAACTGTTTTGATTTTCCATGTTCAATACGTTCACCGAAAGAAAAAAAAAAAAAAAAAAAAAAAAAAACACAGAAAAGTTCAGAACCTCACATTTTGGGCAGACCCCAGCAGGCACACAACGTTGAAACAACGTTAAATCGACGTTCTTTCAACGTTATGTGCCTGCTAGGATAGAGTTTACCAAAGTTCCATATTCAGCATCCGAAATGAAGAAACATCCGGTGTGCATCAACATTTCACACCGGTCACACTGAACTGCCATATTGCTGTTTAGAACAGCACCACTGCACAAGCCACAGTTAGCTTTACAGTCTGTGTAGTACCAAGTTCCAACTCCAGATTCAAGTTCCAACAATTGGTTTTCATCAACTGTAGAGCATGAAGTGTAAAGGCGCTTTTCCATTACGGAAATATACTATATATATATTCAAATATACTAAAAATTTCATACCAAAACATAATAAAAAAATAATAGATAAAAATTCTGATATTTTTAATATTTCTGCTCAAAACATAGATTGACGGTACTCGTTAGAACCGCCTCGGCGAGGCGGTTCTACCGAGTACCCACAATCTATGTTTTTGAGCAGAAATAAGAAAAATAATGTATGCCCCTGTAAACCCCAGTTTTACTATATAAAAGTGGGGTTTAAGGTGGTCAACATTATATAGGCGATGACTTGGTCCGGCTTAGTTTCGATGTTCCCGCCTAAGATCAGAAGAACCATCCGCTTTTGTTCCATTGGTCTCATCTGGATCTATGCTTTTTGCAAGAGCCTATTATTATCGCCTGTGGCAGAGAAAGAGTAAATTAATCAAATTGCCACTTTAAACGTCTCTGTTTTACCTACACAACTGATGATATCAAATCAGATTAATCGGTTGAAAATGTTCTTCGTTCAAAGTTATAAAAAATGAATTCATTGAACACATGGTCTTTTAAAAACCTGAAATAGATCCATGACATAAAGTATATTTATGGGAAATGGGTACACTGTCTAATAACTGATTTTGCGGCTCAGTCACAAATTATTTGAAGATAAATAAGAATTCCTATTTGGCCTACCCAGATTCCGGATCTGACTAAATTCCTATTTGGACAACAGGAAATACATGTTCAATGAGAGGGCAACTTTAAAAAAAGTGGTTTACCTCCCTTCTGAAAAAGGAGTCCTTTGCAACAAATAATTTGCCCTTTTTTAACCCTTAAAGCGCCAAGAAAATCTGCATCTGAAAATGTCGTCTGCTTATATCGTCTGCTGCATCTTCTTGCAAACTTTTAAAACTTACACTTTGCATATAGGCAAACAGTGTGGACCCAGATCAGACTGCCCCTAAAGGAGCAGTCTGATCTGGGTCCACACTGTTTGCAAAATGACTTTTAAAATCACAAGCAGATGACAAAGCAGACGACAATAGTTGTGACTGGCGCTTTAAGGGTTAAGTATAGTCTTTCCTTTATGGTGGCCCCTTCTTAGAAAGTACTCTGGGTAAAATTTTCAGCAGAAGACAAACAGAAATATTTTTCTTATTTTTTACCCGAAAACTGGTTTTGACATTTCATGCAAATTGTCTCCATTGGAGACAAGTTGCATGAAATGTCAAATCCTGTTTTCTGGGAAAAAATAAGAAAGAAAAAAATATCGTCGATTTGTCGTCTGCTGAATAAGCCAAAACTGTGGTAAAAGTTGAGCCAACGCATTACGGAAGCTCAAATAAGACGTGCGACCAGCGAAGATTGAGATCAGCCTGCGAATCCGCGCAATCTGATCAGAGTCTTCGCTGATCGCATGTGTCTTGAACAGCATCCAAGCTATTCAGCTGAGAACCCTTGCCATACTGGCTGATCTGAGCCTTTGCTGTACACACAGGTCTTATTGAAGGTTTTATCGTGCGCTGGCTCAGTTGAAATGTAATTGCCATAAAAAATGCCTACTGTGCTTTCGGCATCTTTCAGAAAATAGTTTTTTGCTTGACGCTTTACATTGAAGTTCATTTGCAAAAATTTTGTCACGATTAAATGCAAAACTATTTGTCGTAACTACCTATGCACAAAATGTTTCATTCTAGTCACTCGTTTAAAAAAAACCAAAAAAAAAAAAAACAAAACAAATATTTTAACTGTTTTCCTATAGTAAAAATTAATGCGAATTATGCAGAAATCTGTTGGGTAGGTCACTTGGAAGCCATATTTTCAACAAGTTCCGCTTGTTTAATTTTTCTGAAATTTTCACAATATTGCTGTGAAACACCCATCATTCAAATTCAGCAAAGAAAAGTAAACAATATATTCCAAAAAATCGCTTTACTATAGAAATTGCATAGGTCAGACTAAGTTTTGGCCGTAAATTTAATTTTAGTGTAAATATTCGAGAACAAAACACACAAACAGAAAAGACTAACAGTTTCCGATCAGATATGGTCAATCAGAACAAAAGAGTTTCATCTAAAATAAAACGCCAAGCAAAAAACGTTTTTCCAAATGTCCAAAGGACAGTAGCGTAAAACATGGGGGAGAAATCTACCAAGTGTTCCAGCCCTCTTAACTTTTGTCCTGCTGAACCAGGATAACCTGTCTTTGCAAACAATGTAGATCCAGATCAGTTGGCTTATGAAGAAGCCAACTGATCTGGATCTGCACTGTTTGCCATTAAGTATGTGAAATTATATCAACAATCTGGTTCAAGTAATCTGATTGGCTGAAAATTAGAAGTGGGCGTGGCATCATAATTTATTCAGTAGGGCAACGGTTAAAATTCACGAAACGAAATGAAAATGTGTCCTTGTCGTTCCTCTCTCTAATACTGACATTGCGCGTCTGGCATATTTCATTAAGTTTCACAAAATGGTTTAATTGTGCCAGCGGCATTTGTCTTAGAGAATAATTTAAAATGCGATCTGGTTACAATTGATTTCCAGGACAAAATTATCAGGCGACGGAATCAAAATTGAGTAGAGATACAGTCTCAAAAAATTAATAGAAGCCGTCTCAAAAGAATATTGATATTTTGGCGTATGCTAACATTTAATACCCTGTCTAATATAGGCATCATTTTATTATGACCATGACCTTTATACAAGCCTTGACTGTCGTTATCTCAAAGAGCCTGTTTATGTCAAAGTAAATTTACTTCAGTTCTGCTTGAGTTTACTAGCTACACTATGTTCGTTACATTCCAAATGGCGAAAAAAAAGGTAAGAAAATTTATCAGAGACAAAGCTCGTCATCACGAGAAATGCCTATATAATTTTGACCCCCTAAAACCCTCTTTTATATAGTAAAACTGGGGTTTACAGGGGTAGACATTATTTTTCTTATTTCTGCTCAAAAACATAGATTGTCGAGGTGGTTCTAACGAGTACCCACAATCTACGTTTTGAGCAGAAATATGGAAAATATCAGATTTTTTTTTTTATCTGAAAATTTTCATTTTTTGGTGACAAAATTTATAGTATATTTGAATAGGCAAATTTTTGTAATGTAAACTGTAGTTGAGGTACATTTTTTTTAATAAGAAAACAAAGCTATAACATCTACTGTCTAAAGGTGATCAGTTTTAGAACTCGATCTTGGTAATGAAGTTATTCGTTCTGAGAGAAAAAAAAAAAATAAATAAAAACATGTAAAGACTGAGAAGTTTTCGCATTACGGAAACATGCCTATTCAAATATACTGAAAATTTTGCCACAAAAAAAAAAAAAAAATAAAAAAAATAGAAAAAAAAAAATGAAAATTTTCAGATAAAAAGTTCTGTGATAGTTTTCATATTTGTGCTCAATACATAGATTGTGGGTACTAGTTAGAACCGCCTCGACGATGTATACATCTGTAAACCTCAGTTTTTCTATGTAATAGTGGGGTTTAAGGGGGGGTGGGGGCGGGCAAAATTATATAGGCATGTTTTCGTGATGGAATCCTGATTAAAATTACGTGAATCATGATCTTAGAGTTTTATAATTTAACAGGCTTGTAAAGTAATTCATTTTCTTAAATTTGGTTTTAAAAATCCAATGTGGCAAACTTGTATAACCTTTATAATGTCACTGAAACGGGTAGTTTTATTTCAGGGTACTGCAGAAAAGGTTAATAAGGTATTCACGTCGAAACATTATTCGATAGGTACTAGAATTTCAACTTCAGACTGTACGCGCAGTAAGCAATGAATTTTTTTTTTTTTTTTTTTTTTTCCCTTTTTCTGACTTATTTTTCCCGTTTGAAATTATTATATTTTTATTAAATTTGGAGCGAAAAACAGGCTTGATTTCTCAACACACGTATTATTTATATCCATTTTCCGCTTGCTACGTTTTAGTGGCAGAGTTTTGAGGTATGCGCACCGCGTATGAACATTTATCCTGTACAGGATAGTGATGTGTCATAGAAGACAGATCAGTCTTCAAAGAATATGAAATGCGAAGACAACGCCGTGCTACTCTTTATAAATCACAGTCAGTGTGTGAAGAAAACCTTAACTTACATGAATATTTTAACAAGAACTTTATTTGAATATTTTGGCCAGAGGCCTGCTTTAAAAAATAAAACTTATAATAATAATAACAACAAACAGATAAAAAATACATTTTGACAAACATATTAACATCGATTTGTTATGGGTTTTTTTTAGCTAATGGGAAGCAATTAATATACAGTATAAGTGATTTACCATTATAGTTGTCTCCCTTATATTAAACCATCCATCAATCTGTGTACCTGTCGTGTCAATGCACTTTTATTGTAGGACTTATCCAGGGTAAAAGTACAGCTGGTAGTAAGGGTATTTTCCGGTTTCTCTGATCTGTTGATAGAGAAAGTGTCCTTTCCGCTCGCGTAATGAAGCGAATTGAGTTATTAGCTCACCTGAGCACAAAGTGCTCAATGTGAGCCATTGTGATCGGTCAATGTCCGTCGCCTATCGTCCTTCGTCTCGCGTCCGTCGTGCGTCGCGCGGCATCAACAGTTTGCTTTTAAAAGCCTACTCCTCCTACAACCCTATGCAAATTGACTCGAAACTTGGTAGGAAGCATCGTCCTTAATTCTTGACCAATTTTGATCAAATTTCTATCAAAATTCCTGGTTTATGAAGCCCTTTACTTTGCAGTACAATCTGCTTTAAGGTTGCGTTTCCCTTTTAGAGATGAAACATTTATTCAAACTACTATTTCCTTCATAAAACTGCACCTTCTTGAACATTCTTAGAATTGTCTAAGCGAGACGATTTAAAATTATCTTATTTCGCCACTTTCCTTGAGGAATACAAGAGACCCATGGGTCACGATTGGCTCACCTGAGTAAAACAGCCATTGCATGTCTGCAGTTGCCGACCCGGGTGAGGGGTGGTGGGGGCGGGGGGGGGGAGGGACAGGCACTTACTATGTAAGCATGGGTAGGGATGTGCTGACAAAAGTGGTCTTATTTTAAGAGTCTGCCTGGAATAAGGGTGTGTTTCATTGTTAAAAATCTGGGAATGGATTCAAATATATCTGTCTGGAAAGGGGTTCATGTCTGTCTAGAAAAGGGGTGGTAAACTACCTTAGCTTGGAACGGAGATATCATAAATGGAGTTTTGTTAATGATAAGAAGTGCCAGAGGTAAATGAAGTTTTAATATTGATAAATTGTTGATATTGTATGTCTACAACGAGGTATATGTTCGTCTTACTTTTGTCTGGAAAGGGATCTCAATCATGTCTGGAAAAGATTAGGGGTCCCGTGCTCCCGGCAGCACATCCCTACCCTTTTTGATAGCCCCCACCCCCTCCCTACATTATTCCATTATTGCCACAGCAACTAGGATAGAAATTTGACAGTGCCATAAAAAAGCCAAAGGTCATCCTAGGTTCATCATTTGAAGAGTCAGCTTCAAAGGTTTCTTGGTTCTGGAGAAGAAGATTTTTAAGTGTTGTTTATATGGGCGTGGCGGTCATCTTGTTCAATAGTGAAAAACCATTTGAACAAAATGTTGATACACCTTCGACAGAAAGCCCCATGTAAAATCTAGTGGAACTTGGCAAGCGGTTCCAGAAAAAACAATTTAATATTTATACGGTTTCATACATATACATAGTCCAGGGGCAAGGGCAGATACTCCCCAGGGTATCAAAATTTTGATTAACAAATTTTTACTACTTTAATCATGCATTGTAAGTTTCCGCTATTAAAATGTCTTTAATACTGTTTTGAGAAAATGATTTATCAGCATTTTGTATTGGGACGCAAATAAAAGGTCAAAGGTCATTCTAGGATCATCATCTGAACAAACTTGGTAGACCATAAGTCCCCAATTCTATATACGAAGATTCAGCGTCAAAGTTTTCTTGGTTCTGGAGAAGAAGACTTTAAGTGTTCTTTTTACCATATACGGGCATGGTAGCCATCTTGTTCAATGCTTTGGAGCCATTTGAACAAATTTTCAATATCCCTTCGACAGAAGGCCCCAAGTGAAATCTGGTTAAAACTGGTCAAGCGGTTTCAGAGAAGAAGACTTCTAAAGATATTAAAAAAGGTATATAGCCAAGGGACAATGGCATATAGTGTAACTCCTGGGGGACAAAATTTTGATTGTAACTAAAAAAGTTTTACTACTTAAATCGTACATTGCAAATATCTGCCATTAGTGTCTAGTTCATTTTCAGAATATGATTTACCAACATTGTCCCCATATAAGAGTAAGAGAATGCAAATTTGACCTTCCTGTAGAAAGGTCAGAGGTCACAATAGGATCACCATTAGAACAAGAGGCCCACGGGCCACGATTCGCTCACCTGAGTGACATAGCCACTGCAGATATGCAGATGTTATGCAACATTTTTCCAATCCTATCATCGCAGCTAATGAAAATATCATCATTTGAACAGTTCTTAGTTTTGAACAAGAATATATTGGCCTGACAGTCAATGGAGCATGATCATTTGAATAAACTATCAATCACATTTCAACAGAAGGATCAATGTGAAATTTGGTGGAAATTGGCTAAGTGGTTTCTGAAGAATCGTGATTTTATACATTTAAACAGCACAGTGGCAGGGAAATATTATAAATATAAACCAGATGATGGCCATCTTAGATTTCCAATCAGAACAATTTTAACTACTGTTGATCTACAAGTCACTTCGATACTTTCAATATAAATGTATATGGCCCACACAAATAGGGAAGCAAATTTGACCTTGGAGGTAAAAAGGTCAAATATAAACATAGAACCATCATTTAAGCAATTTTGGTAGATCTCCTGTCCCCCATAATTTGTGCAAAGATTAGGACCCAGGGCTTATTTGGTTATGGAGAAGAGGATTTTTAAAGGTTTTACCATATATGGGCATGGCAGCCATTTTGATCAATGGACCATACCCATTTTAGCAATCTTTCATTCTCCTGCCCACGGAGGCTCCGCATGAAATTTGAGCAACACTGGCCCGGAGGCTTCAGAGGAAAAGCCATTTGAAATTATCAAGATTTTTTCCATACAAATGTATGGGGCCCATACAAATGCATACAGAAGCAAACTTGACCTCGCCGTAAAAAGGCTAAATGTCAATGTATGACAATTATTTTAGCAACTTTGGTAGACCGCCCGTTCCAGATGATATATGCAAAGATTCAGCCACAAGCCATCCTCGGTTTTGGAGAATAAGATTTTTAAATGTTTTTTCCAATGCAAATGCATAAGGAAGCAACTTGACCTTGCCGTAAAAAGGTCAAATGTCAATGTATGACCATTATTTTAGCAACTTTGGTAGACCCCCTGTCCCCGATGATTTATGCAAACAATCAGCCCCAAAGCATCCTCGGTTCTAGAGAAGAAGATTTATAAAGGTTTTTAACATATATGGGCATGGCGCCCATCTTGGTCAACGAACCGTGACCATTTTAGCAATCTTTTGTTCCCCCTACCTAAGGAGGCTCCATATGAAATTTGAGCAAAATTGGCCCAGAGGCTCCAGAGGAGAAGTTGTTTGAAATTCTGAACATTTTCCCCATACAAATGCATAAGGAAGCAAAATTGACCTTAACGTAAAAAGGTCAAATGTCAATGTACGACCATTATTTTAGCAATTTTGGTAGCCCTCCTGTTTCCGAAGATATATGCAAAGATTCAGCCATAAGGCATGCTAGGTTTTGGAGAAGAAGATTTTTAAAGGTTTTTCCCTTACAAATGCACAGAGAAGCAAACTTGACCTTGCCGTAAAAAAGTCAAACGTCAACGTACGACAATTCTTTTAGTAATGTTGGTAGACCTCCCGTCCCCGATGATTCCTGCAAAGGTTCAGCCCCAAGGCATTCTCGGTTCTGAAGGAGAAGATTTTAAAGGTTTTTACCATATATGGGCGTGGCGGCCATCTTGGTCAACGGACCGCAACCATTTTAACAATGTTTCGTTCCCCCACCCTAAGGAGGCTCCATATGAAATTTGAGCAAAATTGGCCCAGAGGCTCCAGAGGAGAAGTTCTGAACATTTTTCCCATACAAATGCATAAGGAAGCAAAATTGACCTTACCGTAAAAAGGTCAAATGTCAATGTACGACCATTATTTTAGCAATTTTGGTAGCTCTCCTGTTCCCAAAGATATACGCAAAGATTCAGCCATAAGGCATGCTCGGTTTTGGAGAAGAAGAGTTTTGAAGGTTTGTCCCATACAAATGCATAGGGAAGCAAACTTGACCTTGCCGTAAAAAGGTCAAACGTCAACGTACGACGATTCTTTTAGCAATTTTGGTAGAGCTCTCGTCCCCGATGATTCCTGCAAAGGTTCAACCCCAAGGCATTCTCGGTTCTGGAGGAGAAGATTTTTAAACGTTTTTACCATATATGGGCGTGGCAGCCATCTTGGTCAACGGACCGCGACCATTTTAGCAATTTTTTGTTCCCCCACCCTAAGGAGGCTCCATATGAAATTTGAGCAAAATTGGCTTAGCGGTGTCAGAGGAGAAGTCATTTGAAAATGTTAACGGACGGACGCACGGACGGACGGACGGACGCACGGACGCACGGAAGACGGACGAAAAGTGATCACAATAGCTCATCCTGAGCAGAGCTCAGGTGAGCTAATAAATTTGGTAGACCTTGAGTCTTCGATGCAATATACCAAGATTCAGCCGTGAAGCTTTCTTGGTTCTGGAGAGGAAGATTTTAAAGGTATTGTTGTTTGTCATACATGGGCATGGCGGCCATTTTGTTCTGCATCATTGAACAAACTGGCCGCCATGAGTTATACAAGAGGGCCAAGATGGCTCTGTATAGATCACCTGATTACCAGATAAATTGGCCTTTTGGTTCAGAAGAAGAAGTGCAAAAAGATTTCCAAGGTAGCTGCCATGGCGGCCATCTTGGATTTCTAATCAGAATGATTTTTTTTATCTTCGTCACCCTGATGCTTCCTACAAACTTTGGAGTCAATATGTCTTTCGGTTCTGGAACAGAAGCGAAAAACAGATTTTGAAGATGGCGGCCATGGCGGCCATCTTCGTTTTCCGATCAGAATGATTTCAGCTATTTTGATCTACTCATCACCCGATGCTTCCCTATCAAAGCTTTCTTGGCTATCAACTTTCAAGACAATCAGCCTTTTCATTACGAAAACACGCCTATTCAAATATATTGAAAACTTTACAACCAAAAAAAAAAAAAAAAAAAAAAAAAAAGGAAAATTTTCAGATAAAAATTTCTGATATTTTTCATATGTCTGCTCAAAACACAGATTGTGTGTACTCGTTAGAACCGCCTCGCCGAGGCGATTCTAACGAGTACTCACAATCTATGTTTTTAAGCAGAAATAAAAAAAAATAACGTATACCACTGCAAACCACAGTTTTACTATATAAAAATAGGGTTGAAAGGGTCAAAATTATATAAGCATGTTTTCGTAATGGTTTCAAGAGAAGAAGCGAAAAATAAATTTTCAAGATGGCGGCCATGGCGACTAGCTTGGATTTCCCATCGGAATAATTTTAGCTATTTCTGTCAACAAGTCACCTCAATGCTTCCTACCAAATTTCATGTCAATTTGCTTTCAGTTTCAGGAGAAGAAGCGACAAATAGATTTTCAAGATGGAAGTCCAGTGGTTTCTGACAAGAAGAGTTTTAAAATTTTCTATATAGATAAATAGGGAAAATAAGCCCAGCCCCTTGAGGCCAAGTTTTTGACGAGTCATGACGGCTTGAACAATATTGGTATAGGGTCACCAAGGAAACATTTCTGTCAATTTATATTGAAATCAGTCCAGTGGTTTCCGACAAGAAGATTTTTTAAAGTTTTCTATATAGATATATAGGGAAAATTAGCCCCGCCCCCTTGCGGCCACGTTTTTTTTAACAATTAATCATGGCGGCTTGAACAATCTTGGTAGAGGGTCTCCAAAGGAACATTTCTGATGAACTATATTGAAATTTATATTGAAATAGTTTCTGACAAGAAGATTTTTGAAGTTGTCTATATAGGTATATAGCCAAGCTGCGTTTTTTTTTTTTTTTTTTGACGAACCATGATGGCTTGAACAATCTTGGTATAGGGTCACCAAAGTAACTTTTTCTGAAAAGTTATATGAAATCAGTCTAGTGGTTTCTGACAAGAAGACTGTTCAAGCTTTCTATATAGTAATATAGGGAAAATAAGCTCAGGCCCCTAAAGGCCATGTTTTTTTTTTTTGTTTTTTTTTTTTTTTGTTTTTTTTTTTTGACGAATCATGACAGCTTGAACAATCTTGGTAGAGGGTCACCAAATGAACATTTCTACCAAGTTATATTGAAATAGTCCAGTGGTTTCTGGCAATTTTTTTTAAAGTTTTCTATAAAGATATATAGGAAAAATAAGCCCCGCCCCCTAGTGGAAATATTTTTGACGAATCATGACGGCTTGAACAATCAATGTTAGAGGGTCACCAAGGAAACATTTCTGCCAAGTTATATTGAAATCGGTCCAGTGGTTTCTGACAAGAAAATTTTTAAACTTTTCTTTATAGATATATATAGGGAAATAAGCCCCGCCCCCTAGCGATCATGTTTTCTTGACGAATCATGACGGTTTGAACAATCTTGGTAGAGCGTTACCAAGAAAACATTTTGGCAAGTTATATTGAAATCAGTCCAGTGGTTTCTGACAAGATTTTGTTGTTTTTTTTTCTATATTAATATAAAGGGAAAATAAGTCCCGCTCCGTTGGCGACCATGTATTTTAACAAATAATCATGGCTTGTGGTAGAGGGTCACCAATGGAACCTTTCTGATGAATTATATTGAAATCGATCCATAGTTTCTGACAAGAAGATTTTTAAAGTTTTCTATTCAGATATATAGGAAAAATAAGCCCCCCACCTCCCCACCCCCATCCCCACCTACACACACAAACACACACACACACACACACGCACACGCACACGCACACACACACACCCGGCGGCCATGTTTTCTGACGAATCATGATGGCTTGAAGAATCTTGGAAGAATATCATCAAAGGAACATTACTGCCAAGTTAGATTGAAATCGGTCCAGTGGTTTCTGACAAGAAGGTTTTTCAAGCTTTCAAGATATATAGGGAAAATAAGCCCCTCCCCCTCCCCCCCCACCCCACCCCCAACCTCCCTCACCCACTGGCGGCAACGTTTTTTTTTTTTTTTTTTTTGACGAATCACAATGGCTTGAACAATCTTAGTAGAGGGTCACCAAAGGAACATTCTGACGAAATATATTAAAATAGGTCCAGTGATTTCTGATAAGAAGCGTTTTAAAATTTTCTATATAGATTTATTGGGAAAAAACGCCTTGCCCATGGCGGCCCCTTTTTTTTTGACCAGTCATGATGGCTTGAACAATCTTGTTAGACGGTTACCAAGGAAATAGTTCTGCAAAACTATATTGAAATCGGTCCAGTGGTTTCTGATAAGAAGGTTTTTCAAGCTTTTAAAATAGATATATAGGGAAAATAAGCCCCGCCCCCTACCGGCAATGTTTTTGACGAATCATGATGACTTTAACAATCTTGGTAGAGGGTCACCAAAGGAACATTTCTGCCAAGTTATATTGGAAAAGGCCAATGATTTCTGACAAGAAGATTTTTTAAAGTTTTCTATAAGGACCTATAGGGGAAATAAACATTCTTGGTAGAGGACCACTAAAGGAAAATTTCTGCCAAATTATATTGAAATCTGTCCAGTGGTGTCTGACAAGAAGATTTTTTAAAGTTTTCTATATAGATACATAGGAAAATAAGCCCGCCCTTAGCAGCTATGTTTTTTGACGAACCATGATGACTTGAACAATCTTGTTACGAATCATGACGACTTGAACAGTCTTGGTAGAGGGTCACCAAAGGAACACTTCTGCCAAGTTATATTGAAATCATAAGACTTTTAAAGTTTTCTATATAGATATATAGGGAAAATAAGCCCCGACCCCTGGCTGGCATGTTTTTTGACGAATCTAAATCTATTGAACAATCTTGGTAGAGAATACCAAAGAAACATTTCTACGAAATTATTTTGAAATCGGTCCAGTGGTTTCTGACAAGAAGATTTTTAAAGTTTTCTATATAGATATATAGGGAAAATAAGCCCTGACCCCTGGCGGCCATGTTTTTTGACGAATCCACATGGCTTGAACAATCTTGGTTGAGGACCACCAAAGAAACATTTCTGCCAAGTGATATTGAAATCGGTCCAGTGGTTTCTGACAAGAAGATTTTTAAAGTTTTCTATATAGATATATAGGGAAAATAAGCCCCGCCCCCTGGCGGCCATGTTTTTTGACGAATCTAAATCTATTGAACAATCTTGGTAGAGGATCACCAAAGAAACATTTCTGCAAAATTATATTGAAATCGGTCAAGTGGTTTCTGACAAGAAGATTTTTAAAGGTTTCTATATAGATATTAGGAGAAATAAGCCCCGCCCCCTGGCGGACATGTTTTTTTAAAGAATCCAAATGGCTTGAACAATCTTGATAGAGGATCACCAATCAAACATTTCTACAAAATTATATTGAAATTGGTCCAATGGTTTCTGACAAGAAGATTTTTAAAGTTTTCTATATAGCTATATAGGGAAAATAAGCCCCGCCCCCCTGGCGGCCATGTTTTTTGACGAATCCAAATGGCTTGAACAATCTTGGTAGAGGATCACCAAAGAAACATTTCTGCCAAGTGATATTGAAATCGGTCCAGTGGTTTCTGACAAAAAGATTTTTAAAGGTTTCTATATAGATATATAGGAAATATAAGCCCCGCCCCCTGGCGGACATGTTTTTTAACGAATCCAAATGGCTTAAACAATCTTGATAGAGGATCACCAATCAAACATTTCTGCAAAATTATATTGAAATTGGTCCAATGGTTTCTGACAAGAAGATTTTTAAAGTTTTCTATATAGATATATAGGGAAAATAGGCCCCGCCCCCTGGCGGCCATGTTTTTTAACGAATCCAAATAGCTTGAACAATCTTGGTAGAGGATCACCAATGGAACATTTCTGCAAAATTATATGGAAATTGGTTCAGTGGTTTCTGACAAGACGATTTTTTTAAGTTTTCTATATAGTTATATAGGGAAAATAATAAAATAGGCCATTTTAACCCCAGGGCTATAATTTACTTTGGTAGAGGTCCACCAGACGAAGCTACATACCAAATATCAAAGACCTGGGCCTTCTGGTTTCAGACAAGAAGATTTTTAAAGGCTTTTATTTAAATGTTTTTATCCTTTTTCTTGCCATGGCAACCAGAGTTCTGCGTGGAATCAAATTCTTTGATCAACTTTAAAAGAGCTTCACCCAAGGATCATTTCTGCCAAGTTTGATCAAAATACATTCAGTGGTTTTGGAGATGTCTTTTAAAGAACTTGTGAACGACGAAGAACGACGACGGACGACGGACCGTGACAGATCACAATTGCTAACCTTGAGCACGTTGTGCTCAGGTGAGCTAAAAAGTCGAGTTCTTTCAGTAGATATTGAGACACTCTGTGTTAGTTGAAAACCTTTTATATATAATTCATATACCGGTATTTTTTCCTATCGTTGTCAGGTTCATTCCTTCTGTCCCCTTTCAGAGTCATTTCGATATGCATCGAGCTAGCATTCTTTATAAATCTACAGCGGGCCGTCATCGGCCCGTCAGCTACCTTGACGGGCCGATAACGGCCCTCTATAGATTTATAAAGAATGCTTACTTGGTGCAGTCTTACATTGTTTAATAAACACTGGATCTTTTGTCATGACCTACGTCTTTATAAATCTACAGCGGGCCGTCATCGGCCCGTCAGCTACCCGATAACGGCCCGCTATAGATTTATAAAGAATGCTTACTGGGCAGTCTTTTGTCATTCTGCTAACACGGGACCTACGTTGTTCGCACTCATAACCTTAACCTTTTCTACTGTCTCAGCTAATTTAGCAGCCTACCAACTGACAGCTTTTCCATTTTTCTCAGAAAAATAGGATTTGACATTCCATACAAGTGTTCTCTTTAGGTGACAATTTGCACGACATGTAAAATTCTGTTTTCTGGGTAAAATAAAACAACAACAAAAACAAAAATAAATAAATAAATAAATAAACGCACACACACATTCAAAATGTCATCTGCAGGTATTTTACCCAGTACGCTAATCGTAAGACAATTTGCAGACTGGTTCACATATTAAAGCTCTTGCAGCTGTGCACGGCCCGTATCGTCTTCCTGTAGCGTTTGTCCACAGGTACTCGACTGTATATTTATGATTTTCTTTTTTTTTTTTTTTTTTTTTTACATATTATAAAATGTTAGCCTATCATTACCTTTCTATCAAATTTCAAGTCATTCGGCTATGAAATATTATATGCAAAATGTCATAGACAATAACCCACACTACAGGAATGTGATATTTTACGTCTTTGTTAATTCGCAACCGATCGAATTGAGACTTGACACTGAGTGATGAAATTTACAGATCTCATAATCTGTAAAAAATACAAATATTCGCGTTTGTCTGGTCTTCCACGCAGCTACTAACCGCGATCTCCGTTAACTTTATGAAAAACACAACCACTTTAACCACACAAATGAACAATTCGACCAATCAAAAACGAGAATGTTTCTTCAAAACTGATACAAAGTCGGGTTGGTTATGGTATAGCTCAGCGCACTAACCAAAATTGGCCTTATCGCCTAACATTGACGGCCGTGCAATGCTTTGCAGAGTTACAGTCGATCGGGGAAAATATTGCAGAGATACAAGAGAAGGTACATGTATGTGTCACCTTAACATATATCAGGTGGCTTTACATGTACCTGGGAATGATACGCGTCCTTGGCCCTGTTTTCCTCGATCCTGGGCACCTGCACAAAATGGCTGATTGAAGACGTAATAAGTAAATTTAGAATTTATGGGTGGCTTCCTGGTTACCATACTCTGCTTGAGGAAAACATAGCTGGAAACCAGCGACCAATCCCTTACATTTCTTATCAGTTTATAGTACAAATTTTATTAGGAAACGAATTTTTAGCCGTGTTTTTTTTTTATTTTGTTTATTTTATTTTATTTTTTTTTTTTTTTTCGTTTTGTTTTTAAAGTATTCCGGAATTCTGCTTAATGTAAACCACTGCTGTTATTACTAATTATATTACCACAACTACTACTACTAGACCTAGAATTGACATACTTTCCAGCGGAAACGCAACGTTAAGAACGTCGATGCAATGTCATGACCTTGCAGCGACGTTGATGTGACGTTGTATAAACGTCATGAGGCCGCTGGGTTTTTTCGATTTTTGATTACAACAGTCTGTGTTTGTGTGTGTGCGTGTACGCATTCTCAAGGGCTGTTCCTTTAAGAATCTATGTCTTCATACTTGTTATCAATCCAGATGAGCGGATCAATAATTGTATGAAAATATGGAACGCCCTTATATATCTGATATTCACCCTGAGTTTATTTGCACCTTTCAGTGGCGGAGTCTGACACGGGGTGGTGTGGGGGTGGGTAGGGCGGACAGACAGGGAATGGGAGCGGGCACATGACGTTTATACAACGTCGGCTCAACGTCGATGCAACGTCAGGATATCGTACTTTCCCTAGATATAGTCACACCCCTTACTTTTACCTTATACTTCTTCGAAAATTCCATTTTATTACATAAATGAATATGTATAAGATTGCTGGATGACTGGTAATCAGTATAACCCTGATCAGAGTCTGGTCTGGGTCTACACTGTTTATTCAGGCCTATCTTTCCGAATACGTAAAGCACGGTAATTTGATGAAATCAAACCCCCAGCAGAAATTATCCTTGATCCGATCCTGCCTTTTATCCTTAAAGGCCTGAATTCAAGTCAAGATAACTAAAAAACTTTTGAGGGTAATTCACCATCAGTCTCGCGCGTAAAATGCTAACTGTAATAGCCATTCAAACACATTTACAAGAAAATATATCGCAGCTAATTAGCTCCAGATATATTCTATGTGACCAAGATAGTATTGAACAAAGGATGAAATGTGGGGATGATTGTAAAACACATATCTAAGAATACTGAACCTAAGTAGAGTGTGTTTTCATGGACACATTACGAAAACACACCTATTCAAATATATACTAAATTTCTCCTCCAAAAATTTAAAATTTTCAGACAAAAAACTGTTATATTTTTCATATTTCTGCCCAAAACATAGATTGTGGGTACTCGTTAGAACCGCCTCGGCGAGGCGGTTCTAACGAGTACCCACAATCTATGTTTTGAACAGAAATAAGAAAAAATACTTATACCCCTGCAAACCCCAGTTTTACTGTATAAAAGTGGGGTTTAAGGGGGTCAAAATTATATAGGCATGTTTTCGTTATGAATTTTTAATTAGACCTAAGAACAGAGAGACTTCAAGTTCAAAGTTTTGAAAAAGTTTTGATTTTACCTAAATTTTTTTTTTTTTTTTTTTTTTTTTTTGTAATCAACAATGTTTTTTTTTTTAATTTCTTATTTTTTTTTTATTTTATTTTATTTATTTATTTATTTTTTTTTTTTTTTCATTTTTATTTTATTTATATTTTTGCATTTCTTTTTTTTTTTTTTTTTTTTTTTTTTTTTTTTTGCATTTTTTGCAAAGACTTTTTCTTACTCTTATTTAAAGACGTGTTAGATTTGTCAAGAGACTAATGCCGAGAAGCACACAAAAATTAAAAATTCATTTTGAAATGCAACATTTATTTTTCCTCAAAATGATTGCTATTATGCACACATAGATCGGCTTATTTCAAATAGTGTATTTAAAGTAAGACAGTGTGACACAAAACATGCTGTGAATAAATAATTGAGCGTTTACTATGCGTCTGTCGAAGCACACGCATGTTCAAGACGTAAACCTCATTTGGGTTCAAATCCCACTTGGAGGTGAGATTTGAACTTTAATATCGTTAGAGGTGGCCAGGCGGTTAGTTCCTACTTGGGTTGGAAGCTAAATATCGTTTTATTCATTATGAAAACACGCCTATTCAAATATATAGAAAATTTCATCTCCAAAAACTGTAAATTTTCAGATAAAAAATTCTGATATTTTTCTTACTTCTGCTCAAAACATAGATTGTGGGTACTCGTTAGAACCGCCTCGGCGAGGCGGTTCTAACGAGTACCCACAATCTATGCTTTTGAGCAGAAATAAGAAAAATAATGTATACCCCGGTAAACCCCAGTTTTACTATATAAAAGTGGGGTTTAAGGGGGTCAACATTATATAGGCATGTTTTCGTGATGTGTGCAGAGCATTTAATGTTCACTCTTCTATCGGTTCGAAATGGCTTAAAAACTATTGAACAAGACCTAAATCCTCTTACTCATCTATCCACACTGTACGTCTGTCATATTTTTTTTTAATAACTACTATTATTTGTTTTACGAAATGAGCAGGAGTCCAATAGGCCTGAGGAATTCAGTTATTCTTTCATCTGAAACACCTGTCTCATCTCTGTGCGCAACAGGCAAAATGTCTATTGCGCAAAAAATCAGACGCCCATTCAAAATGATATTTAAACATTTCAGAAATGTAATTCTCCACATTTTAATTTTTACCTTGATAAGTACATTTTTTATATGGTGCAATGTGCCGGCCTCGGTGGCTCAGTTGGATGCGCCGTCCGATTGGAAACCAGGAGGTCGCGGGTTCAACCCCCGCCGAGGTCGGCAACATTCTTTCGTGGAGATTGATCATGAAATATTTTCTACGGTCATTCTCTCCCTTCCGCTGATTCAAAAAGGGCAGTTGTCAGTTTCTGGCGAAAGAATGTGCACAATACTGGTTAACCGCTTAGAGGACTAAGCCTGCCCAGTAAACGTGTGGTTAGGTAAACTGACCGCGCTCGACATGACCCCATTGGGTTGATTGGGCCGTAAAACCTCAACACAAACAAAATATGGTGCAATGTCAATTTTCTACTTTTACAATTAAAGTAAACATAGAGAAAATCAAACATACCACATGGGGAACGATTCTTGGTAACTTTATGGGATAAAATTCAATATCTGGAGGGTTACATTAAAAAAATGTGAAAAAAAAAAAAAAAAAAAAAAAATAAGCGTTTGAATGAACTTCCGCTTTCTCGTTGTAGATGATTTGACACAGACAAAACAAGAGTTTTTGGGGAGCTTTGGCTTGACACTTCTTTTTTCTTGATTTGTAAGGTTTGGTAATCTATATTCCAAAGAAAATTACCCGAGGTGGGGAAGGAATGGGGTAGCACTGAGATATTTCTTGGATATGAGTGCATCTACCACATTTCAATACACCCTTACTTGATGAAATCTTTACACTGGTTAAACACCAGTTTTCATCACAAAAACATGCCTTTATAATTTTGACCCCCTTAAACCCCACTTTTATATAGTAAAACTAGGGTTTACAGGGGTACATGTATACATCATTTTTCTTATTTCTGCTCAAAAACATATATTGTGGGTACTCGTTAGAACCGCCTCGGCGAGGCGGTTCTAACGAGTACCCACAATCTATGTTTTGAGCAGAAATAAGAAAAATATCAGAATTTTTATCTGAAAATTTTCATTTTCTTTGGTTTGGTGGTAAAATTTTCAATATATTTGAATAGGCGTGTTTTCGTAATGTGAATCTCAAACTGAAAAATATCCTTCGAGATGCATTTTGAATAAATGTGTGCAGTGTATCCTTCTTTGCAGGTTTTGCAATTTACATTCAATTGAATCAGTCAGCTTTGATAATTTATCGATTTTAAGTCTCTCAGAATGTTAGACAATTTTGTGTGCTTTCTAAAGCGCATTGATGCCTGCGCATGACCGAAATTAACATTTTGACATGTGCACCCAGCGAAGACTCATAAATACCTATAGTTTTTGCTGTGTTCTTGTTGGGTAGCTAAGGACAACGTTACTTCAAATGGACAGTGAAGACTCGGATCAGATTGTGCATATGCGCAGGCTGATCTGAGTTTTCGATGGGCGCATGTCAAATTGTTGTTACCTGGTCGCATCCTGTTTCGTGTTTCGTTGTTCAGTCGGTGATGTCTCAAAGTCAGATTTGTGATTTGCTGTATTTTAATCTTATTGAGCATGCACATGACAAAACCAACAATATGACCTGTAACCCCAGTAAACATATCATCCTGGAATCTGCCCAGTCAGATCAGTTTTCCCTATGCGCTCAACAGGTAGCGACTGACTAATACAGAGAGCCAAGACTCATCACGAAAACACGCTTATATAATTTTGACCCCCTTCAACCCTTTTTATAAGGTAAAATTGGGGTTTACAGGGGTATACATTATTTTTATTATTTTGCTAAAAAAAAACATTGATTGTAGGTACCCGTTAGAACCGCCTCGCCGAGGCGGTTCTAATGAGTACCCAAAATCAACGTTTTGAGCAGGAATATGAAAAAGTATCAGAATTATTTGTCTGAAAATTTTCCTTTTTTGGTTGTAAACTTTTCAATATATTTGAATAGGCGTATTTTCGTAATAGGTCGGACGCCTAGGCTGATCTGAGTCTTCACTAGGTACATAAGTCATTATTGGTTTGTCAAACGGTGAGTAATGACAAACGAAAATTTTCTAAATACATTCAGGAATTTAATGCCTAGCATTATTGGGGAAAACATTCAGCAGACGACATACTGAAATATTATTTTCTTATTTTCTCCCAACGCTCGTTGCTAATATCAAGACTAACAGACAGACTCACTCTCTCACACCCTTTCCATGTAAAAAAGTCCAGTAGCAAGCTTGCTTAACCTCCGCCCAGTTGATGATAACGTGACGCGGACGAACGGTAAAATACCTACAAACTGGCCCTGCTGAATTCAGGCCTTTAAAAAAACTTCTTACTTTTGAACAATGTATTTAAGCACCTGTGTCTAAATTTCAATAGCTCCTTTGTATCACATGTATATACCTGTTGATGTTTCTAATATTCGGCTGTCAAACTGTGTAGACCCTGATCAGACGCAGCATTGTGGTGTCTTATTTGCGTCTACTCTGTTAGCTTAGGCTTATTCGTTCACACTTAACTGAAAGTAAGGTTGTAAATCGTTTCCTTGTTGCGTAAATCAGTTTTCAGATGGGCGATATCCTGTACACAGTGTGACGAACGGAGTAACGAATGAACGGGCAAACAAAGTAAACGCAGTATGCCTCCTCAACGTTTTCAAAGTCAGGGGCAAATAACTATTTCTCGGGCATTAAAAAGGGCCATAACTCAGTCAAAATTTAACAGATTTCGCTCATTAACAATCCAAGACACATATCAACGATATTTATGGGAAGCTGTTTTACTATTTTATTATGCAAAATAGATATCTTATATATTATATCAGATACCTTATATAGGATATAAGATATCTGATATAGGATATAAGCTACATGATATACCAATTCAGATATCTTACATCCTATACTACATATATCCTATATAAGATATCTGATGTATGGTATCTTATTTAATTCCACATATATCTAATTTACCATATATCTTATTTGTTAAATAAGATATCTTATATATTAATATAGATATCTGATATACTAAATATCTGATATACTAAATGAGATATCTTATTTGATTGAAAAAATGAGATATCTTCTCTAGTAAATAAGATATCTTATATCCTATATATCTTATATAGCATATTAGAGATCTTATTCAGCATATATCTTATATATCGATTCAGATATCTTATATAGCATATATGATATCTAATATAGCATATAAGATATCTTAACTGACATATAAATATATCAGATATCTTATATATTATATATCTGATATATTAAATCAGTTATGGGATTGATAGAATAAATAGTAAAACGGCTTGCTGAGTAGCCGTTTTACTATTTATTATGAATTATATCAGTATCTTATATGAGATATCTAATATAAGATATTAGCATATCAGATATCTTATATCCTATAATAGATCCTATATAAGATAGCTGATATATCATATCAGATATCTTACTTAATTCAACATACAAGATATCTTATTTACCATACAAGATATCTTATTTCTTAAATTAGATATATCTTCTTATAGATATCTGATATACTAAATCAGATATCTGATATACTGAGATCTCTTACTTGAAAATATTAGATATCTTTAGTAAAAATAATATCTTATATCAGATACATTGTATAGCATAAGAGATATATATCAATTAGGATATCTTATATAGCTTATATCTTAATTGGCATGTAAGATATCTTATTTCTATATCTGATTTATCAGATATCTTATATATTATGTAAGATATCTGATATATTAAATCAGATATCTGATTTATAGAATTAATAGTAAAACAGCTTGCCATAGATATAAGTATCTATGCAAAACTGCATAAAACTCATTACTGATCGTAAAATTGTGCGGACTGAAGGAAGGACAGGCACTGAACAGTTTAACATAATGCCCTGACATTATAAGGCAAACGAGTTAACCGATTCACATTTTTCCTTGGCAGCGGCTTAGTACCCTAAGAGGTTAAGAAGTATTTCGTATACATATGTTGGCCAGTAAATGGCAACTGCCACTGAATCAGCTGAAGGGCAGTAATGAGCTTGGAAATGATTTCATGATCAATCTATTTGAAAGTTATGTCACGGGGTGAGCTTGGATTCGAACATGCAATCCTTGGATCTGCAATCAGAAGCACTAGAGATACTGCGTTTTAACAATACAAGGGTGTCATAGAAGTTCTACCATGTAATCGTCTCTTTCCGAAAAGGCAGGGTAACTGATACAGGAAAACACGCCTATATATTTTTGATCCCCTTAAACCCAACTTTTAAATAGCAAAACTAGGGTTAACAGGGGTATACATTATTTTTCTTATTTTGCTAAAAAAAACATAGATTGTGGGTACTCGTTAGAACCGCCTCGGCGAGGCGGTTCTAAGGAGTACCCACAATCTATGTTTTGAGAAGGAATATGAAAAATATCTCAATTTTTTACCTGAAAATTTTCCTTTTTTGGTTGAAAAATTTTCAATATATTTGTATAGGCGTGTTTTCGTAATGGATTCATAATAATAATAAAAACAACGTTAATCTTTGTGTTGTAAATATATTCTATATGTGACAAGAAAGAAGACAGCATTTTGGCCGTGTCAAGTGAAAACGTGCCTTCGGGCATGCACAAAATGTGCAGAGGCAGATCATCCTGCGCGCGCGCCAAGTATCATCCTGCGCGCGCGCCAAGTATCATCCAGCAAGCTTTTGCTCTCCTTCCATACATTCTGCAGTATCAATTTATTTTGTTGGGAGGACAGTGAAGGCCTAGATCAGACTGTGCGGAAGCGCAGTCTGATCTGGGCCTTCGCTATCCACACATTCCCGAACACACGTTTTCGCATGGCGGGGCCAATATGATAAGAAAAAATACATTATTTTACAAACCTTATCAAAGGAGCAAAATTTGATTCAACAATGCGAGAAATTGGCCCCTGTTACATGTTTGGTTTGTAGTTTAAGGGCCCAGTCAGCCCTATTAAAGCCATGTTGAGCCAGTCAGTTAACCTTCTCACACTTTTCCAGGCAGGCTTTGTCCTCTAAGCGGTTAACCAGTACTTGTGCTTATTTTATTTTTTTTTTGCAAGAAACAGAAAACAAAGACCTTCCTTGCACAGCAATCTCAATTTACTGCTCTAATTGGATCATTCGAAGTGAGAGAATGACCGTAGAAAATATTTCATGATCAATCTCCACGAAATAATGTTGCCGTACCCGACGTGGATCGAACCTGCGACCCCCTGATCACCAGTCGGACTCAGACGCACATCTGACTGAGCCACCAGGACATACGGGCAACAATGACCTAGAGCTGAGGAAAACCTTCGTGCTTTCAGTTGGTGTTGGAGTTCTACGGCCCAGTTGACATTATTATGGCCATGTCGAGCCAGTCAGCTTACCTAACCACACTCCTTTCCTGGTCAGGCTTAGTCCTCTAAGCAGTTAACCAGCACTTGTGCGCACATCCTTTCGCTAGAAACTGACATCTAAGACCTTCCTTGCATGCTTACAGAGCCAATGGAAAAATATCTGTACATGTAAGGAGTATTTGGTGAAAATATTTGAACATATTTTCTTATTTCTCCATTAAAACATATTTTGTGGGTACTCAGCGAGGGACTTCTAATGAGTACCCACAACATATATATTCTGGTGAATCCCTTCTAAAGAGCACCCATAAGATATGTTTTGTTGGAGAAACTGAAAAAGGAATCCCAGAGCTATAATCAAATACTCCTCCTTAAGAAGTTGTCTAAATATATCGACAAATGGAGCAGGCCCTGATCAGCAGTCTCATGTGAGCTTTTGCCAGAAGCATTTAGTACAGGGGCCATTTTTCCGCGTTGTGCATAATACGTACATGTATAAAACATCATATCTGATTTCTTTCTGAATACAAGCTAGTTAAAATACTTCATACAAATGAGATAAGTTTCTAGAGCTCAAAGCAAATAAACAACCAATCATATCATAAATACACTGCAAAAAAAACAACAACAAAAAAAAAAAAAAAAAAAAAGAAAGAAAAAAGCAAAAAAAAAAACAACAAAAGACAAAATTAAAAAAAACCCAGTAAAACACATCTTAAAAGTATGATCTTAGACTCGTCAAAAAAAAAAAAAAAAACACACAAAAAAAAAAAAAAAAACAAAAAAACTGCAAAATCCATCTTAGCAGAATCTGGAGGGAATAACCCTAGACTTGTTACAAGACAACAGAAACAATTGCAAAACACTTCGTAGATACTAAAAGTCAATGACTGTACACTGCTAAAAGTCCATTCAGTTAAGTCACTATCTGGAGTTGCATCACTGGAGTTTTGTACTTTCCCTGAAAGACAATACATGTACATCATAGTGTCTGGCTGGACTTCGTCTGAACAAGTCTCATCTGTTGGAAGTATGGCAGTCTAAAATGAGAACATAGAATAGTAGGTCTCATCTGTTGGATGTATTCCAGTCTAGAATGAACTCTGAGAGCACAGAATAATAGGTCTTATCTGCTGGACGTATGCCAGTCTAGAATGACCTCTGAGAGCATAGACTAACAGTCCCATCTGTTGGATGTATGCCAGTCTAGAATGACCTCTGAGAGCATAGACTAATAGTCACATCTGTTGGATGTTTGCCAGTCTAGAATGACCTCTGAGAGCATAGACTAATAGCCTCATCTGTTGGATGTATGCCAGTCTAGAATGACCTCTGAGAGCATAGACATAGTCACATCTGTTGGATGTTTGCCAGTCTAGAATGACCCCTGAGAGCATAGACTAATAGTCTCATCTGTTGGATGTATGCCAGTCTAGAATGACCTCTGAAAGCATAGACTAATAGTCACATCTGTTGGATGTATGGCAGTCTAGAATGACCTCTGAGAGCATAGACTAATAGTCACATCTGTTGGATGTATGCCAGTCTAGAATGACCTCTGAGAGCATAGACTAATAGTCACATCTGTTGGATGTATGCCAGTCTAGAATGACCTCTGAGAGCATAGACTAATAGTCACATCTGTTGGATATATGCCAGTCTAGAATGACCTCTGAGAGCATAGACTAATAGTCACATCTGTTGGATGTTTGCCAGTCTAGAATGACCTCTGAGAGCATAGACTAACAGTCTCATCTGTTGGATGTATGCCAGTCTAGAATGACCTCTCAGAGCATAGAATAACAGGTCTCATCTGTTGGACATATGCCAGTATAGGACCTCCGAGAGCATAGAGTAAGAGGTCTCATCTGTTGGACGTATGCCAGTCTAGAATGAACCCTGAGAGCATAGAGTAATAGGTCTCACCTGTTGGATGTATGCCAGTCTAGAATGACCTCTGAGAGCACAAAATAATAGGTCTCATCTGTTGGACATATGCCAGTCTAAATGGGAGTATGCCTGTACGCCTGTCAAGAATGACCTCTGAGAGCATAGAATAATAGGTCTCATCTGTTGGATGTATGCCAGTCTAGAATGTCCCCCGAGAGCATCAAATAAACTCATGAAATTGAAAACAGCTGAAGTGTCAAGATTTCCGAGCAAGACTTGCTAGGTTCGGCCAACTGTGCCTCATCATTAACCTTCATATAATTTTTTTCAAAACTCCTAGAATGGGCTCATTGATCACAAAGCATCACGAAAACGTACCTATATAATTTTGACCCCCTTAAACCCCACTTTTATATAGTAAAACTGGGGTTTACAGGGGTATACATTATTGTTGTTATTTCTGTTCAAAAACATAGATTGTGGGTACTCGTTAGAACTGCCTCATCGAGGCAGTTCTAACGAGTACCCACAATCTATGTTTTGAGCAGAAATATGAAAAATATCAGATTTTTTTATCTGAAAAATTGCCTTTTTGGTGGTAAAATTTTCAATATATTTGAACAGGCGTTTTTTTGTAATGTGGCCAACCATCACGAAAACATACTTATATAATTTTGACCACCTTAAAATCCACTTTTATATAGTAAAACTGGGGTTTACAGGGGTATACATTATTGTTGTTATTTCTGTTCAAAAACGTAGATCGTGGGTACTCGTTAGAACCTTGATGAGGCGGTTCCCACAATCTATGTTTTGAGCAGAAATACGAAAAATATCAGATTTTTTTATCTGAAAAATTGCCATTTTTTGGTGGTAAAATTTTCAATATATTTGAATAGGCGTTTTTTGTAATGGGGCCAACATATATATACTACACTATACTGAAGTAGGTAGAGGTTTTACTTCCCACAAATGGCACTGTTAGTGCCATAAAACGTCTCCAAGACTTGTATGAAAACAGCAGAAATGTCAAGTTTTTTTTCTTATTAAGCTGAAGTATCCTACTTTGCTCGAAAGCAGTTAGAAAAGTCTACCAGCTACAGAATGAAAAAAAATGTAGTAAGGGGTGTCAAAAGACAAATAAGCAGATCTTTAAAAATATTCAGTAAACAACCCATAAAATACAAGCAAATAGTTCAAAAGTAAATACTGCTGAAAAAAAAAATCCAGATCTATAAGGATGATGATTTCATCACGAAAACATGCCTATACAATTCTGACCCCCTTAAAACCCCAGTTTTACTATACCCCACTTTTATATAGTAAAACTGTGGTTTACAGGGGTATACATAATTTTTTCTTATTTCAGCTCAAAAACATAGATTGTGGGTACTCGTTAGAACCGCCTCGTTGAGGTGGTTCTAACGAGTACCCACAATCTATGTTTTGAGCAGAAATAAGAAAAATATCAGATTTTTTTTTATCAAAAAAATTTCCTTTTTTGGTTGTAAAAGTTTCAATATATTTGAATAGGTGAGTTTTCGTAATGTAGTGTTTTAAATGTCCCTTTCAACAATATTTAAATCATATCGAGGCAAAGGAAGGATGAAGATAAAAGGCTTAGTACATGAGCTGACTTCTGCCTCCACCGGGATTCGATCCCGGGACCTCGTGAATCTGTCGAGAGGGCTTACCACTCAGCTACCAGGACTGTTCTCTGTACTAATAAAGCATCAAACTTTTCAGCCCTGTACATTAAAAAAAACATGCCTATTCTAATATATTGAAAATTTTACCACCAAAAAAAAATGAAAATTTTCAGATAAAAATTCTTATAGTTTTCATATTTCTGCTCAAAAATAGATTGTGGGTAATCGTTAGAACCGCCTCACCGAGGCAGTTCTAATGAGTACCCACAATCTATGTTTTTGAGCAGAAATTAGAAAACTAATGTATACCCCTGTAAACCCCAGTTTTACTATATAAAAGTGGGTTTTAAGGGGTTCAAAATTATATAGGCGTGTTTTCGTGATGTAGACCAACAAGATATCTGTGCAAACAATGTAAACTCAGATCAGACGGTTCGTATCAAGCCGTTGTATCACAATCTACAGAGTTTGGTATGCTGTTCTAGATTTTATAACTGACATACCTCTATCTTTTATGTAGGCAGGGTGCAAATGCAAAGATGGAAGAGTCCACTTGAAAACTCAGGCCTGGGTTGAAAGTGTAAAATACATCACAAAAATGCGCCTATATAATTTTGACCCCCTTAAACCCCACTTTTATATTGTAAAACTGGGGTTTACAGGGGTATACATTATTTTTCTTATTTGCTAAAAAACATAGAGTATGGGTCCATGTTAGATCCGCCTCACTGAGGCAGTTCTAACAAGTTTCCACAATCTATGTTTTGAGCAGAAATATGAAAACTAAAAGAATTTTTCATCTGAAAGTTTTCATTTTTTGGTGGTAAAATTCTCAATATATTTGAATAGGCGTGTTTTCATAATGATATGAACAGAGTATACACTGAGAATACACTGTAGCAGTAAACGCTGTGTAGAGGACAAAAAAAACAAACAACAAAATAATCACAACTGACACAAATCTAGATTTCATAATTATGGCACATATATACAATTTACTAAAGAAAGGAAAACTCATACAACACATGCACCAGGCACAAGAGAAAATAACATATAGCTCAGATCTAAGTGGTCAGGTAGAAAACAGTAAAATGCCTGCTTTTAATACAACATATAAAATGTGGTGCGTAGTTGGATGGTGGCCAAAAAACATACCTTTACTCTAAGTATGTAGAACAAACAGTGTAGACCAAGATCAGATGCCAATAATTGGGCATCTGATCAGGGTCTATACTTTTTGACACACATCCATCTGCTGTTTTGACATCAATCAAAGGTAAAACAGACCTGCTGAAATTTAAGGACAAATATGGAAAGGTAAAGGTATGCCCATATATTTAATAGTTTCTAAGCTTTTTAAAAAGCTAAAATTGTAAATTGCACACGTAATAGTTCATTATTGGGTAGACTGGCTCCAGTCTCCAGTGACTTTATTTCTTTTTCTTATAATCCTGTTCAATAGTCCATTATAAAACCAATTTTTTTTTTTTTTTTTGGCCCTTTCAAGAATATTTTACTTATATCGAGCCGATTGTTCATCAAAGATGGGCGAAAACCTGAGAACCCAGGGAAAAACCACCTGACCATCCGTAAGCAGAACTTGGCTTTCCCACATGTGACCCGAGCGAGGCTCGAACCACAGCGGAGAGAAACCTAATGGATCAATAGTCAGCTCTCTTATCTACTAGGCTACGGGGGCCCCCCCATAAAACCAAAATAATATCATGACTATAAAGGCTGGTCATTAGACCAGCCTTTATAGTCGTGATATTATTTTGGTTAATTTTAGTGGATTATCAAACAGGGTTATAAAGAAAAAAATAGTCACTGGAGACTGGAGCCAGACTAGTTATTGGGATATCTCTCTTATGTGGAAGCCATGCTTTAGCAATGCTAACCACTTTAACCCTAAAAACACCATTCATAACTGCTGCATTTTGATTTTTTTTAGTCTTCCTAGAAATTCATATGAATTGTCTGTTAAAGACGATACACTGAACTGTCATGACTGATTTTTTAGCAAAAATAAAACAAAAGCAGACAATTCACAAAAAAAATATCAAGACTAAGTTTAATTTTGGTCGATAATAAAACCAAACTTTTTCAAAATGTTGTCTGCTTTAGCTGTGACTGGCGCTTTAAAGGTTAGACAAGTTTTCAGGATGTCAGTTTGACCACTGGTAATACAAACATATCTACTCTATTTTTGACATCTTTCAGAAAGTCCTTTTTTTTTTTGCCAAACACTTTACATAAAAGTAACTTTGCAAAGTTTTGTCATGATTTAATGAAAAACCATTTGTTGAAACTTCCTACATGTATACATGATAGTTTTTACCCTATTCAGTGTTTTAAAAAAATCAAATATTTTCACGTTTTCCAACAGTAAAATTGGCTGCAAATTATGCAGAAATCTCTAGGGTAGATAAACTTGTTTTCAACAAGTTCCTCCTGTTTAAATTTTCTGAAAGTTCACAACATTATCATGAAACATAAACTATTAAAATTCACCAAAAGAAAATTAAATAATATATCCTTAGATCAAACTTCCAAAATATCACTTCACTATAGAAACTGTATTGGTGATACAAATTTTTGCCATAAATTTAATTTTAGGCTAAATGTTTGAGAACAAACCACAGAAACAGAAAAAAGATGGTTTCTGATCATAACAAAATATTTTGATTTAAAACAGAAGGCCTGGCAAAAAGCGTCTTTCCAAGTGATGTCAAAAGGACATAAGTGCATTTGTATATCTAAAAAGTGATACCTGAATAGCAAACACAGTAGACTTTGATCAAATCTGTTTGTGAGTAGTTTGATCTGTGTCTACAACTACATGTACAGTGTGTATTCCATTATTTAGGGTAAACAAAGAAAGTTTAACAATACGTTAGAATATGAGCATTGCCATATAACAAATATGCCTCTGGAACCTATGTGGACACCAAAGGCCTAGCCCAGAATCATTGGATCACTGGAGAATGTACTGATGTATGATAAAGGTCCTGATCAGATTCTGTAGCTTTTCTGGCTCATCTGGATCTTTACTGTTCACATATGCCCCGAAGACACAGTTTACTGATGTAGCCCATTTGATGCTTGTTTGTGTGTGTTGAGGTTTTACGGCCCAGTCAACCCAATGGGGTCATGTCGAGCATGGTCATTTTACCTAACCACACGTTTACTGGGCAGGTTTAGTCCTCTAAGCAGTTAACCAGTATTGTGCACATTCTTTCGCCAGAAACTGACAACTGCCCTTCTTGAATCAGGGGAAGGGAGAGAATTACCATAGAAAATATTTCACGATCAATCTCCACGAAAGAATGTTGCCGACCTCGGCGGAGGTTGAACCAGCGACCTCCTGGTCTCCAGTCTGACGGCGCATCCAACTGAGCCACCGAGACCGGCACCCATTTGATGCACAACACGCGATAAGGGCCCTATGCAATCTGCGGACAAGGCAGGCCCTGATCAGTCTGCGCTAATGCGCAGACTGATCTTGGCCTTCCTTGTCCGCTTACAGAATAGAGAATGCCCAGATCAGACTGTAAGGATGCATATGCTCATCTAGACCTTGGCTGTTCGCACAGGATATAAGGACCTTTCTCACAGGCTGCACATTACATAGTGTATAGAAAAGATTGAAAACAAAGAAAAGATGATGATGATGATGATGATTTGGTGTTTTACGTCCCTTTCAACATTATTTTAGTCAAATAAAGATGACGGAAGGGTAATAATGAAAGACGCTGTGCAATGAAGTGCCATGCAGTCATGAACTGAATAACAAGTGTCTGCAGCAGGATTCTAACCCCAGATCTAATAATCCAATGACAGGAGTGTTGACCATTCGGCCACCAAGATGATTCACAAAGAAAAGATGATCGCGTTAGTACAAAACCAAATATATACATATTATATACAGAAGGCGTCCTGTAGAGGGTTCCTCGCATCCCAGAATACTATGAATTTTAGAAAAAAGTTTGTTTTTTTTTGTTTTACAAAAAAAGAAGTTTACAGTTTTGTTACCTTTTCTAAAATGTATTCATCTATATCACCAAAATAACAAATATGGCTCAGGATTGCAATACCCCATTTTGATATGAAAAATACCAGGAAAATTGTAAATGTACCCCAAAAAATAGTTCTTCAACTTCTCAGGATCAAATTACATGTATGCTCGCAAACTAAAGGAGCCACAAGGTCAGAACAAGTACAGTTGACTCTCGTTATCTCGACTTCGCTTATCTCGAATAACCGCTTATCTCGCAGTGAAAATCTGGTCCCTGTTTAACATGGAAATTTAATAACAGGTAACAAAATGTTGTGGAAAAGAGGAGAAATTGCTCCTGCAATTTCTCCTCTTTTCCACGATATTTTCAATACACTTGACTCTCGCTATCTCAAACACTGCTAACTCATACTACTGCTTAAGACAAACTAGACTTTCAATAATGTTGGTTTAGTTTTGCTTTATGTATTCTTTACATTTCAACTCCTGTTATCTCAAACTGAAAATTATGGTCCATCAGAGTTTGAGATAACAAGAGTCCAATGTAGTTTCGGAAATATGTGCCCAGCAAAGGTTCAGATTAGTATGCTCATTTGCACAGTTTGATCGTAATCTTCACTGTGCGCATTTTGGATAGCCAAGTTGCAGTTTCCTCATGCAGCCAATTAAGCATTGTCATTTTTTTCCAAAATCCCCGGGTAGACTTTATGTGCCTCATGGTATATATGCCTCATGGTATGAACATCTGGTTTGAAAATTAAGGGGGCAGAAGAAATTTGATAGATCTTCTCTGGGACTTCTTTTTGCAAAGGAGACTAACCACATTCTGTTTGATTTTCGGCAAACCAACCACATACATGTAGAGACTCTGTATAGAAATAAGTTTTGTTTTAAGATTATCATTAAAATGTTCCACAATCCCAGACTGAATTGCATAAAATCATACTTAAACCCTTGTCCTGCTGAGCCTGGATATACCCTGCCTTTGCAAACAGCGTAGATCCAGATCAGTTGGCTTCTGAAGAAGCCAACTGATCTGGATCTGCACTGTTTGCCATTAAAAATATGTGAATTTGAGACAACAATCCAGTTCAAGTAATCTGATTGGCTGAAAATTAGAAGTGGGTGTGGCATCTTAATTTATTCAGCAGGATAAGGGTTAAGGGGCTGATCCAGGATTATTTAATCAGGGTTAAAAATTTCTAAAGAGGTGGGGTAGATTTTATTAAACAATACTGTATTTAGCCTTAGTACTCTGACAGGCAAGTCTGATAAGTGTAGACACAGATCTGATGCTGCAGAATGCAGCATCTGATCAGGATCTATACTGTTAACTACTCGTCCAGCAACTTAAGACACATCCATACGTAGTAAAATGGATTTGGTCAAAGTTTAGAAGCTATAAGGTGTGTAAATATTTAAGGGAAAATACCATATCCCAAATATCATTTTTCCAAATTTTTCCAAAAAGGTGAACTTTACTCTTTTCTTGCTGAACACGACATGCCTTGTCTTAGCAAACAGTGTAGATCAAGATCAGTTGGCTTCTGAAGAAGCCAACTGATCTGGATCTGCACTGTTTGTCATTAAAATTATGAATTTCTATCAAAAACCGGATCAAGTAATCTGATTGGCTGAAAATTAGAAGTGGGCATGGCATCTTAATTTATTTAGCAAGGCAAGGGTTAATAGAACCCTAAACCCCCCCTTCTGGATCTGCCCCCAGGACTGCCAGAAATATATGGTACATGTATTTTAGTCCATTTGGTGTATGCAGTAAAACAGTCCTCTGCTCGACCATGTGTCAAAGGCATCTGATGCGCTAGCCCTGATAACCGCCATAAGATTCCATTCTGTCAACGGCAGACTTCGCACTGGAAATCATAACAACCAGTACAATAATCAGGATCACAACCACAGCCGTTCCCAGGCCGATACTCAACAGCGTCAGAATCTTGGCTTTCTTTGTATGGTTGCTGATAAGCTCACCGTCTCTCTCCCAGTCCACGGCATGATTAGCCTGAAAAGGACATAAACAAGTGGCTCAAGTTAACCTGGTTTAGACTGAATTTTTTAGCTGAGGTTTTACGGCCTGGTCAATCCATTAGTGTCATGTTGAGCAGGTCAGTTTACCTAACCAAACTTTTCCTTGGCAGGACTTAGTACTCTAAGCGGTTAACCAGTACTTTCCTTAGCTAGTAACTTGAGACTGAATAAACTCTCCTACATTATATACCTGATGATTCGAATTTCAGTTTTAGATACATATGTCAGGCTATGTGATTAAAATATTCCTAGAGAAAATAGCTAAACTATTTGCAAACAGTGGAGACCATGATCTGACATCACATTCTGCACTGTCTGATCTGGGTCAGCCCTGTTTGCCAATTAGCTTGTGAGCATCTTCAGACTAAACTGGGCTAACATGAATTTATAATACACCACACCTCTATTTATTTACTATTGTTGGGGTCCAAAGCATAAACCGTGTTAGTTATACAACCGTGTATCCAAACAAAAATGTATAGATTATACAGAAAAATGACCATTTAAGGTCATTTTTCTCTATAATCTATACAGTTTTGGGATCCATCTTTGAATTGTGTTGTATCCAAAACCGTGTTATAACAAACTGTGTTATAAAGAGGTTAATGTGTAATCAGAGCAGCAGCTGGCCTAAAGTTTTTTTTTTGCCTTGGGATCACTGGACACATTTTCTGTGATATTCATGGGATGACGGAGCTTGACCTAGTTTGTGACAAAAACTGTCAATGACAGATCTGTTTGATTTCATTTTTTGGCTGGGACCCTACCATAGGCTATTCAAATTTTGATGTTTGTTTTGGCCAAGCAGAGTCATTACAAATTGTTTTGACCATTGAATTTTCAAAATGGCCTATCAGATTTTCAAAATGCCTATCAGAATTTAAAAAAAATGCATCGAAGTGAACGGTACATAATTGGCCCATTTTAAGGGCCCAGTTAAGATTATTTTGAGCTAGGAATGTCATTGCAGTTTGGTTTCTAAGAAATCGAGTTCCGTGTAAGCTGGGTGTGAGGTGTACATATGCAGCCTTGCAAACCTGAATGCTGGCATATGAAGAGTCTTGATTAATTTGTTTGTGTTGAGGTTTTACGGCCCAGTCAACCCAATGGGGTCATGGCGAGTGCGGTCAGTTTCTGAAGTGGACTCTTCCATTCTTGAATTTGGACCTGTCCACTGCAATGATGCAAACAGGGGTTTTAGTCTAAAATCAAAAACAGAATGGCAAACACATCACGAAAACACGCCTATATAATTTTGACCCTGTTAAACCCCACTTTTATATAGTAAAACTGGGGTTTACAGGGGGTATACTTTATTTTTCTTATTTTTGCTCAAAAACATAGATTGCCGGTACTCGTTAGAACCGCCTCATTGAGGCGGTTCTAATGAGTACCCGCAATCTATGTTTTTAGTAGAAAGATGAAAATTATCCGAGATTTTATCTGAAAATTTTCAATTTTTGGAGGTGAAATTTTCTATATATTTCAAAAAGCGTGTTTTCGTAATGAGTAAAAATTCTGATGGGACGGTTCATTACGATCCATCTTATCTGGATCTACAGTTTGCATTAGTACAAGACCACTCAAGAACATGCAAAGGTTTTGGTTTTGGCCTGCTGGGCTGAAAGGGTAAACTGCAAGTAACCTGCGTGTACTGTTTTCAAATACAGTCAAACTTCGATGGCTCGAACCCCTTTGGGACCATGAAAATTTGTTCGAGACAGCGGTAATTCGAGTCTCGGAAGGCTACCATTAGTGCCACACCAGGAGGCACAATGGAGATAATTGTGGGATATCTTTTCGGTGTTCTATATTTTAAATGTATGTTGTGTGTACTCATTAGAATTGCCTCATAGAGGCAATTGTAATTACTACATACAGCATACATTTACAAGATAAAAGAAGAGAATCTCCCTAGATTATCCGTGTATCGTATTTGGAGGAAATCCCTGAGGACTCAAGAACGTGTTCGACCCATCCATGGTAAACGAGCCATCGGGGATCGAGCCACTGAAGTTCTACTGTACATCTAATACCGGAGTTTTCAGAGAAAACAGATGTCCTCCAACCATGAATTTTCAGTCTATCTACTGCTGTGACCTTGAAAATTACATGCAGGTCAAGGTCATCAAAATCTAATTGGTTCTTTGTTATGTCCCAATGATATATCCGAGAATCCAACCACTGGCTAACAAGATATTGTGCAGACAAGAAAGTGTCAGGCCGACGCTGACTCCAACGCAAATGCGAACGCCAACACGATCTGCACCAAAATCAATATGTCTCCCTGCCCGTAGGTTGGGGGACATCATTTTTGACAATAGGATGAAAAAATGTTGACATAGCGAGTGAAAACATTATATATACACGTAGCCCCTTATGTTGCATTTAGAAATGTAGCACTTTAGCATTAGTTAACGAATACTTTAAAGCTTAGGCAGACGATTCACATGAAATGTCAAACCTTATTTTCTTTGTAAAAAAAAAAAAAAAGAAAAAAAAAAATCAAAATGTGGTTGTGCTTAGTGCATTATGTGGCTAGGGTTGTATACAGCCTCGTAAACTACATAGCTCTATATAAGAGACTAAATAAAACCGCGACTCCTATTTTTGTTCTTTTGTCGTGTTCTTCGTTTCCAAAGGCAACCGTATAGACTTTTTATTTTACTTCACTGTAGGTGTTTAACCCTTAAAACGCCAAGAAAACCTGCATCTGAAAATGTTATCTGTTCATGCCGTCTGCTGAAAATTCTTGCAAACTTTTCAAACCTACTTTTGCATACAGGCAAACAGTGTGGACCCAGATCAGACTGCTCCTAAAGAAGCAGTCTGATCTGGGTCCACACTGTTTGCAGAAATGACCTGTAAAGTAACCGGCAGAAGACAAAGCATATGACAATAGCTGTGACTGGCGCTTTAAGGGTTAAGTATCATTGGCGACCGTAAAACCTCTCCCCATACTTCATCATAGTGCAGATTATATTTTATTTCCTTTGGCAGCCCATTCTGGTTAGTTTGAAAATAGAACTAAGCCAGTAAAAGGGGGCCTATACAAAACCACAAGCTACATAGCTGTATATTAAGAGACTTAATAAAACCGAGTGTCTGATTTTCGTTCTTTTCTATATTCTTTATTTCCAAATGCAGATAAAAAAGTGTTGTAACATTTCAAAATTTCATCAGAAAATGAACTTACCCTAATGGAATAATACATGGCACAGATTCCTGTCCAGCAACAGCACATATACCCGATCACAGAACAGATGAACCAATCGAAAGGTCGGGCCTTGTACCTCACTGTATGCGCCTCTTGAGCCTGCAAAATGGATCACTGTGTCACATGATGTTAACTGAAACCAATCACGAAAACACGCCTACATAATTTTGACCCCCTTAAACCCCACTTTTATATAGTAAAACTGGAGTTTTCAGGGGTATATATTATTTTTCATATTTCAGCTCAAAACATAGACTGTGGGTACTTGTTAGAACTGCCTTGCCGAGGCGGTTCTAACAAGTACCCACAATCTATGTTTTGAGCAGAACTATATATATATATGAAAAGTATCAGAATTTTTTATCTGACAATTTTCCTTTTTTGGTTTTAATTGATTGATTGTGTTGGGGTTTAACGACACGTCAACCCTTGAGGGTCATTTTGTGTCGTCTCCCAGAGAAAGGGAGAAAAGAGATAGAAGAGAGAGTAGAGGAGATGAAAGAGAGGGACAGGGAAGAAAGAGGAACAGGAATGAAAGTGAAGAAACAGAAGAAATAAAAACATTCCCCCTCTACCCTTACCCACTACAAGGATAGCAGGCCTTGCCCAACTGTAAGCCAATATCAGTTTTTTGGTTTTAAATTTTCAATATATTTGAACAGGTGTATAATTTTTGTAATGCTACGGCTAGTATTAGCTTTTACAAAAAGCTTGGTCAACACTCAGCACACAATGTGTGCTAAGCGTAGATCAAGCTTTTTTGTGAAAGCTAATGCTTGTTTATAATAATGTTGAGCAGTCCATGGGAAGTAGCATTGGACTAGCTCGACATAACCTTTTACAAAGTGTTTCTGATGCAGTGACAAATATTGAGATAGACAATAACCAGTCACAGTTAACAGATGGCACTCAGGGCCCAGTTGTTCAAAACCTAACTTATCATTAAAACTTTGATCATTAAATATGGCATATACGCTAACATTTTTGCTTAAAAAATGTGAGCAGCTTTTGCATTTGCAAAAGCTACTCACATTTTTTCAGCAAAAATACCTGTGAATTAGATATTGTATTTACTAGAACAGGTAACATACTGTGTTTTCTCTCTTAGAGAATTTGACCCCAACTTCCCGACTATTACCATATCAAAGTCGGGTTAGTGGGGTATTGCATTTCCATATGTTTGCGATGACCGAGACCATAAAATTCTGCCCAGATACCAATAAAATGATGTTATGTTATGCAATTAGTTAATACTGATAAAACAGTTAACTAGAAACCACACACAAAATTCTTAAATATAAAACACAATGAAGTAGCTCAAAACCGATTAAAAAAAAATCAAATTACACTTTTTAAACGGTTTCCTATGTTAAAAAATAAAGATTTTAAGACTACATACCACAGTGCAGGGAACCAGTATTATCAGAGAAAAGCAGACCCCCAGGTAAATCTTGTAATACCACCCACACATAATACAACAAAATTCATTAAAATGATTTTTTGAATGGCAAGAAACCTTCCCTAGAGGGATGACAGTTAATCAGAATTATGCAAGAACACTGTAGTTAACATTAACGGAAACATATGTTTTGGATTTTTGATAATATCCACACCACATGTTCTGTGAGGAAATAAGAATAAAACAAGACTTTTCCTACAAATCATTCTGCTCACTGAGGAGCCTTCATAACAGCAAAATTATTTTAATGGCAACATTTTTAGTAACAAACAATGTTAAACATTGTTGTGACCCGGGTTCGCTGTATTCTGATGCCATAAAACACACTTAGCTTCTTACCGTATCCTAGAGTTAAAAAAAAAATTCCTCTGAATATCTGAGGATTTGCAGAAAATGCTGTGAGTGAGTGAAAAATTGTGCAGCCTCTGATCATACTGTTCCCTTTTCAAGGTAAGTTGGATTTATATTTTGCAATTTTGACCATTAGAGTTAGTGGGTGACAAGACTGATGAATTGCAATTATGACCATTCGTGTTAACCCTTAACCCTTCTCTTGCTGAACATGACATGCCCTGATTTAGCAAACAGTGCAGATCCAGATCAGTTGGCTTCTGAAGAAGCCAACTGATCTGGATCTCCACTGTTTGTCATTAAATACATGAATTTCTATCAAAAACCCGGATCAAGTAATCTGATTGGCTGGAAATTAGAAGTGGGCATGGCAACTTAATTTATTCAGCAAGACGACAATACCCCTCCATTATCGTGTCACAGGCAGAAAACTCTGTCAAAAATTGACGAAATTTGCTAGGCAGACAATTCACATGCAATGTCAAGCTTTATTTTATCAAAAAAATAATCCAAAACTTAGAATGTCCCCTGCTGCAGGATTGCTTTAGCACCCTTGTCCTGCTGAATAAATTAAGATGCCACGCCCACTTCTTATTTTCAGCCAATCAGTTTACTTGATGCAGGTTGTACTGAATGACAAACAGTGCCGATTCAGATCAGTTGGCTTCTTTTAGATCTGGATCTACACTGTGTGCAAGTGCAGATTAAGATCAATTGGCTTAAGAAGCCAACTGATCTGGATCTACACTGTTTGCAAAGGCAGGGCATATCTGGGTTCAGCAGGATAAGGATTAATGGGTGACAGACAACAGCTAGAGCTTGCAACTTGTGTTAATGCTACATGTAGCACTGTGGGTAAAATTTTCAGCATATGACATATTGTAGTATCTCTGATTTTTCCCAGGAAACAGGTTTTGACACTTCATTCAAATTCTCACAATGGAGACAATTTTCATGCTTGGGGGGGGGGGGGAGGGGGGGGGGAGGGGAGGGGGGAGGTTGGGGGGAGGGGGGTGGGTAACTTCCTATATATGGCATAGTACGGATATGCTTGCCGAATAGCCTCCTTTTTCAGCCCTGCCAGGTATATGATTGGCCCCCTTTTTTTCAACAAAAAGTATATGAATGGCCCAATTTTTCTGGATTCCTATGTGAAAGGCCCCATTTTTTTCTGACATCCTGGTATATGCACATATTTTTCGCTCAGAGATTTTTCGAGGCTGCTTATCCTCTTGGTATTATATGAATTCACTGTGATATTTGTGTAATAACCAGCAAAAAATGGGTACAAAAAATCAAAGGGCAGTATATGAATAGGTCAACATTTTGGATGATCAAGTATATGAATGGGTCCATTTTTTCCGAAGGCCAGGTATATGAATGGGGTGGGTTTTGAAATACTGGCTCGCACACCCGTACCAAAATTACCCCTGTTACCCCCCCCACCCCCGAGCTTTCATGAAATGTTGAATCCTGTTTTCTGGAAAAAAAAAGAAGACAGAAATATCATCAATTTGGTTGCCCATAGGGTGGTAAATGGTAACCAGAGACAATACCATATTTAGTTGCAGTTTCGAGGCTTTGCTTCAAAGGGTTAAATGTACACTAATTTTGGTCGTTACATGAACAGTAATTAGAATGTGCAATGCCCAAAGCCAAATGTTGGCTATCGTGTCGCTAATCAGGGCCTTGTTTGCCGCTAAATACTGGATATTGTAAAATATATGGATAAGCTCAGAAAAAAGTGATCATGAGAGGCATATCAAAGCCTTCACTGTTGGCACAGGCAATACGGCCAGAGTATTTATTCTTTTTTTTATTTAAGGTTTACAGGTGAGCTTGCCAAGTGATTTTACCTCTGGAAAAATAAAATTTGCATTTGGAAGTTTATTATTTTATGTCCCTACCCTTCAACTTTTATTCTGAAATATTGCATTTTAATATGTATTTTAGTTTGAAAATAATTTTATTTGATCAATCAAAGTTCTCATATTTTTCTATTTATTCCTCCCTCCCGACAGCAACTTTTTAAGAAATCTGCTGTAAACCTTAAAAAACCCCAAAAAACTCTGGCCTAATTGCCCATTTCATATGTTCAGCATATTAAACATAAAGCCATTTATGAGATGAGGTGAAATTGGAAATGATGATGATGACATAACATACTTCAAGTCATATCAAGACAAAAACTAGGAAACGTCCTTATTTAACCACCTCTAGATTAAGTGATATCCAGATAAAAGTTTCTTATTTCTACGTCCAAATAATTTGTGGATACCTTGTTGTAGCTTCTCATCTTCTAACGAGAACCCATAACATATGTTTACATCAAAAATAAGAATGTATGCAAGTGCTAAGATTCACTGGTTGTATAGGTTGTATAGGACCAATAGTTACTAAGAAACTGACCTAATCTCAAAAACTTAACATAGTCAGCGGACTGTTAAATATAGGTCGAGGTCAAATATGGATGACTGCATTTAAGAGGCCATGCTAAGATGTATGCAAGTGCCAATTATCACTGCTGTAAGATCAATAGTTACTGAGAAACTGACCTACCGGTAAATGGGGAAAAAATAAAAAAGTCACTGAAATATAGGTCATAAATGACCCAGCTCAAATAAAAGACCTCTAGAGTGTTAACAAGGTTTTCCTTTGATTGGTTTGGTGACCTAGTTTTTGACCCCAAGTGACCCAGTTTCGAAAAAGACCTAAAGAACATCAAGAGAAACATTTAGAGCATGAATCATGATGATCACTTCAAAAATGTTAACATGGTTTTCCTTTGATCTGGCCCGGTGAGCTAGTTTCTAATCCAAAGTGACCCAGTTTGAAGTCGACCTTAAAGTACATCAAGACAAACATTTTGAGCATGATTCATGATGATCACTTCAAAAATGTGACCACTTGAGTGTTAACATGGTCTTCCATTGATTTGGCCTGGTGACCTATTTTTTTTTACCCCAAATGATCCAGTTTCAAGTTTGTCCTAGAAATCATCAAGACAAACATTTTGAGGAAGATTCAGGATGATTGCTTCAAAAAAATGTGACCTCTAGAGTGTTTACAAGGTTTTCCTTTGATTTGGCCTGGTGGCCTAGCTTCAAACTTGACCTAGAAATCATCAAGGCAACATTTTGAGCATGATTCATGATGACTGCTTCAAAAAATGTGACCTTTAGAGTGTTAACAAGGTTTTCTTTTGATTTTGCCTGGTGACCTAGTTTTTTAACCTAACTGACTCAGTTTCAGACCTGACCTAGAAATCATCAAGGCAAACATTTCAAATGATATTTATGATGATCACTTCAATAATGTTACCTCTGGAGTGTTAATAAGGTTTTCCTTTGATTTGACCTGGTGACCTAGTTTTTTACCCCAAGTGACCCAGTTTCAAATGTGACCTAAAATTCATCAACACAAACATTTTTGAGAAAAATTCATGATGACTGCATCAAAAATGTGACCTCTAGAGTGTTAACAAGATTTTCCCTTGTTTTGACTTGGTGACCTAGTAGCTTTGACCCCGAGTGACCCAGTTTTGAATTTGGCCTAGATTTTAGGGGCAACATTATGAACAAGTTTCATTAAGATTGGGGCAAAACTGTGACCTCTAGAGTGTTAACAAACTGATTGTTGACAACGGATAATGAATGACGGATGATGATCAAGGATGAAGGACAGAGGATCACAATAGCTCAGCCTGAGCATTTGCTCAGGTGAGCTAAAAACAATGCTGCTTATTTAAAGTTATGACATTAGGGCATAAACACATTGCAAAGAAGCGGGGCCTAATACACAATCTGACCCTATGATCAGACTGCGCCTTGGCACTTTACATCCTTTCAGTTTGTAAACTTCACCAGGTGATTTTACTTCCCTGTTAACCCATTGAAGATTGAATGAATGCACCAACACTATATTTTGCAAGGTTCTAATTACAATTTTAGGTATGACAGGCTATGTGATCTAGATAATCCTAGAGAAGAAAGGTTTAACTATTTGCAAGCAGTGGAGACCCTGATCAGATGCCACTTTCTGTGGCATCTGATCTGGGTCTGCACTCTTTGCCAATTACCCTTTTAGGCATCTCCAGACTACAATGGGTTGAGAAAATACTTAACAAAAAGTATTGATTATTTTCTTATATCTTTATCATGAAACAGTATGAGCCGCATCATGAAAAAACATATCTTCGGACATTTTTGGTGAGCGAAGATTCAGAGCAGCATGTACATTCACAGTCTTTACTGGATCAGAATCTTCACTGGACAAATTTTGGATAGTCATGAATGCAACGTTTCTTTATGCTGACAACATAGACTCTGATCAGACTGTGCTGATGCACAGGCTGATTTGTGCGTTCTCTGGGCAAACAGTCAGAAGGTTTCTTTTTGCATGTTGCATTTTTTTTTTTTTGCAAACTGTAAGACTGCACTGGAGCAGAGCAAACAATATTTTACCATGCCACAACACCAGGAGGTCGCGGGTTCAACCCCCGCCGAGGTCGGCAACATTCTTTCGTGGAGATAGATCATGAAATATTTTCTACGGTCATTCTCTCCCTTCCGCTGATTCAAGATGGGCAGTTGTCAGTTTCTGGCGAAAGAATGTGCACGATACTGGTTAACCGCTTAGAGGACTAAGTAAACGTGTGGTTTGGTAAACTGACCATGCTCGGCATGACCCCATTGGGTTGACTGGGCCGTAAAACCTCAACACAAACAAAAACCATGCCACAACAGTTTTTAGGCAAATGCTAAGGAGTATGCACAATATGTTTTTTGGTGTAAAAATTAAAGTACATTTAGGACACCACTTATAAGAGGCCATGAGACTTCTTGACAATTTTAGGAAAACAGGTTTCTTTTTATCATGTACTCACTGCAATCTCCTTAAGACAATGCCTATGTACGTCTATGTCTGTTTGTTTGTGTTGAGGTTTTACGGCCCAGTCAACCCAATGGGGTCATGTCAAGCACGGTCTGTTTACCTAACCACAGGGCAGGCTTAGTCCTCTAAGCGGTTTATCAGTATTGTGCACATTCGCCAGAAACTGACAACTGCCCTTCTTGAATCAGCGGAAGGGAGAGAATGACCGTAGAAAATATTTCACGATCAATTTCCAGGAAAGTATGTAAATCTAAAATACCAGCCTCACCGTAAGAAAGTATGTCTGGTAAAAAAAGTATTCTATTTGCATAGCAACAGATAAGGCACTTTTTACAGCCAAAAAATGCTGATTCTTTCTTATTTCTCGACGAAAACGTATGTTGTGGGTACTCATTAGAAGCGCCTCAGCGAGGTACCCACAACATATGTTTTCGTCGAGAAATAAGAAAAATATTATGTGGATACCCTTCTTATCTGTAGCTATGTATTTGTATAAATCCTCACAGAAAATACAAAACAGAACATAGCAAGTATGCCATTCACACAAAGGGATCCTGAAGAAAGTCAGCTGACTTATTTGAATCGGTATCCTTTGGAAATGTGTTTTTGGGGCATCTGTGCCAGACAGATAATGTCCAGATCAGTCTGTATACCGGAGTCTGATAAGGGCACAGTATATACTGTAGAATATACTAATTATGCTGGGCAATTTGAAAAGCTTTGATTGACTGGTTGAGGTTTTATGGCCCAGTCAACCCATTAGGGTCATGCTGAGCCAGTCAGTTAACCTGACCATATTTTTACTGGGCAGGTGTAGTCCTTAACCCATTGTAGACGGAACAGACTCTCCCACACTATATATATTGGAAGACTACAATTTCAATTTTAGGTACGTCCGGCTATGAGATTTACATATTCCTAGAGAAAAATGGCTGAACTATTTGCAAACAGTGGAGACCCTGATCAGACGCCGCGTTCTGTGGCATCTGATCTGGGTCTGCACTGTCTGCCAAGTACCCTTTTATGGATTTCCCGACTACAATGGGTTTCGCCATTACATGTCACTGCAGAAAGGCTTTGACCAGACTGCATGATTCTGTTGGCTAATATGGATGTTTCTTACCTCTATAAACACATATTCTAATGGCACTGTTAAGGGAAAATAATACATTTGCAGGGCAAGCAACTCAAAACTGGTTTGTAGTCCATCTGAAAAGGGATCTTCTTTGGGAGCAAATTCTTTCCTTTCAGAGCAGTTCCCTTTGCAGAAGGAGTTTGATGGGCTATGCAGGAAAGCAAATAGAAACCCGTAAATATTTGAAATGCAGCACAACTGGTTTCTGATATGATAATTCTCAATCATAAATCAAGGTTAATATTTAGAATCAAAAGCCAAGCGATAAACATCTTTCCAAGGGATGTCCAATGCACAGTAGGCTACATGTACCGCCACTATGTTAAAGGGAAACGCAAGGTTGGTAAAGAATGAATCTGGCATAGCAACAGATAAGGCATTTTTTTCATCCCAGAAAATGCTGATATCTTTCTTATTTTTATCCACGAAAACATACATTGTTGGTACTCATTAGAAGCGCTCTGATGAGGCACTTCTAATGAGTACCACAACGTATGTTTTCGTGGAGAAATAAGAAAAATATTATGTGGATACCCCCTCTTATCTGTAGCTATGATCTGGGATGAAACATATGAAATCATGCATTACCTGATGTAAATTTGATCAAAATCAGACATTTTACTTCAAAGCTATTATCAACTTAAGGACTTGCTAATTTAAATATTTACTGAGGGTCTAAACATTTAATTAAAAATTCTTTCTGATGCATACATATATTACATACATTTATCAAGATGTTGCATATTTAATAAAGATTTAATGACTTCAAGAGGCCTCATTAAATATTCCAAATGTTAAGGTCTTGCGTCTCACATTCTTCACCAACACTGCATTTCCCTTTAAACTAGCCATGTACTAGCTCCAAAATAAAGCCAACTCCAAGAAAAATTATAAACTCCAGATATTAAAGGGGTGTTTTTCAATCGAAAAGTACAGTTTTCTTTTTTTCATTTCTCCATAAAACATATGTTGTAGGTACTCATTAGAAGCATTGAGGCCCTTCTAATGAGTACCCACAACATACACCACAACCTCTTAATAACACTATTGTTGGGGTCCATAGCATAAACCGTGTTAGTTAAACAACCGTGTTATATCCAAATGAAAATTTATAGATTATATTGAAAAATGACCATTTATGGTCATTTTTCAATATAATCTATACATTTTTGGGATCCATCTTTGAACCCTGTTATATACAAAACCGTGTTATAACGAATCATGTTATAAAGAGGTTGTGGTGTATTTTTTTCTGGAGAAATAAGAAAACTATTATGTTGATACCCCCTCTCATTTGGAGCTTTGTAAATACCAAATTAATTAGCTCCGTGTCACTATTCCCATTGTACTGTTGGTTGTACATGTCTGTTCCTGCGTAAGGCTGCTGGCCACCTACAAACCAAAAACAGAAAAAGCCACTATCAAGCCTGCATGTTTAGTGAAACCATTAGCTCTCGATAAAACCCCTTTTCAACCAAATCATATAAATTATTGATACATTTCTTATTTTTCCACAAAGACGTGTTGGTACCAATTTAACATAGGTCTAGATAAGAGTGGGTGGGTATCAGGTTAATAGATTTCTTATTTCTCGATGAAAACATATGTTGTGGGTACTCTTTAGAAGTGCCTCACTGAGGCGCTTCCAATGAGTACCCTCAACATATGTTTTCGTCGAGAAATAAGAAAACTACAGTGTATAGATACTTTTTTGGTTGAAAAAAGCACCTAATCAAGAGCTATGAATTAGAATGGTTTACCGTGCCTCTTTGGAAAAGAAAGATTACATTACAATGCATCAATACTGATGTGACGTTACATGAACCTCATGTACCTGCTACAATGCCTATTTTCCTGGAAAAAACACGAGGAAATTCAGCAGCTTTTGGTTGAAAAAGGCCTTACCCAGAGCGTTGGACAAATAGAATAATGCCAGTTATTACCATACTAATCAGCTCTGTGGCATCATTAGAGTTGTACTGCTGGTTATACAAGTCTGCATCAGTGAATTGTGTTCCACCCTGTCTTCCTGAAAAAGAACGGCCCAACTGGCACATGACATTTATATTAAGCTGCATTAATGTCGATGCAGTGTCATACGGGCATGTTTATATGCCACATTAACACTGATGCATCATAATGTGGACATGTATGGTGTTTATACAACGTCGTATTGATGTCGTTGCAACATCATGACTTTGATTCGACGTTAATGCACAATTGCATAATGCCCTGTGCCCACTAGGTCCCCATGGGCCAGTAAACATGCAATCCTGTATGTGTAACAAGACTTCAACTAGACTTAAATTTACCCTTTTCAAACTGAATTTTCACCATAACATTTTAAATAATAGTTTTCACGAAAACTAATGAAGACAAAGGCTGTAGATGAAGACTTTCTGCTTGCCTTCTTCCACAAAATCAATACAGGAGCAATTGACCTAGACAAATTAAAAAACATATTTGGCCTCAGCACCTGGATTAACACTTAATACCATGCTGAGGGTAAATTCAGCTGATGACAAACTGGGCCCAGTTGTTCAAAGCTTACGATGTCGTTAGTTAACAATTCATTAAAATTTAAACCAAGTGATACGCAAATATGCTGAAATTTTTTGTTGAAAGAATGTGAGTAGCTTTTGCAGTGCAAAAGCTTCTCACATTTTTTTCAGAAAAAAAATATCAGAATATTATATATTGAATCTGCTAAAATAGTTAACGAAATGACCCTTAACGAGCTCGTTAAGCTAACAACGCTTTGAACAACTGGGCCCTGATCATAATTTTCTTACTTTTCCTTAAAAAACAGGATTCTGACACTTCATGCGAATTGTCTTCTTATGAGACACTTTGCATGAAGTGTCAAATCCTATTTTCTAAGTAAAAATAAGAAAAATGTTTCAAAATGCCATCTGCTGAAATTTTTACCCAAAATGCAAAGTATTAAGACAAACTTATTATTGTACAACAGCCTACATATATAATACTGTACTACCCTGAAGCCCTACAGTGTTCTCCACTACCATCCCGTGAACAATCCCCTGTGCAGTACATTAATTGCTATAGAGACCAGATGTGGAGTTCAAGGCCCAGTTGTTCAAAGCGTCATTAACAAGCTTGTTAAGGGTCATTTCGTTAACTGTTTTAGCGGATTCAATATACAATATTCTGATATTTTTTGCTAAAAAAAATGTGAGTAGCTTTCGCACAGAAAAAGCTACTCACATTTTTCAGCAAAAATTTCAGCATATTTGCGAATCACTCAGTGTAAATTTTAATGATTCATTACAAGAGTTTATCTTTTTTTTCTCTTGAGTAAACATTGCCCTCTTAAATAAAAAACAAAAATATCAAATGTTTCCTCATTAAAGCCTTTTTCTTAATATTCAATTTATCACCCCATTTATTTTTGGTCTGTCTGTCTGAACATTTCTGATTTGTCTTCGAGTATACTGACCTAATGATTTTCTGCAGTACCTTTTTGGTATATACTGACCTCATAGTATTCCAGAGCTCCAGATAAGGAGTATTTTTTAACAAAAAAAAGTGCCCATATTAAAAAAAAAAAAAAAGTGCTTGTATTATGGACATGCAACATACATTTTATGGAGAAACAACAATAAGAAACCATAATCCATTATGGTTTCTTATCTCATATATCATCATCATAATCTGATTTTTGATTAATGTGCAGGTACAGGGGCATCATCCACATCAGTGGGCCCCATTCCAGATAGCTGGTTTGCTGCATGCATGGCAGATCTCACACCAGATCTCCACATATTTCTACCATGAGGGTTGATAGCTGAGAGCTTCCACTATCTGCAATCCCTGTCTGTCAGCTGCTTCCATATTATCTTGGGCCTCCCAGGCCCATGCTTTCCCTCAACCTGTATGTGAAAGGCTGTTGACTGCATCATTAGAGTGTTCCACATGTCTATACCAGCGGAGCCTTCTCTCCTTCAGAATGAGGTCCAGATCCTTAATGCCAAGCCGCGCAAGTAGCTCATTGGACCTGGTTGTGACAACCTCTTGCGCCTGATGTTGCAGACCTGTCTGATCACTGCCCTGTCAATCTGCTGCATACGTTGGAGGTTTGGTTTTCTCAGTGGCTAAGTCTTACTGGCATGGAGCATTGCGCTCCGCACACAAGAGCTGTACACACGGCCACGTGTCTTGAAAGAGAGGTAGTGTGAAGAGAGAACTCAGGTAGCAGCTCCTTGAACTTCTTCCAAGCAGTTTTCAAACCTGTTGTGGTTGAAAGTTCACAGCCACCTGCTATTGAGAGCGTAGGATGGCCTCATCCCAGCAAAAGGAAGCTACCATCTCCAGCTTGTCAGGTCTGACTTGGACTTCCCTCTGTGGTCTGCCGTCCAAGGGGCATGCAGTTCCCTGGCACCGTGTACATCTGTAGTCAGGGTCCTTTGTCAAGCGCTTGAGCCCACTGCATTTCTTGTGCACCCAGTGCTTGCAGCTATTGCAGAAGATGCTGTTGCTGCCCTCTCCAGTGCGACAGACAGCGCATGGAAACTGGCCTAACTCTGAAGGAGGTCCAGGCCCATACCGCAGATCATGATCATCTTTCCTGCATTTACTTTCAGTCCTTTCTTTTCCATTGCTTCTTTCCAAGTCAAGAGCCTCCTGACACATTCTTTGAGGGATTCTGCAATGATAACAAGGTCATCGGCATAGAGGTCCTCCCAGGGGACCCCAGAGCGGAACTCTCGTGATAAGGCTTCAAGCACAATGATGAAGAGAAGCGGGCTGAGTACTGAGCCCTGGTGAAAACCCACCTTCACTTCAAACTCTTCACTGTACCACTCACCAACACAGACATGGCTCCGCGCATTTGCATACATCCCCTGCACCAATCACACAATCCACTCCTCCACACCAGTTTTCTCAGCGCCCACCAGATGATCTTCCAAGGTACTTGATCAAAAGCCTTCTCCAGGTCTACGAAAACCATGTAGTCTCTTGGTAGCAGCTAGATACTTCTCTTGCAGCTGCCTGACAACAAAGATTGTGTCTGCTGTGCATCTGCCTGGGACGAAGCCAAACTGGGAATCGTCGATTGACACCAACTGTCTGATGTGGCCATCCACAATCCTCTCCAGGATTTTCATGACCTGCTCAGTCAGCTTGAGACCACGTTAGTTGCCCCTTTCCAATGCATCCCCTTTTTTTCCTATGTAGAGGCAGACAATGAAACCCTGCTCCCAGTCAGAGGGTACCTTGCCATCATGAATGATTGCAGCTGCTAGGGCCCGGTGCTTTGCCTACCTTCATCTGTGAAATCGCCTTCTTAACCATATGAATGGTGAGTGGGATGGGTGGGCCTTCCACTGGTGGTTGATAAGACAGGTGGTCTGGGTCCCAGTCAAACTCAACGCAGGCCTCCTAGAGGCTCACTTTGAAAATATAGGTTTTTATATAGGTTCTTCTTACTCAAAATATAGGTTATTTACAGGTTTTTCAATGAAAATACAGGTTAAAAAAAGAGTCTTCCAAACTTACATAAAGATTTAAAACTGAAGAAAAAATATTTGATGAATTTTTGTGCCACAATTACTCAGATAAAGTTGATCTGAATTTTACAAAGTCCGAGCGAGCGAAGCGAGCGAGGAAAAAAATTACAATTTCTTGACAGTTTTCATCACTTTTTATGGGACTAAAAAGTAAAAAATAGTAGTGCATTTTGAAGAAAAGTTAGGGTTGAGTCGCAAGAAGGTTCAAAAAGTGAAAAATATAGGTTTTTTCATGAAAATACAGGCTTTTTATAGGTTTTATGAACAAAATAAAGGTTTTATAGGTTTGGTACAAAATTATAGGTTGTTATAGGTTTTATAGGTTTTGCTAGGAGGCCTGTCAACGTTGAGACGCCTTTGGTAGTGCTCTAACCAGGCCTTCTGCTTTGAGTCTTCGCTCAGTGACATCTGTCCTGCATCATTCTTCACTGGTTTGTCACCATCAACATCAGCATTCTCTCTTCTAAACTGGTTAGCAAGGCGGTAGACTTCTGAAGACTTGGAGTCAATATTCTCGAAGCCCTTCTTGTCGGCTTCTTAACGTTTTATTACTTCTCCATAAAATATATGTTGTGAGTACTCACTAGAAAGCCTTGGAATGAGTACCCACAACACATCACGAACACATGCCTATATAAATCTTACCCCCTTAAACCCAACTTTTGTATAGTAAAACTGGTGTTTACAGGGGTATACATTATTTTTCTTATTTCTGTTTAAAAACATAGAATTTGGGTAATCGTTAGAACCGCCTCACCGAGGCAGTTCTAATGAGTACCCACAATCTATGTTTTGAGCAGAAATATGAAAAAATTCAGAATTTTTTATCTGAAAATTTTCCTTTCTTGGTTGTAAAATTTTCAATATATTTGAATAGGTTTCAAGGAGAAATAAAACAACCATGTTATCTGGATGTCCCCTCTCATCTGGAGCTATGCACTTCCTTATTAAAAAATATGACAAATGTTAGTTTTGTTTCAGTTTTAATGTCCTTAAATTGATTCAATCAGGTCTAAATTCTGATATGGATCGACCAGCTATATCATAAACCCAGCCTGGATTGACGCTGGTTAATACACAAACATTATGCGATTTTTTTTTTTTTTTTGTGTTAACTCAGCGAAAAGTGGACTCCATGAATATTGCGAAATATTGTGAAATCAGCTAATGGGGAAATTCAAACACTTCGACTCTAAACCAACTGGCTAATGCACAGGTTGATGTGTAGAAAATGTAGTGGTCGAATGGAAAACAGTGTCGATCCTGGTTGTCTGGCGTCTGTTCTGGGTCTACACTTGGTCTGTGTATTCTGATTCTGTGCGAATACATAGGGTTAATATGGTACTTGTTTATCTATAATTCATATCGATAATGATAAAAATAAGCATATTTACATATGTAATGCAAGATAATACAACAATAATGTTTAAATACATTTTAGGTGACATTACCTGGGAAATTGACAACGTGCGCGTGGCTCATTTTCTTTGTTTTCTTTAATTTTCGAACAACGTCTTCACCTGTACAAAATGGCTGTCGATCGGTAAACACTGCAGATTGAAATTGAATCTATTTTTGTGTCACGTGTGACAGGTAATATTATTAGGAAACGATAATTCTGCAGACTTAGTTTGCTGACGTCAGGAGCTAGACTGGCTACAGCCGTATTTTTTTTTTTTTTTTTTTTTTTATCATTGTTTTCACTTCCTGTAGCTGTATTTGTCTCTTTAAAGGGGACCGCAATAAAAGTTGTAAGTATATCTTGGAGTAAAGTGCTTAACAAGCCATTTATTTTGATGCAAGAGTGTTCAAAATCGGCCTAGAAATAAGAAAGTTATGGTGGTTTGAATATATTTAAAGTGGCTGTCATGGATGCCGCCATATTTTAGGCTTTGTGACGTCACACAGCCCAAATTAGATATGCAAAACCAAATTATAAAGGGTTTTAAAGAATAATTTTGCTATAGACTTTTTATAATCTTTTAATTCTAGTGACAAGCAATCATTTACCCCAAAATAATCCAACTTTATTATACCTTTATGAAACGAATTTTCTTTTTCAAGTTTATGGAACCTCATTAAATATTCAAAATGGTGGCGCTCGTTAATTCCACCAATGTTAAAATATTCAATTGTCTATAAATTTCTTAATTTTCCACCGATTTTGGTCAAATTTGTGAAAAAATTCATTATTTGTAAAGTTCTTTACTTTAAAGCACAGTACCTTTTAAGGTTGCGTTCCCCTTCAATCCCATTTCACTGTTTTACTATCTTTTCCACTAAGAGACATAATTTATCAAATCATTATAAGCTGTACTAGATTGTAGACCTTTGAAAAGAAAAGAGAAAATGACAGAAAAGATAGAGTCTGGAGACAGACTAGTCAGGAGCAGGTGGTTAGGTGTCTTCTCAGACTTGACTGCGTAATATGAAAATGTGTCTCCAGGCATATGCGGACAGCATCCCAGTTAGCATGACAACGTTGGCCCAACGTTGACATTGGGTTGTATCGTTGGCTGATGGTTATCCGTTGGCTGTCCAATGTTGGCCCAACGTTGGGCCAACCATGATATCAATCTAATGAATTATTTTAAAGTCAGTAAAATAATGTCATAGTTGGCACAATTATGGGCCAGTGTTATGCAAAATACTTGAAATAAACAGTTTTATTTGATATGTGGTGTAAGGTTGGACCAACGTTGGCCTAACGTTACCAAAATATGCAAATCATGCACTCGTTTGTATAATTTTGGGCCAACGTTGGGCCAACGCCAGCAATTTGTTTATTGCTGATTCTGTTAAAGTGTTAAAGTGACTAAAGTATATATATATATATATATATATATATATATATATATATATATATATATATATATATATATATATATATATATATATATATATATATATATATATATATATATATATATATATATATATAATGGTATGCATAATTTGATTTCCATGTTTTAAATCCAAATTAAGTTGGTTGTTTGGATCAATAACTAAGGCTGTAAATCCAAAGAGTTAAACGTTGGATCAACGGTGTGCCAACGTTGGCCCAGCATACCCGGAATAATCAGAATACATAGAGGATCTATATATATAAATCTTTTATCAAACTAATTGCAGGCCAGATTTAATACAATATACCAATTTAATTAGCATATTAATGTACCATATGCTGTTGCATAAAGCACAAACACAGGAGGAAGTAATCTTTATTACTGGCTTCCTGGTCCAGCGCCAAAGTGTGACCAATAAAACTTATTATATTAATTTGTAATCCAATACCTTGGATATTGTTACCATCTGCCTAGACTATTCATAAAGCTAGGATTTATACCATCTGAGTTCTGACTCTCTGATTGAATGCACCAATAAAGGTTTCAAGTTGTGATTTAAAGAACATCACGAAAACACGCCTATATAATATTGACCCCCTTAAACCCATCTTTTACATAGTAAAACTGGGGTTTACAGGGGTATACATTATTTTTCTTATTTCTGCTCAAAAACATAGATTGTGAGTACTCGTTAGAACCGCCTCGGTGAGGCGGTTCTAACGAGTACCCACAATTTATATTTTGAGCAGAAATATGAAAAATATCAGATTTTTTTTTATCTGAAAATTTTCCTTTTTTGGGTTATAAAATTCTCATTATATTTGAATAGGCATGTTTTCGTAATGAGACGGATTAAGATTTAAACATGTGAGTATATTATATATTCGTTTCTAATTTAGGCAAAAATAATGAACTGCATGCGGTGGATATGAAAGCCTCTTACCAGACTGTGCAGTTGTGCAGGCTGATCTGAGTCTTTGCTGGATGCTCATCTGACTGCTCTGGCTCACATTACGAAAACACGCCTATTCAAATATACTGAAAATTTTACCACCAAAAAACTGAAAATTTTCAGATAAAAATTCTGATATTTTTCATATTTCAGCTCAAAACATAGATTGTGGGTACGCCTCGGTGAGGCGGTTCTAACGAGTACCCACAATCTATGTTTTTGAGCAGAAATAAAAAAAATAATGTATACCCCTGTAAACCCCAGTTTTTCTATATACAAGTGGGGTTTAAGGGGGTCAAAATTATATAGGCGTGTTTTCGTGATGTCTGGCTCATTTGTGATTTTGACATTCTTACAGCACAAACATTGTTTTACTAGAGTAATGGGTCCAAAACACGCTCACGCAAAACAGTGTAGACCCTGATCAGACTCCTCCTAGAGGACTCCGGACAGAAAAAAGCTATGTCAGTTTATATAAAAAAAAGTATTTTATTGTAAAACCACTGCTTTTAAGTGAAATACTGTTTTACAGTCATAAAATATAGTACTGTGCTGTAAGAATGTCAAACTCACAAGTGAGCCAGAGCACAGTAAACTCTACAATGTCACATGTGTACCCAGCAAAGATTCAGATCAGCATAACTGCACAGTGATAAGGGCTTTCATTACGAAAACACGCCTATTCAAATATATGGAAAATTTTCAGATAAAAAAACTCTGATATTTTTCATATTTCTGCTCAAAACATACATTGTGGGTACGCCTCGGCGAGGCGGTTCTAACGAGTACCCACAATCTATGTTTATGCAGTAATAAGAAAAATAATGTATACCCCTGTAAACCCCAATTTTGCTATATAAAAATGGGGTTCAAGGGGATCAAAATTATATAGGCATGTTTTCGTGATGCATATCCGCCTCATGCAAATCATTATTGCTGCCTAAATTAGAAACGAATATATAATATAATTATACTCACATGTTGATTTGCTGTCGGAACAGCCCCTTTTCACTGGCAAAATATCGGCTGGCATCATACATAATTTCTACGTTTGCCCAACATTAAAATTGAGCAGAGCAAACGTTGGCCCAACGTTGTAACTAACATTGACATACGTTGGCCTAACGTAATGCCTAAATGTTGGCCCAACGATTCAAAGTTGGCCCAACGTTAACATGCCATCTGGGATAGGCCAAGATCGGACTGCGCATCGCTAGGATCAGACTACGCGGATACCACTGAATTATCAATGGCGAGTAAAGGCCCTTGACTGGTACAGTCCCGTATGAATATTGGCGAAATCAGCTTGATCCCGCGAAATCGATTTTTTTTTTTTTTTTTTTTTTTTTTTGCGAAATCAGCCTGTAAAATTAAATTTTTCGGACACATGCGTAGTTTATTTTAATTATATGAACCAAAATATACACCTATGTGCAAATTTTCTTAAAAAAATATTTGGTTTTGGTGCTGATTTTGACTAAAAATATATTCTGTGTCTACTGAATAGCTAAATACGAGGGATGTTCGAAAATGAATTGCTTATTGTCCTCTAGCTCGATATCCACGTGGGGCACGATAAAAACCAATACATACCTGTATAGGGTTAGTCAATATCTACACAATGTTGTATAAATGTACATGTTAGACTAAGTGTAAAACATAAAATTTGCCATTTGAATACACGCAGTCATTGACCGCTGCAGTAAAAATGGTTGGTAGAAGCGTCGACAAAAAAGATGAAATACGGGCTTACATCAAAGCTCGCTCAAAACTTGGTTGTTCTTTGAAGAAGCTGATGACTGAAATTTCTACTTCTTTTGGACCTTCTTGTGTGTCTTATGACACAGTTCGGCGGTGGAAAAAGAAATTTGAGTCTGGTGTAGAGTCCATCAAAAATGCACCCAAATCAGGTAGGCCAAAATTTGCATCTCGTAAAGAAATCGTTTCCAAAATAAAGGAAATCATTGAAGGAGATGCCAGATTTACAGTTCGTGATATTGCACGAAAGGTAGGCATATCACTTTCAACGGTTCACCTTATTTTGAAGAAGCATTTGAAAGTCAGAAAGATTTCTGCTAGATAGGTGCCACATCTGTTGACTGACGAGCAAAAGAGGCAACGGGTTAAAGTGGCCAAAAGCTGCTTGAAATGTTTCCAAAATATGACAAAAAGCAGTTTGCCAATGTCGTCACAGGTGATGAAACCTGGGTCCATTATTTTGAGCCCGTCAGAAAGGTTAGCAATAAGATCTGGGCCACTAAACACAGCAAACGCCCAATAATTGCCAAACGTTCTTTGAGTACAAAGAAGGTTTTGTATGCAATCTTCTTCTCTGGTGAAGGAGTCGCAATAAAAGTGCCAGTGAAAAAGGGCAAAAGCGTCACCGGAAAGTACTACAAAGACGTAGTACTGAAGACACTGAAATTGAAGAAAAAAGTATTATCAGAAAGGACGCCCTGCCACTGATTTTAAACATGTCCGTCTTCTACATGACAATGCCCCAGCTCATACCTCCGCAATAGTTACGGCGTTTTTGAAGAAAGAAAAAGTAATTGTTTTGCCTCATCCCCCGTATTCCCCAGACCTTGCCCCATGTGATTTCTTTTCGCTTCCGAAATTGAAAGCATTCCTTGCTGGGCGGAAATACCAGTCCCGACAGGCACTTGGATCTGCCATTCACCAGTACCTTATTACTGTGCCCAAATCAGCGTACCGTGACGCCTTCAAGAAGTGGATACATCGGCTGAAACTTTCAGTACTTCGAGGGCATGAAATGAGTATTTTTGGACTAACTTGAAATTTGAAATCTCCAGATAGAAATAAGCAATTCATTTCGAACATCCCTCGTACCTAATAAGCCATGAAATCATCTATCCCGACAAAATCAGCTAAACATAATCAAGTACTTTTGACAAATACATAATTTATTTTTACATTGACTAAAGACTAAATTAAATTCGCGATTGTGCACTTCCCAGCAGCATTCTTTATAAAGCTACAGCGGGCCGTTATCAACAACGGCCCGCATAAATCGGTCCGCTATAGATTTATATAGAATGTTTACTGGGTTTTTATTAGGAAGGAACAGTTTTGAGATTGATTATGAAAAAAGTGTCAAAAGATCCGTGTATTGATTTTGCGAAATCTATGGGCCGCGAAATCAATTTTCAAGGGCAAAATCAGTCTATAAAATCAATATTTGGGACCCAGGCAAAATTCCTTTACTTTATATGAATCAAGATATAATATGTATACGCCAATATGCATTAGTTCATAAATTAATACATGCAATTTGATTTTGAGGCTGTGAATGTTACCAAAAGCTCTTATATTTGTCTGCTGATTAAACTAATCTATTTGTCATGAAACCTAATCTTTAGAACAAATAATACTTTTGTTTAATATATGGCATGAGGTTAGTAAATACGCATATGAGCATTTGTTAAAAATAAAACGGGTTTTGAGATTGATTGTATGCAAAAGATAAAATTTGTGTATCGATTTTGCCAGAACAGAACAAAACTTTATTCATCATGGAACAAAATTCTCAGGCCACCCATGGTGGCATAAGAGAACAAATAATTCACATTACAAATGCCAGGGTATAGATGAACCCCTTATTTTGCTAAATGCGTGATCTTTATCGGCATATATAATTAATATTTAAATACAAATTTTGTTATTAAATAACTCTATATAAATAGAGATACGAATTTAAAAGAGCGCACAAAATTTCAAAATTAGTTATTTGTAAGCTGATTTTATACCAAATATCCAATTTGTGTATTGATTCTGTTTTCCGCGAAATCAATTTGTTTCCGAAATCAGCATATAAAAAGATTTTTTGGTTCAAATGAACAGCTTCAAAATTTCTTCTTAATACAAGATTCAAGATCCGCGAGAGTGCAAACTTTTATTAGATAGATAGATAGATAGATAGATTTACGATGCTACCTTTACGATTCGATTAACGATACGCGACTATCCCTCAATTAGGTTATGATTGCTACCCACACACGCAGGTGTGACAGATAATTGGATTACACTTTAATATGTATAGATAAGGTAAGAGACATTGCGAGCAGCCTTTAATGCGATTACAGTGTCTTGTTGACAATCACTCTTAATGATAATTACAAAGCAGAAATCATCTTTGATCTTAGCGGAAAAAAATAAAAATACACAAACAAATGAATAGAAATAAATAAATAAATAAATAAATAAAAAAGAAAGAAATTAATTTCTGAATCGAAACGGTGCTTAAATGTTTTCTTTTTTATTTAACTTTGCAATTTTGTCAGAAGAAAGATAACAGTAAAGAATAAAACGTTTTTTTTTTTTGCTTTTTTTGTGTGTGTCCGACACAGGCAAAGTCAATCATCACGAAAACATGCCTATATAATAGTGACCCCCTTAAACCCCACTTTTATATAGTAAAACTGGGGTTTACAGAGGTATACATTATTTTTCTTATTTTTGCTCAAAACATAGATTGTGGGTACTTGTTAGAACCGCCTCGGCGAGGCGGTTCTAACGAGTACCACAATCTATATGTTTTGAGCAAAATATATGTTTTGAGCAAAAGTATGAAAAATATTAGAGTATTTTTATCTGAAATTTTTCAATTTTTGGAGGTGAAACTTTCTATATATTTGAATAGGCGTGTTTTCGTAATGGCCATCGTAGTTGTATCAGCAGATGGGACACGAACTCGGTGGCTCAGTTGGATGCGTCGTCCGACTGGAGACCAGGAGGTCGCGGGTTCAACCCCCGCCGAGGTCGGCAACATTCTTTCGTGGAGATTGATCATGAAATATTTTCTACGGTTATTCTCTCCCTTCCGCTGATTCAAGAAGGGCAGTTGTCAGTTTCTGGCGAAAGAATGTGCACGATGCTGGTTAACCGCTTAGAGGACTAAGCCTGCCAAGTAAATGTGTGGTTAGGTAAACTGACCGCGCTCGACATGACCCCATTGGGTTGACTGGGCCGTAAAACATCAACATAAACAAGGGACACGAACTGCACAAAAAAAAAGCAACTGCTGATCGTGACCCTGCCAGTATAAGCGACAACGCGCTGGTGTATACTCAACATTACGAAAACACACCTATTCAAATATATGGAAAATTTCACCTCCAAAAAAAAAAAAAAGAAATTTTTCAGATAAAAAACTGATATTTTTAATATTTCTGCTCAAAACATAGATTGTGGGTACTCGTTTTCGTGATGACAACAAAAGTATGCAGTATGAAATATCGGTAAAGGGGGCCTTTGATCTCTCAGGGGGTGGGGGTGGGGAGCGGGGCCAGGGGTCACTTAGTATATGGAGCAGTTCAGGGATGTGCCGCTGGAATAGGTATACTTTTCATGCCTGAGATTATATGATAAAGTATCAATTTTAGCACCAAATTATATCAATAGCCTCCATTTCTAAAGCAGCATTACAACAATACCCCATTGATATCCAATTTTGGCAGACAACTTACCTCATCACGAAAACATGCCTATATAATTTTGACCCACTTCAACCCCACTTTTATATAGTAAAACTAGGGTTTACAGGGGTATACATTGTTTTTCTTATTTCTGCTCAAAAACAAAGATTGTGGATACTCGTTAGAACCGCCTCGCTGAGGCAGTTCTAACCAGTACCAACAATTTATATTATGAGCAGAAATATGAAAAATATCAGAATTTTTTATCGGAAAATTTCCCTTTTTTGGCTGTAAAGTTTTCAGATATTTGAATAGGCGTGTTTCCGGAATGCTGACCACATACATAATCAAAACAAGAGGCAAAATGCACATATATTTTTCATATAATTCTCGAGTAAGTTGTCTGTTTTGGTTCTACTCGTGTTTACTGTAATATTCTTCTATTATATGAATAGGGTATCTTTTTACATACAAATTTTATGAATAGGTATGTTTTGTCAGTCTGGAAATTATATGAATAGGGGATGTATTCAAAGTTCCAGCGGCACAGCCCCGCCCAAAATTTTTCCGAGTTACCCCCCGATCCCCCCACACGCACTCCCGAGTTTGATCCTACTTTGCGTACAGCACAGCGACGCACGGAACGAAGACAAATGCAGTATTAAACGTCGATAAGAGGGAGATCATTTTACTGTGATTTTAGTACTTATTTTCAGTTATTGTATAGAATGTCACAAAATGTAAGAGAACAAAGACGGTCCTATATCTCTCACCTGAGAACATAGGATTTACATATGAACAAGTGCGCATACATTTAAATATTCCTAAGATTCCCATAGGTTTTGAAGAAAAAAACAATACGTAGTTCTCCATATCATAGGACTTAATATAAATGAATAGCAAAGCAAGTATACTGTTAAACAATGTAATAGTTTATGTCTTTAGCTATAATGCACAGGCTCAGAAAACTCAAATAAAATGGTACCAGCTTCTATTATGGTTCTGGCTTCTATTTCGATTAGGGTAAATGACATATAGCATCTAAAGCGTAATCTTCTAGCATCTAACAGGTGAGATATCACCGCATCTAAACTGGTCCTCACAGACAAATTTTTATCAAATGTAGCGACAGATAAACAACTCTTTTTTAATGGTCAATCTTATTTTTATATTATAACTTATTTTTAGAACCTTTACTTTATCTTATGGTGGCTGAGATGGCTGGTTTGGGGACACCTATATCCATGAGTAGGCGTCTCTTGCCTGATGTCTGCGGTTCCTGTCTCATAGGATGCGCCAATTGGTGTGTGTTCGGAGGGGGATGTGCTTCGTTTGCCGAATTTCGTCCATCACCGGCTTTGTTTTCCAACTTTCGGATAGAGTGACACTGACGAAGATACAATCAGAAATGCACATTTGTCGCACTAAATTTCATTACGAAAACACGCCTATTCAAATACACTGAAAATTTTACCACCAAAAAACGGCAATTTTTCAGATAAAAAATTCTGATAATTTTCATATTTCTGCTCAAAACATAGACTGTAGGTACCCGTCAGAACTGCCTCGTCGAGGCGGTTCTAACGAATACCCACAATCTATGTTTTTGAGCAGAAATAACAAAATTATGTATACCCCTGTAAACCCCAGTTTTACTATATAAAAGTGGGTTTTATGGTGGTCAAAATTATATAGGCATGTTTTCGTGATGTGGTATAGTTACATATATATGTCAACAACAAATATCAGTTTACTGATATCAGCTTACCAAACCGATATACGTATACGTGATTGCGCGTTTTAATTGAAATCGAATATATAGCATGTAATACGAACATATTTACGCAGGCAATATGAACATAAATATACACAAAGATGCACAAATTGAGCTTAAATATCGCACCTTCATCACTGTTTCCTGCACATGAAACATTGGACACACACACACACACACACACACACACACACACACACACACACACACACACACACACACACACAACAACAACAACAACAACAACAAATTTAAAACAAAACAACAACAACAAAAAAAAAAATCAAGAAAAATGAATGGTCAGTTTCGCCATCTTAAAGTGGTGGAGGGGGAGTGGGTCGGGGGATGCTGAGGGGGTGGGGGCGAGGGGTGAAGGTGGCGATTTTACTATCGTTCAACTTGATAAGAATCTTTGTTTTCCAGATAGTTTCTTCTAGAAAATTCTAACTGGGACTAGGCATCAAAACTCATCCGTAGTCTGCATGAAAGATAAGTAAACATAAAAACAAGAAATATAAATACATGTAAAAAGATACACGTCGTACATGTAAATGGAATGGAAGAGAGCATCACGAAAACATGCCTATGCAGTTTTGACCACTTTAACCCCCAATTGTATATAGTACGGCTGGGATTTACAGGGGTAAACATTATTTTTCTTATTTCTGCTAAAAAACATAGATTGTGGTACTCGTTAGAACTGCCTCACCGAGGCGGTTCTAACGAGTACCCATAATCTATGTTTGAGCAGAAATATGATAATATCAGAGTTTTTTTTTTATCTGAAAATTTTAGTTTTTTATGGTGAAATTTCTATATATTTAAATAGGAGTGTTTTCGTATTGTTTTGTACAAAATGTAATAAGGAGGGAACGCAAGTGATTTACAGACTAAGATTCATAGACGTGATCTTTTATGATACGCTAAGCTAAATACCTTGCTAACGCGAATCTGAAAGGCCTGGTTTTAACTCTTGGACTTAACCTCTCTAGTTAGAATAATTTTACCAGTCCATCAGCATTGCCGCGGGCTGACATGCAGCAACAACTGAAAGCTGCATTTGTAAACCACTATGCCATAGCCACACGGAACAATAAATGAGCCGCTGCATGACAAATTCAACAGTTTGTCATATGAACCTAACAAAGACTCAAATTAGACTGGGCATCCGCCCAGCTTGGTCAGAGTCTTCGCTGTGCGCTCAGAGGGTAGCTTATTACCCGAGCTTTTTTCATGCGGACAGCAAAGACTCGTCTGATTAGTTTTGTGGATGCCCAGGCTGATCTGAGTCTTCGCTGGGTGCACATGTTAAATTGCTGGTTTGTCATGCAGAGGCTCAAATCATAGTAAAGGTTTGTCCACGATATTGATCAAGACATCAGCCATTATACAAACAGAAAGTATATCGAAAACCGTACCAAAAAGCGTTTTGTTAGGCGCTTCGATAAAGAAATAACAAATATTGTTCTTTAAAACAGTCTTCATCACCAATCTAATTAGTATCAACCCTTCACCCCATTTTATGTATGTAATAATTATACAGTCGAATTTAAATGGCTCAAACATCTTTGGGACCAAGTCCATGCATTACGAAAACACGCCTATTCAAATATATACTGAAAATTTCACCATCAAAAACTGAAAGTTTTCAGATAAAAATTCTGATATTTTTCATATTTGTGCTCAAAACATAGATTGTGGTACTCGTTAGAACCGCCTCGGCGAGGCGGCTCTAACGAGTACCCACAACCTATGTTTTTGAGCAGAAATAAGAAAAATAATGTATACCCCTGTAAACCCCAATTTTACTATATAAAAAAAGTGGGGTTTAAGGGGGTCAAAATTATATAAGTATGTTTTCGTGATGGGAAATTTGTTCTAAATATGGGTAGTTAAAGCCAATGAGGGTTAATCATAGCACCAGGGTCAGAAGACAGATAGGGATAAGGATAATTTAGGGATGCATTATCTATCGTCTATGAAATAATGATATGCTGAGTGGACTCATTAAAACAGAATGAATGAGGCGATTCTAATAAGTATACACAACATACATGTTCATGATAAAATGAGGAAATTTTACTTTAAAGCACAGGGTCATTTGTTTCGCTTGGTCTTGTCCATGTGAGTTAAACCTGTTGCATTATTCAAAGGCTATAGATAAGGTGCTCATCACGAAAACAGGCCTATATAATTTTGACTCCCTTAAACCCCACTTTTATTCTGTATAAACCGGGGTTTATAGGGGTATACATTAATTTTCTAAGGTTTGCTCAAAAACATAGATTGTGGGTACTCATTAGAACCGCCTCATCAAGACGGTTCTAACGAGTACCTCCAATCTATGTTTTGAGCAGAAATATGAAAAATATCAGCGTTTTTATAAGAAAATTTTTAGTATTCGGAGGTGAAATTGTAGTATATATTTAATTCGGCATGTTTTCGTAATGTTTACATCAATAAGGTATTGCTATTTTACTTGTATCTCCATTAAAAATACATTTGTTGTGGTACTGGTGTGCATTGAATGAGTACACTCAACATATATTTTCATGGAGAAATAAGACAATCTTGGTATCTCCTTTTATCTGGACCTATGTCAAGTTAAACTGCCGTTGTTTTTATAGTTTTTGCCGAGAGAGCGTGCGGCAGAGTTGAGATGGCGTTGCGGCGGTGACACTGCGTGCTACTTTGAGGCACGATTGGTAAAATTTTCAGCAGACGACATTATTAATTTACTTTTCCCAGAAAGCAGACTTTCCCATTTAATGCAATTTGCATGAACTATCAAAGACATGTACATGTATAAGTCTGGGAAAAATAAGATACGAAAACAAATAAAAATAATAATAATAATAAAAAAAAACAACATTAATTTACCGTCTGCTGAATCTACTCAAAGAGTGCTAAGTGTTGACGTCATTAGGAGTCTGCTGTCATTACAGCGAGGAGGCAAATTTTAACCCATTGTAGACTGACTGAACTCCCCCACACTATATACTGGGAGATTCTAGTTATGATTTTAGGTATGACAGGCTATGTGATTAGAAATTCATAGAGAAAAATGCATGATTGAACTATATATTTCCAAACAGTGTAAATCCTGATCAGACGCCCCGTTCTGCGGCATCTTATCTTGGTGTGCATTGTTTGCCTGTTACCATTTTAGGGGTCTCCAAACTATTATGGGTTAATCTGCAGTGTAGCGTACAACATTCTAATCTTTTGCATTGTGCATTGTGCTATTTAGGGAGAATGGTGCTGAGCAGCGGCTGACGATATAAGAAACACAACTGTTATTGCAAATTTGTAGTGCTAGGGCTTCGTTTATCTTCCTTGGATGACTAGACAAAATATGTATCATCGATCTTAACGTTCATATCCCATTATGGAATAATAATTAAAAAAAAAAAAAAAAATACAAAAAAAACAACAACAAAAAAAACAAAAAAAACAGAAAAACTACGCATATGTATTATTATTTGATTCTAAAGGTAATGGTCTTCGAGAATATTGAACCTAGACAAAACTATCGAAATGTACATGTATAAGTTTGGGGCCAAAGTAGACAGTTTCGGGTAATTAGGCATCGTCAGTGTTCCCAATATACATTTTCAAAAATCTCGGACTGGGCTAAATTATCACAACCTGCAGGGACAGTTACTATCGTAAACACAACTGACAGAAATGACACAGATACATAGTAATTAATTCATGGTAGACTGAATGAACACCCCACACTATATGTTTGTATATTCTAATTTCGATTTTAGGTAGTCAGGCTATGTTGAACCGTATTTCTCACGGAACGGATACCTCACGCCAGTGTGATAAATTCGACCGAATTTTTCACATTCGGACAAAGGTGAAGAATACGTTTTGCGGATTTAGAGTTTTTAACCCAAACGAGTTTGTCACACATTAGAATTTCTATTGCTTGCACACCAGTACACAAATTTTTAATGAATGGAAACATTTTCGGTGAAATATAGGTGTGAGAAATTCGGTCGGATTTTTCACATGTCATGTATTTGATTAAATATGCATAACTAAGAATAATTCGGTCGAATTATTTTTACAGCAGGGAAGTTTTCGATCGAATTTATCACGTGCCAGATATATTTGGTCGGATGTGTTACATGTGACACACTTTGGTGAATTATAGGTGTGAGAAACTGGAACGTATTTTTTTAATATGTGATGTTTTCGGTCAAATGTGACACAACTGTGTGGCGAATTAAATCTATTTTTCCATACTTTCACAGCTGTAAAGTATTGGATCGAATTCCTCACAAGTAACAATATACGGTCGAATTTCTTACATGTGACACATTTTGGTAAAATATAGGTGTGAGAAATTCGGTCGGATTTTTCATATGAGATAACTTTGTCGAATTTGGTCAAACTCTTCACATCTGTGAAGTATTCGATCGAATTCCTCATGTTTGACCTATTAAGTCGGATATTTTACATTTGATATTTTCGGCAAATATAGGTGTGAGAAATTCGGTCGGATTTTTCACATGTGATGTATTCTGTCATCATTGAATTACTCACGTTTGATATAATCGGTCGAGTAGATTACACATGGCATTATCGGCGAATATATGTGTGAGAAATTCGGTCGGATTTTTCACATGTGATGAATTCTGTCTGTAAATTTTGATACCTTTTTTTTTATTTCTCCTCAAATCATTAATTGTGGGTACACGTTCGAAACGCCTCAGTAACTGCCTCGCTGAGGCGGTTTGAACGAGTACCCACAATTTTTACAGCAGAAAAAAGGAAATAATGAATAGCCCTGCAACGCTCACTTTTTCCTATATAAAGTGGGGTTTGCCAGGGTATTCATTGCATAGGCTTGTTTTCTTAATGTATAATTCAGATCATTTGTGGCTTTTCACAATCAATTACCAAAATTAATCCATTGTTACAAACAATTCGCATTGATATCTTAAAGTATTAAAGTCGGGCTGATTTATACCAATAATTTACATTTCAAGTTTAAGATAACAATATAGAGACTAATTTTTAGATATCGATTTTTCGAAATAAAATATTCACAAATTGGGTATCAATATATGTAATTATTAATATCCATAATTAATTATAGACATCAATAAAACTCTTTACAGATATCCATAATTAATAGATATCTTTACAATTAGAATATTTGATATCAGTACCAACAATCTTATATCTATAATAAGATTTGTCGAAATCTGTATAGAATAAGGGATGATTGATATTATTGAACAAATCCATAGGTATCAAGAAACAGAAATGACATTTCATTTATTTCATTTTATGATATCCAATAATATTCGAAGTTAAAAATAATAATACAATAAATAATAAATCTACCACTCGATTAAATGATATGCATGATAAGAAAAATATATTACCTCGAAACTGCATTAAATGGTTAATCGTATGTTTTATATCATAAGCTGTGACAAATACGTTTGTGAGAAATCCGTGCATGGAAAAAAGGCACTTTTTTATGTTTTTTTTTGAAAGGTGACAAATACGTTTGCGTGCTATATATAAAACTGATACCGAACGGGTTTGTCACAGATAGGTGAGGAATACGTTCGGCAGCTGTGAAAAAATCGGTCGAATTCTTCACGCCGCGTGACAAATCCGACCGAATTTTTCACACGTGTGAGGAATCCGTTCCGTGAGAAATACGGTTCAACAAGGCTATGTAATTTAGATATCCATAGAGATTAAATGATTGAACGCCTTGCAAACAGTGTAGACTCTGATCAGACGCTACTTTCTGTGGCGTCTGATCTGGGTCTGCATGTTTGCAAAAAACCTTTTAAGGGTTCAAACCAGTGTACATTTACAAGACCTCTACCGTTGTAGAAAAGACCTCTGTATGTTGTGTCCTTCATCCGAACCTGTCTAGAGGTTTTGTTTGTGTTGAGGTTTTACGGCCCAGTAAACCCAATGGGGTCATGTCTAGACTAGCTCCTAGACCTTGATGTCATGTTTTATCACTCCTTGCTATGAGCTGATTCAAATTTATGTATGACATCTTGTATAGCCAGTCTCTAATAGTTGTCTCTGACATCAAGGATATCTCCAAGATTAGTTGCTGCTATCAAAGAGGTGAGGCAAGCAGTAAGTAGTAGATGACCCTTAGTTCATTAAGTAAATTAATAATTATAATTGATTGATGAAAATAATATTGATATCCGACTAGTAGCTAGTCTAGGTCATGTCGAGCGCGGTCCGTTTACCTAACCACACGTTTACTGGGCAGGCTTAGTCCTCTAAGCGGTTAACCAGTATTGTGCACATTCTTTCGCCAGAAACTGACAACTGCCCTTCTTGAATCAGCGGAAGGGAGAGAATGATCAATCTCCACGAAAGAATGTTTCCGACCTTATACTTGTTGAGTAACATTCAACAGCCCACTGATATCGGCGTCTGTAGTGTAAATCTCAGACCACCTATCCCATGCGGAAGGTGTACCGAAAGCCACAGAAAACACAATGATGGAAATTTTTGGTGTTTATTGTCCTTTTTTTTAATTTTGCCTTTTGTTAGAAGTTCAGAGGATAAACATATATGTTTATTTGTGTTATGGATTGTTTGGTTCTCAATGCAGCATTGTCGAGAAATCGCCACGGGAAGGGCCAAAATGGATGGGTACGCATTAGATCCATATAAATAATAACAACACTTACAGAGCTAATGCATTAAAATGAACAGTATAATATTATAGCTACACGTAGTCTTGTCTCCTTTCGCAGCGACAATACCTTGCTGGTATGTGTAGTGAAGATTACCAAACATACTTACAATCATCAATCCATTTATGCCGAGTGGAATCTACCACCCCAAGTCTTTGGACAAGTCCATTTCCTATAGAGGGGATGTCTGGATAGGTTTTATTATTATCATGTTTCGAAGAAATTTCTGAATTTAATGCAAACAGGGTAGACCCTGATCAGATGCCACGTTCTGCGGCGTCTGATCTGAGTCTACACTGTTTGTCTATGCCACATTTATGGGACGCTAGGATTAAATGGGTTAAGACGTTGACTCTCATTATCAGACTAGTAGTTAGCCTAGAAGAAGCGATGACAGTGACAGACGATAAAACGTGTCGTTGACAACTTGTACAGGCTGGATGTTTAAAATACGAGTACTTAACATTACGAAAACACGCCTATTCAAATATATTGAGAATTTTACCACCAAAAAAATGAAAACTTTCAGATGAAAAACTCTGGTAATTTTCATATTTCTACTCAAAACATAGATTGTAGGTACTCGTTAGAACGCCTCCGCGAGGCGGTTCTAACGAGTACCAATAATCTATGTTTTTGAGCAGAAATAAGAAAATTAATGTATACCCCTGTAAACTCCAGTTTTAATGTATAAAAGTGGGGTTTAAGGGGGTCAAAACTATATAGGCGTGTTTTCGTGATGAAGTGATAGAATTAAGAACAACAACAACATCGTTCAAGATATATGTTGTATTATTATTGCAGATACAAAAAAACAAACACTTTAAAGCCAAGAAATAATTATTTGCTTTGCTCTGTTCTTTCCAATTTTAGCGAGATTATACCTACCTGTATATTCTCTGAAAAAAGTCCGTATATTTTCTGAAATAAAAACAACAACAACAAAAAAAAAAAAAAAAAAAAAAAAAAAAAACACACACACACACAAAAAACAAAAAACAAAAAAAAAAAACAGTATTTTGTAAACCATTCAGAATGTCGTCAGCTATAGTAATGCTTAACGTTTTAATGGTTAAAATCGATCTAAAAAGCCAAACTATACTAAAACGCAAAAGGAAGGACTAGACAATTCAATCCAAAAGTATTGATATATTTATTTCATTTCTACACGGAACATATATTGTGGGTACTCATTAGAAGCGCCTCGTTTTCTTATTTCTCCACGAAAACATATGTTGTGGGGTACTCATTAGAAGCGCGTCGGCGAGGCGGTTCTAACGAGTACCCACAATTTATGTGTTTGAGCAGCAATAAGACAAATAATGTATACCCCTGTAAACCCAAGTTTTTTCTATATAAAAGTGGGGTTTAAGGGGGTCAACATTATATAGGCGTGTTTTCGTGATGCCATGTCCTCGTTTACTATGATCAGTTTTCTTTGTTCATACAGGATAATTTTACGCATTAAAATATAATTGAAGGTACCCAGGAAATGTCAAATTCACGAAGCAAAGCCTTCCCGAGGCACCGGAAGGCGAGATGAGGTACAAATAATGACAAAACAAACGCCATATATGAAACAACAAGCAAAAAAGAATTGCAACAGAGGCAACGCCTTGGAACTTTGGGGTAGTGGTGCGTGTTGTGGGGGCTTAAATTAGTTTTACTCGCGCGAAATCTCAACCTTAATTCTGACGCTGCTCAAGGTTATAAACGTATGTTTGGTCCGCACAGGGATCCTCTACCCGCTCTGAGAAACATCACGGTGAAACACGTACAATTAAATCTATACAGTTGACTCTCGTTATCTCGAATTCCAAGGGACTCTCTGAAATACTTCGAGATATCCGTACCTCGACATATCTGATTTGCAGAATTGGGAAAAAAAATAATTCGAACAACCACATTTAACAAACATATATAATATGAAGGTGGAGACACCGTATATTGAAAATATTGTGGAAAAGAGGAGAAATTGCTCCTGAGGAGCAATTTCTCCGCTTTTCCACAATATTTTTTTACCTGTTGTTGGATTTTCATATTAAGGCAGGGACCAGATTTTCACTTCGACATAAGCGGTTATTCGAGATAAGCGAATTCGAGATAACGAGAGTCAACTGTACTTGTAAAGGAGGAATATTGTTTTTTGTCTCATTTCTGGCCATACAAACATATGTTGTGGGGGATCATTAGAAGCTCCTTGTCAAGGCGTTTCAATTGAGTACCAGTCTTATGGAGTACTGGAGAAAATTATTCCAGAGTAGTCAATCAATACGCCTTGTTTACAAGTCCCCTGTTTATGTAAAGCGAGATACTATAACGAACCGAAGTGTTTGAAATTTTGTCAGCAGGAATGTACGAATTTCCTCTGTATATAAACCATACACAAACGCATCAACCAATGAATTAAGACATAAAAAGACAAAACTCAATATTGTGGCGCCCCTCATCGAAGCAACTCCAGTTTCAGCTACAAGTACGTCTCTTAGCAACACTGACACAGGTATCATAACGGAAATAGTGTTTAGAACAATGATTATTCCAAGTAACTTAACTGCTTTCAACTGAGCTGCTCGTCCGGATTTAAAAGCTTTGATATATCTTCTTGCCGATGCTGCAGATGTACATGTTTTAACCGATTTCAAATCAGTGTCACTCATGACACAAGTTGTTGTTCTGTTCTCTGAGACATGTGCTGCCGTTACACTGTCTTTGTTTAAGAAATCTGGTGATCTGGATTCTTTGTTCCTCAATGATGCAGACTCTTTGGCAATAGTTGTAGACGTTTGGCGACCAGGCGTTATCCGTTCAACAGACCGTTTTAATTTAAAAACACAGATTCCGTAAAGGACATTAGTAGATATCCATGGCAGGAAAATGCCTATGAAAATATAGAGTTTGAAATATTTCTCGTTCAAACCAAATAAAAAGGCTCCACTACATTGATTTATGTCATGTTGTTGGGTATCCCAGACTAGAAATGGGCAGACACAGTATATACAGCTTATGAATGACGTCAGTACTATTGGAATAGTGTGACGAATTACTGATCTAGTGTTATGCGGGTTGTCTATTGTGCATATGGCGCAAAGCCTGTGAATACAAATGCAAAGGGCAGTTGCCATAGTATTTATTTGACCAAAAATGAACGCCCATATCAGTATGCTGCATGCGTAATAGTTTGTGCAAAATACTTCATTTCTTATAAATGAAAAGCTAAACGAGACTATTCCATTAAATGTATCTACATTCGCCAAGCTGAAAAGCTGAAACCACAGGCCGTAACTCCGGAACGTCTGTTTTAAGTACAATAAGCATATCAACACGAACATGTTTAACAGAATAGACAGCAATGCCAAGAAACGAATGCCTATGACGCCGTAGGAAATTAAGTCACCATCTTGGATTTGAAATACCATTCCCGTTTTATTGGTCTCCATATTATGTCTCCCCTGCTTATGTTGTCGTTATATGAATTCGGAAATAATGTGCTGTAAAAAAGAAAATAAAACTACATGTATAACGAACTACGAGCCATTTTCATTTGTTGTAAAACAGTTTACAAAGTCGACTCTCATTATCCCGACTTCGCTTATCTCGAATGACCGCTTATCTGGAAGTCCAAATCTAGTTCCTGTTTCAACACGAACATCTAACAACAGGTAACACACGCAATATCGTGGATAAGGGAGAAAAGGCTCCTATTCCACAATAAATCTAATATGTCGAGGTATGGATAACTCGAAATATTTCAGAGAGTCCCTTGGACTTCTAGATGACGCTATAGTGGGGTGGGGGTGAGGGGGGCGGGTGGGATGGGGTAACTTGGGGGTAATTGTGGTACAAGTGTGCGAGCCAGTATTTCGAAACCTACCCCATTCATATACATGGCCTTTGAAAAAACGGACCCATTCATGTACTAGATCGTTTGAAATTTTGACCCATTCATATACTGTCTTTTGATTTTTGTACCCATTTATTGCTGGTAGTTAGACAACTATCACAGTCAGTTCATTGACAACTTTCACAGTCAGTTCATTGAACACTAAGAAAACAAGCAGCCTCGAAAAATCTCCGCGCGAAAAATATGTGCATATACCGTGATGTCATAAAAAGTGGCGCCTTTCATATTCCAATCAAGAAAAATCGGGTCAGTCATATTTTTTGTTGAAAAAACAGGGGGCTTATCATATGCTTGGCAGCGCTGACAAAGGGGCTATTCGGCACGCACATCCGCACTATGCGGTATAAAGTAAGTTAATTACCTCCTCCTCCAACCCTCACCTCACCCCCTAAGAGATGACGAGAGTCGACTGTTAATGAAATTGGCCTACATATTGCATATGCGCCCAGCAAAGCCTCAGAGTCTTCGCAGAGCACACTTTAGGTAGTGAAAGATCCAAAAGCGACATCAGCATCACGAAAACATACCTATATAATTTTGACCCCCTTAAACCCCACTTTTATACAGTAAAAATGGGGTTTACAGGGGTATACATTATTTTTCTTATTTCTGCTTAAAAACATAGATTGTGGGTACTCGCCGAGGCGGTTCTAACGAGTACCCATAATCTATGTTTTGAGTAGAAATATGAAAAATATCAGAATTTTTATCTGAAAACTTTCATTTTTTTTGGTGGTAAATTTTCAATATATTTGAATAGGCGTGCTTTCGTAATGGTGATAATCGATATAGAATGGTTAAGAGATGTTCAAGAAGTCAGTCATAGACCAAAGCCCACCAATAACACCAAGAGGATATAGTATACGCCTACGACACATATAACATTATGAAAACTCGCCTATCAAAATATTTTCCAAATTTTACAACCGAAGAAGGAAAATTTTCTGATAAAAAATCTAATATTTTTCATATTCCTGCACAAAACATAGATTTGAGGTACTCATTAGAACCGCCTCACTGAGGCGGTTCTAACGAGTACCCACAATCTATGTTTCTTAGCCAAATATGAAAAAAAGTATATACCCCTGTTAACCCAGTTTTACTATATAAAAGTGGGGTTTGAGAGGATCAAAACTGTGTAGACGTGTTTTCATGATGAAAGCCAACGAAAAGCAAAGTAAACAGTCCTCTTTTCGCCAACAAGGGAGTCATATTGTCAAACAGGACTAACCAAACACGACAACGAACTGGACAGAACATAAACAGATCTCCGCTGTGAGCAACCAGAAGGCTCTGTAAAGCACTAATAATACTAGAAACAACACGTTATATACCGTTAAATATACGTTATTGTGAAAAAGAGTCTTACATTGTAAAACAAACTATTGTAGTACTTTCGACATCTTTCAGAAAGTCGTTTTTGCCTGGCAGATGGCCTTGCAAATGTGTGTGTTTTTTTTTTTTTTTTTTTTTTTTTTTTTTTTTTTTTTTGTTTTTTTATGATTCAAAGGAAAACCTTTTGTCGTAACTTCTAATGCACAAAATGGTTCTTTATATTCATTAGTTTCAAAACAATGGAATATTTGCATTTCCAAATAGTCCAAAATGGCAACAAATTCTGCTAAAAGTAGATTTGAGACAGGTTTTCAGCAAATTCCACTTGTTCAAATTTTCTTAAACTTTCACAATATTGTTATGAAACTTCAAGGATTAGAAGGCGGTTCTAACGAGTACCCACACTCTATGTTTTTTAGCAATATATATATACAAACAGAATGGGCTATTATGTCTCATAAACACAAACATATATTATTCACAAAAACACTTGCCGGTACTTGGGGCTGTCGAATGAGAGGAATACTGGTTCAAGTTAAACAAGCTATATTGGTATATTTTGGACAAAGGAGACAATTTTGTATTTTTCCATTTGTTTTCCACCACCGCCACCCACCCCGCCACCTTCTGAAACAGGGTCTACGCTAAAAGGAAAGATTTTGCTCCAAATTGTTAATCCGGACATTTTGCACAAGCTCTAACACATTTTTCACTTAATTGGCGCGGCCTGTATATCAAATTAATCTGAAAATGAGATCATTTATCAAGTACTGAATACAACAAGAGAACATAATATACAGCATCTAAAGCAATATTCCGTCGTTAATATATAGATGCTAATTAAAACACAGTTATATTATACAGCCTCATTATAAACGATATATTGTTGAAAAAGACATAAGGCCTGGTATAATCGAACTTCTGTTGAAGGGCTTTGAGGTAGTGAGAAAGATTGAATATTGCTAATAAGGTTTTGTTCTAGCTACAAAACAGAATTGGTTTCCAAAGTTTGATAGTTAACAGATATGTCTGATGACTGCAACATCACATGATGGTGAAAACTTCCTGAATCTGATGAAATTGCAAACAAATGTTAATTCATTAGTGCAAAGATTTGTTTGTTTGTGTTAGATTTTACGGCCCAGTCAACCCATTGGGGTCATGTCGAGCGCGGTCAGTTTACCTAACAACACGTTTACTGGGCTGACTTAGTCCTCCCAGCGGTTAACCAGTATTGTGCACTTTCTTTCGCCAGAAACTGACAAAATCAAATTATGACAGACAATTTGCAGTTTAGGCTTATTGTGGGCAAGAGTTGTTGAGAAAGAATATGAATTGTTTTTGCATAGATTTGAGAGATGGTTATAAATCTGCCTCTCTGATCATGCTCTTCAGTTCAGGTCTGGTTTTGAAATGCTTTCGATATGGTTCGTTAAATTCAAAGTAAAAACTTTAAACTGAACTGACTTTACTATCCTTTCTGTAAACACAACGCACTTATAAAAATAAAGATTAAAACTATATAAGATCACAGGCTGGAGTCGTGTGACTACATAATACATTCGAACTTTAATGGCTCGAACATCTTTGGGACCAAGAAAGTTTATTCGAGACATGGTCAGTTCGAACCACTGACAGTTAATCATGGCGACAAGTCAGGACGCGGAAGCGGAAGCAAATGGCAGAAATTTAAACTCTTTTTGATTTCTATACAATAGTGTATGTTAAGTGTACTCATTAGAATCGTCTCGATGAGGCGATTCTAATGAGTACACATAACATATATTATTGTATGTTAAGATAGAATAAGAAAATGTCCCTAAATATTTGTTCTCTTGAGCTATCGGAAGAACTTCATAGGGACTCAAAAACGAGTTAGAATGAGCGATGATAAACGAGTCATGGGTGTTCGAGATATTGAGGTTCGACTGTTCTATCACTGAAAAGGTTCCAATTTCATAAGGCACAACATAGATGTACATGTTCAATAGATGAGCCGCAATATTAGAAAAAGTCCCTTCTGACATGTGCGGCCAATTAGCTTCAAATTAGCTTGAGCATCCGCGCAATCTGACCAAAATCTTCGTTGTCCGCATGTAGAAACTTTAAATACTTGGCTATCTAAAATTTGCATAGCGAAGATTCTGATCGAATGTGCAGGTTGATTTGAATCTTCATTTCTGAATGTACGTTTTCTGACGTTGCAGCTCAAATACATGTATGTATACAGAATATTTATCCAAACTATTGGTACAGTAAGACCAGAACAAACAGTTGAAACCCAGATCGGAGGCCGCCGAACGCCACTAAGTTAACCAACACTTCAAATGTCGCAATATGTATGCTGATTATAGTACATGTATATTAAGCAAGATTGATTTAAAAAAAAGGCTGGTTGCAAAATACTGTTTCTCTTACCTGTGAAGTTATTCCAAAAGGATGAAATTATTTCAAAAGAATGCAGCGCTTTACATATATTACTAAATAAAGACGGCAAAGTCCTGAAGACGTAAATTGACGTTGCTTTAAATAGTTTGAATTAAAGATAGGAAAAGTATTTGATGAAGTGCCTGAACTCATTAGTTTGATAGGATTTATCATTTTCTGCGATGAACGCATGCTTGAATGCACATTGTGATACTCACGTGAAAAAAAAAAGCCCGAGAATTAAAGGCGAATTGACATGCGGCTGCTAATTACTGGCAAAAATCATATTGAGAGAAATTAAATTACGTTCCCTTGGAATTGAGGCACTTTCAAGGGAAATAGTTCTTTCGAAATTGATTTGGTTCCATTCGGAAAAAGAGATACTCTACAACGAAAGAATTCGCTCGAAACAGGAGCAAATTCTTTCATTTTAGAGTAACTCCTTTTCAGAATGGACAGTGTGTACAGGAAAGCAAACAGGAAGTCACAATGGTTGCCTCATTAGTATAAAATGACGTAAATCTAGTTAGAGCAAATTCTTTCCTTTTAGAGTAGACCGTTTTTAGTGAGTGTATTAAGTCCTCTTTAACTTATTTCAATTTACACTACATCCATTTATTTCAGATCTTGTAACAACACATAACCCATTTTGGTTTCAATAGACTCTCCCACACTATATATTTTGGAAGAGTCTAATTTCAATTTTAAGTATGTCAGGCTATATGACATACGATTTAGAACAGGGGACCTAGCACCGTACCAGACAAGACAAGGCCACAGTTAGATTTAACGATATACATGTACAGCAACATTGCTGTCTGAAACACAAGCAAATGTCGATCAAGGGAATATTATAGAACTATAATCAAATTCTCACTAACGTTTTGTGCAATATGATGGTTAACTCCCTTTGGCCAATACGCTATGCAAATTCTGACGTAATACGGAGGTTTAAATTTAGTTTAAGCAGTTGCAGATGCTCAAAATACAGAGACAAGACAATAACAAAAATCTACGGACAAATGTCAAGCCTCCAGTTGTTATGCTTAGTTTAGGGTTATGATTAATCCATTGTAGTCTGGAGACCCCTAAAAGGGTATTTGGCAAATAGTGCAGACCCAGATCAGACGCCGCAGAACGCGGCGCCTGATCAGGCTCCACTGTTTGCAAATAGTTCAATCATATTTCTCTAGAGATGTCTAAATCACATAGCCTGGGATACCAAAAATCGAAATTAGAATGTTCCAATAGAGTGTTTGGGGGAGTTCATTCAGTCTACACCAACTACAGTCGCACAAACATATAAAGTCAACAAAAATTACGGATGCGAACACACTGGCAAATATCTTGTGTCCGATTGTTATTTTTAGTTTATGTTTAGGTTTAAAACGTACGGTTAGGTTAACATGTAGGTTTACTGTACGGTTAGGTTAACATGTAGGTTTAGTGTATGGTTAGGTTAACATGTAGGTTTAGTGTACGGTTAGGTTAACATGTAGGTTTAGTTTAACGCAGCTGCAGACGCGCAAAATGCAGAGGCAAGAACCTAACAAAACTTACGGACGCGAAAAAGTGACAAGCCTCTAGTCTCCGTCGTCCGTCGTCAACATATTTCTCCGCCGTCTTTCCAAATATATTTTTAAACTGTGAGTTAGGGCAAGTAACCGGGTCATTTCATGTTAATTTAGGAAAAAAATACACATTTGTTGTAAAAGGTTTTTACATGCCTGGAACTGCATTTGAAGAGCTTCTTACATTGAATTTCATAAACAAAATGCAATCATAAACGCGCATTACACCTCTTAGAAAAAAAGAAAGAAACACCATGCCATCAGATCCTATGCATGTATCGTAATATGCATATAGCGAATTATGACATGTGGTGTTCCTCGCACAGTCCAACACATTTCTCCGTCGTCTGTAGTCTTTCCAAATAGATATTTTTCAACTGTGAAAATTAGTTCAAACACCTGGTCCGGGTCATTTCATATTAGTTTAGAAAAGAAGAAGAAGAAGAAAAAAAAAAAAAAAAAAAAAAAAAAAAAAAAGAAGGGAGATTTGTTGTAAAGAGTTTTTTTTACATGCCATGAACTGCATTTGAATAACTTCTTACATTGGGTTTCGTAAACAAAATGCAACTATAAACGCGCCTTATACCTCTTAGAAAAAAGAAGAAGCACCATGCCATCAGAGCCTATATCATTGTATGCATACAGCAAAATTCAATTATGACAGGTGGTGTTCCTCGCACAGTCCGCTAAATCACGCGATAAGCACCATCTTTTGTTACTTTTTTCACAGAACAGACATTGAGGTCGGGACCTATGGCTTCAAATTTCCATTGCTGCATTTAAAATGGGCTCTCATTCAATTTCATTTGAATTCATATTTGATAAAAATGTGCAGCTAGTCGGACAGTATTGTTTAGCTCTTATATCGCTAATGATGCAGTACCGTTGGCGCTAGTCGGACAGTCAGTCGGAACTAATGGGAACATTTCAACAGGTCCTGGTTTGCAGATTCCAAACATTTGAACACCGGGAGCTAATATATAACAAACAATAAAAATTGCATTACGAAAACACGCCTATTCAAATACATTGAAAATTTCACCTCCAAAAACTGAAAATTTTCAGATACAAAACTCTGATATTTTTTCAGATTTCTGCTGAAAACATAGATTGTGGGTACTCGTTAGAACCGCCTCGGCGAGGCGCTTCTAACAAGTACCACAATTTATGTTTTTGAGCAGAAATAAGAAAAATAATGTATACCCCTGTAAACCCCAGTTTTACTATATAAAAGTGGGGTTTAAGGGGGTTAAAATTATATAGGCATGTTTTCGTGATGGTACGATGATTTTACATCGATATAAACAGAAATAGTTCAATATTTTGGGCTATACTGACCTAGATTCACCGTACTGACGGGCGACAGTAGAAAGAAAATCACTGATTCAGCATCATATAATCGTTTATACACTAATACTGAACCATTGGATTAAAAAATGAGTGATAATGGTAAACTACTTTATTTTTTCTTCCAAATATCGAAAACTGTGTTGTAAACGGATACTATGTTGCTTACTTACCTAAGATCAACTACAGCGCCCCATTACTGTTTATATGCCATTAGTGAGTTTTTGGGTGTACAGATCATAGCGCTTCCGATTTTAATCACTGTCTGGCTATACACTGTGATAGCGCTGCAATGTTACGACCCATAGTCGATTTTAACACAAGCATTAGTCTTCAAAAAAAAAAAAAAAAAAAAAAAAAAAAAAAAAAGTGCGAAGAACAAGCGTTTAATGAAAGCTAACGCTTGGTTATACATGTAAATAACGTTTATGAGCTCTCCACTGAAAATTGCATTGGACCAGTTCATGACCACAGACAAACTCTAAGAGAGAGACAGAGAGAGAGAGACAGAGAGAGACAGAGAGACAGAGAGATTTAAGTGTCATTTACATCAAATCAGAATGAAATAAAAACTGTCTCTCTCTCTGAAATACCGATAATGATAGCCTGAAACTCAATTCCATTGTTCAGTTTGCTGCTTTATGACCGCAATTACTATACACAGTGTCAGTGTCCGGCTAAATATTGTTTCGTATGGTTTCTCAGGAAGTGCGTCCACCATCAGGACCCAGTTGTTCAAAGCTAACGATGTCGTTAGTTAACGATTCGTTAAAATTTACATCGTGTGATACGCAAATATGCTGAAATTTTTTGCTGAATAAATGTGAGTAGCTTTTGCAGTGCAAAAGCTACTCACATTTTTTCAGCAAAAAATATCAGAATATTGTACATGTATATTGAATCTGCTAAAACAGTTATCAAAATGACCCTTAACGAGCTCGTTAAGCTAACGACGCTTTGAACAACTGGGCCCAGTTCTCTAAAAATGACATAGCATGTTTCTTACACGACTATGTGTGCGCCTAGCGAAAGGCACATTGGCATGCAAACACTGATCAGACTGCGCGGATGCGCAGGGAGATCTGAGTCTTAGCCTCTGTTCCGTCTATGCGGATGCACAGGCCTGAGTCTTAGCCTGAGTCTTAGCTGGGCGGACATGCAATCTTGTAGAAAAAGCTGGTGTCTGGCTGAAATGAGCCGCGCCATCTGCGCATCTGTACAGTCTGATCAGGACAGTCACTGTCCTCTACAGAATCATTGGATATCATACATGTAGCATGTATGAATGGAGAGCAAAATTCCGGATTATTCTTTGAACGTGCACAGGATGATCTCAATTTGCACATTTTGCGCAATTTCGAAGGCATTTTTTCGCTTGGCTTGGCCTATATTATACACATTTTACAACGGTCTTGATCAGATAGTGCAGTTCTGCTGACTGATATTCATCTTTAACACTTTGCATGCTGGGTAAAAAATTCAGCAGACGACATTTTGAAATATTAGTTTTTTTATTCTTGGAAAATAGGATCTGGCACTTAATGCAAATTGTCTCCTTAGGAGACAATTTGCATGAAGTGTAAGATCCTATCTTCTAGAAAAAATAAGAAAAACATACCATCAATTTGTCGTCTGCTGAATCAGCCCATAGCGTGGTAAGTGTGACACCATTTTCTCATGGTGCGGTTTAAAAATCAATTAATTTCTTTTGTTTGTTTCTGATTAATGTTTGTTCAGTAACCATTACATTCGTACTAACAAATACATTAATCATTGGCTGAAAATGAGTTATATATTTCAACATATCATGCAAATTTTCTCCTGAAACGTCAAAGCATATTTTCTGAGCAAACTATAAAATGTTCGAAATATCGTCTTCTGCAATTGTTACCCAGCATGCTAAGCTTTAAACAGTGTTATCTTGCACAGAGCCATCCTGCCATATTATCGCATTACCATGTTCTCGTACAATAATTCTATTGCTAGCGCGTTTAAAACATGACATGAACGCTATTTCTTGAGTCCGTCTTCGCATAAGCTGAGGTCAACGATGGTCAGTATCCGGCTAATTGTGCTGCTTCGGGAATTACTATATCAGGCCGTTGAATTATGAGATTATATCCTTGCATATGTAATTTTCCATTTAATTACTGATGATGGAAAACAGTTTGGTCATTGCACTTTCTAAAGGCTTGAAGGGTCGTTTACAGAGATTACAAGTCAGAGTCACGTCATAAGAAATGCACCATATCCATATACGTGTGGTTTAGTCTGTTGACTTTTCCGCAGCGCGTACTTAATCACACGCATATGGATACGGGTGCATTTTTTTCGACAAATATTTAGGGGATAACTGCATTCAAATTTGTCATTTGGGGAGATAAATCGGCGGTTTTACGATCGGAAATATCGTGTTACGGCGACGCGTCAGCGGAGTGGTAAAACGTAATTTGCGACCGTAAAACCGCCGATTTACCGCCCCAAATGACAAATTTGAATGCAGTTATCCCCCATTCTAATGCATTTATTCATTTTTTTCTGTTGTAAAAATGTACTATTTGCACAAAGCGACAAGAGCTGTGAGCTGCGTAAAACCAAATGGCAGCCAATGAGAAGCGACGTTACGTGATGACGTCGGATTTCCGACAGTATATCACAGAATATACCGTCGCACATTTTTGACGTTAACCAATCAGGGTTGTAACTTTTAAATCCGTATGATAGGAGGATAACCCCAAAACCACACGCACATTTTCAGATCATGTAGAACAAATATGCATAGTTTCAAAAATAATTGGTAGAAAATTTTAGGAGAGGTTGCGGCCACAAGGTATCTATTCTGATACTAATTGAACCTGGAAAAAACTAAGTCAAAAAATGGAAAGAAAAAGTTGATAAACATAATGATAGGATAATCCCAAAACCACACACACATCTTCAGACCATGTAGAACAAGTATGCATAGTTTAAAAAATGATGGATGGAAAACTACAGGATGATTTGCACCCGCAAAGTATCTATTCTGATACTAATCGGATCTGACAAACGTGGAAAAAGTGGGGAAAATATGATAAAAAATAAAGGGAGGATAACTCCGAAAGCACATGCACATCTTCTGACCTTGGCAAAAACACCTGCAAAGTTTCAAATATAAAGCTGTAAGAGGAGTTGCGCCCACAAGTTACCTACGTCATCGTGTCGTAACTAAAAAATAAACATTAAAAAGGTAAGAAGAAAGTCCAGGGAGTGCCACAATCACAAGCTACAGCCCATCCCAGACACGAAGAGGAAGAGAAAACAGACAAAACCAAACAAGCGCAAATCGAACAAAAAGCACTAACATAAGCTCTCTCTTCCCTAGGCGAGGTAATTGCAATGCTAAAAGGACTGAAAAATGCAAGAACAAAATAACGCTAGGCAAGACTTAAAACAAATCGCCTCGTAGAATAAACCACAAAGCGACAAACAGTAAGACTAACACCGGCACCACCGCCTTAGAACTGGCAGTAGAATAAAACCACCGGGGGAGGCGGTAGGGGTGGGGTTTGGTTAAAGCACTTTTACGGCCAGCCAACTTCACCCTGGGTCCCGATATAACACTTAATACAGAAATACATAAAGGCTCTCAACTCAGTCAATGCATTAAAGCGAAAATATAAAAATCAAATTAATCATTATGAATAACAAAGACGAGTACTCATGGCTGTGTAAAACAAGTATGCATGGTTTCAAAATGATCGGTAGAAAACTCTAGGAGAAGTTGCCCCCACAGGGTATCTCGAGGGTTGAGCGCAAGACTAGCGTAAGTCAGATGGTTGTTTTTCCCTAAACCTAATCTTCTCACCATGAAGGCGTTATGAAGATTACAACATTTCTTTCTGTAAACAATGAAAATTTAGGTGCCATTGCTCGTATGAGCAATGGCACCTAAATTTGCATTGTTTACAAAGGGGTCCAAGTTGCCCCTAAACAAGGGTTTCAAAAATATGTTTGAGTTACCATTGTCTTGCGCTCAACCCTCGATCTATTCTAATACTAATCGAACCTAGAAAAAAACTAAGTCGAAAAAGTTAAAAAAAAAATAAAAAAATAAAATAAAATAAATAAATAAACAAAATAAGGAGTGATAACCCCAAAACCACATGCACATCTACAAGCGATGTAAATGATCGATAGATCGGTGGAAACCTCTTGGAGGAGTTGCACCCACAAGGTATTTATTCTAATAGTAATCAAACCTGGAAAAACCTAAGTCGAAAAAGTGGAAAAAAATGATAAAAAATAGCAGGAGGATAACCCCAAAATCACATGCACATTTGCAGACCATGTAGAACAAGTATGTGCATTGTTACAAAATGATCGGTGGAAAACTCTAGGAGGAGTTGCACCCGCAAAGTATCTATTCTAATAGAAATCTGAACTGAAAAAAAAAAAAAAAAAAAAAAAAAAACTAAGTCGAAATAGTGGAAAAAGTTAATATAAATATCGGGAGGATAACCTGAAAACCAGATGCACATCTTCAGACCGTAAAAAACACACCCGCAAAGTTTAAACAATCTCATTGTACCTACGGACGGACGAAATCGCGGACTTCTTGCTTTTTTGCTTTTTTTTTCAACTTGGTTTTTCTTTAGTTGTGACACGATGATTTGGGTAGCTTGTGGGCGCATCTCTACTTACAGTTTTATACCAAAACTTTGAAATTTTGCAGGTGGTTTTTTTCATGGTCAGAAGATGTGAATGTGCTATTGGGGTTATCCTCCCTTTTTGTCATAGTCTGAAGATATGCGTGTCTTTTTGGGCTTATCCTCACATCATCGTTTTTCAGGTCCGATTAGTATCAGAATAGACACCCTGTGGATGCAACTCATCCTACAGTTTTCTACCCATCATTTTTAAACTACTTCTTCTGCTTGCATACTTGTTCTGCATGGTCTGAAGATGTGCGTGTGGTTTTGGGGTTATCCTCCCATTATTTTTTTTTATCAATTTTCTCCACTGTTTTGACTTAGGTTTTTCAAGGTCCAACTACTTTTGAAAAAAAAAAAAAAAAAAAAAAAAAAAAAAACCTTATGGACGCAACTCCTAGATTTTTCTACCAATCATTTTTGAAACTATGCATAGTTCATCAGGAAAACATACCTATATAATTTTAACCCCCTTAAACCCCACTTTTATATAGTAAAACTGGGGTTTACAGGGGTATACATTATATTTCTTATTTCTGTTCAAAAACATAGATTGTGGGTACTCATTAGAACCGCCTCATCGAGGCGGTTCTAACAAATACCCACAATCTATGTTTTGAAATATGAAAATAATAAGAATTTTTTATCTGAAAATTTTCATTTTTTGGTATAAAAATTTCCAGTATATTTGAATAGACGTGTTTTCGTAATGTGTTCTACATGGTTCGAAGATTTGCGTGTGTTTTTTGGGTTTTCTTCCTATCAGACGGATTTAAAAGTCGCAACCCTTAACTGACAAAGCTAAGACCCTGGGGGACGCTTGCCCGCAATAGGCTTTTATTAATATTTTGATAATGTCATCGCCCCTCGGAAAATTAATGAAATATGAAACATCTCAACAAATATTATTTAAAAAAACACTTTATCCCAGTCTGTGTGTAGGTGATTAACAACTTTGCTTAATTGTTTGCTTTAAAAGGAACTCATGCATTCTATTCTCTTGAACATAATGAAATATTTACAAAGGCAGCGCCACGACAATTTAAGTTAAACTAGTTTTAGAACAATTCAAACGATCTCCAGTTTTCATAATGGTTTACAAAGCACATAAAATTCAACTATCCATTCCATGGTTATGTTACTTTCCAGTTAGGACACTAATGAAGACATTTTGTTCGTGATAAATTATGACCTTGGCATGTGGGGCGAAATGGTTTAGGTGTAACGACCGCGGTCAATGTTGCAGTCAGCCTCACACTTCCTCCACGTAAGGCCAGGGCGACAGATGTGGTTTGTCTCACTTCAAGTATTTAGCGCTTATCTCCTTTACTTTATGAGTTAGATCCAAAGCGGCCCGACTAAGAGAAATAGACAAGTACTGGATGATCTATTAGCAGGTACAAACTTAATGTATCAGATGCTTTCAGTATATGTGTTTACATATTTTCTACACGTAACTAACGTGGGTAATACATGTATAAGTGCGACTGTTACAAGAAATGCATCAGGGCCCAGTTGTTCAAAGCTAACGATGTCGTTAGTTAACGATTCGTTAAAATTTAAATCAAGTGATACGCAAACATGCTGAAATTTTTTGCTGAAAAACATGTGAGTAGCTTTTGCAGTGCGAAAGCTACTCACATTTTTTCAGCAAAAAAATATCAAAATATTGTATATTGAATCCGCTAAAACAGTTCATGAAATGACCCTTAACAAGCTTGTTAAGCTAACGACGCTTTGAACAACTGGGCCCAGATGTTGAGGGATTCATTCCCTTGTTCAGTTGCATAAAGAGGAAATGGTCTCTTTGCTATTTCTGCCTGTATTTGAAGAGCTTTCATTACGAAGTACACTGAAAATTTTACCACCAAAAAATGGCAATTTTCAGATAAAAAATTCTTATTTTTTTTTTACATTTTTGCTCAAAACATAGATTGTGGGTACTCGTGAGAACCGCCTCGTCAAGGCGGTTCTAACGAGTACCCACAATCTATACTTTTGAGCAGATTTAAGAAAGCTAATGTACGTATACCCTTGTAAACCCCAGTTTTTCTATATAAAAGTGGGGCTTAAGGGGATCTAAATTATATAGGTATGTTTTCGTGATGGAACAATGTGGCGAATGTAATGTGCAGATAGAATAGGTTCTCAACTTTTGTATGTCGTTTATTATACATGTTGTATATTCTTATGAAAACTGAGTAAAAATCCTGTCAACAAGAATAAGTTAAAATAGTTTTCATTTGACCTTTCAAGAAGCATACATCAGTAGTTCGGCTTTAGGGATGCTGCCTTGTTATCCGTTACATTCAATTTGTAAACAAATAAACATTCATTATGAAGAAAACAAACAAACAAACAAACAAAAAAAAAAAAATAAAAAAAATAATAATAATAAATAAATAAATAAATAAATAAATAAATAAATAAATAAATAAAAAAAAAAACAACAAAACGACATTCTTCTTGAGCAAAATATAAACCCAACGGCTAATGATGACTTGATCATCAAGGAAGCAACATTTAACCGATGTCCTGCTGGACCCGGATATATCCTGCCTTTGCAAACAGTGTAGATCTAGATCAGTTGGCTTCTGAAGACGCCAACTGATCTGGATCTGCGCTGTTTGCCATTAAGTATGTGAATTTATTTAGAAAATCCTGATCTAGTTATCTGATTAGCTGAAAATTTGAAGTGAGCGTGGCATCTTGATTTATTCAGCAGGACAAGGGTTAAGAGAAAGGACATGCGACTGAAACGTCTCAGAGAAGTAACACAAACAATATCTTGACAAGTCATGATCTTCAATGAAACTTGACTAGGCTTAGAAAGTTACTAAATGTAGATACGTGGGCGCTACCATTGTTGATATGTAATGAAATTTTACGACAAAGCATAAACTTACCCAAATAGGCAAAACATAATAAGAAAATATCTTCCAACAATATTTTATTCCCCTTTCTACAATATCACCAACAAACATTGAATTATTATGCTTGAAAACTGCACCGTCCCCTGTGGCTACAAAAACGTTTTAAGTCTTCTAAAAATAATATGTAAGAAAAGCAAGAAGAAGAAGAAGAATAGCATATCTACTAGCTTTAAGATATTCTAAAAATTCTTGTTTGCGTTACATATCCCTACAGATTTCAACATAAGGGGGTTCATTTTCAGGCAGATAATTAAGTACACATATAAAAGAAAACGGTCTGGATCAGCACGAATTTAACTCTTTCATCCCTGCAGACCAAAACAGATGCCTGTGCAGATAGTGTAGATCCAGATGAGACAGCTCGTAACGGACATTCTCATCTGGATCTACATGGTTTGTCATTCCATTGTTGATTCAAGATTGAATCCTATTTGAATCAGTGGACATGCCTCAGTTCAAGGCCATGAGTACACGTCTTTGTTTATTATAGTGATTTATTTGATTTTTATGTTTTCGCTTTGATACATTGACTGCGTTGAGAGCCTTTATGCGAACCGAATTTTTATGTGTTTCTGTATTAAGAGTAGTATCGAGACCCAGGGTGAAGTTAGCTAGCTGTAAAAGTGCTTTAACCTCCCTCCTCCCCCCCCCCCCGCCCCATACGCCCCCCCGGTGGTTTGTTCTACTGACCGTTTTAAGGCGGTGTTTGTCTTACTCTTTGTTGCATTGTGGTTTATTCTACGAGGCGATTTGTTGTATGAATTTCCTGTGTTTTTCAGTCCTTTTAGTATTGCGATTATCTCGCTTGGGGAAGAGAGAGCTAATCTTAGTGCTTTTCGTACGTTTGTTCGGTTTGTGCTTGTTTGAGTTTGTCGGTTTCCTCTTCCTCTTGGGGATTGGGAAGAGCTGCGGGTTGTGATTGTGGCACTCCCTGGACTTTTCTCTTACCCTTTTTTTTTAAAGTTTGAACTTTTCTATGATGCCAATTGCCAATTGCCATAAATACTCGACCTAGCTCATGAATTTCACGACAATAGTGTCACAATTATCATTACGCTCTCCGTCTCCTACTTGTTTTAGCTTTCTAGACTAACTCACCAAATGAAAATTGGTTATATTGTCCTCACTATGGACTCTGTGACATATTCGCTTTACGTTTTATCAACATGTAAGCAAAATAGTCATAAAACATAAGACAAATGATGCCATGATTATTACCATATTCAATATGAAGATAAGATTGTGCATGCCATCACAAAAACCGCAGGTTCTGTGCTAATGTTGCTAATTGCGTGAGGGACGGACGGAAAAAAATAATAATAGTGCTCTCGCACATTTTACCACATGGGGAAGTCATGCAGCAAGTTTGGTTTAATTCCACCCAGTGGTCTAGGAGGAGATAGAATAACGAACAGACGAACTGACAGACGTACGGAAAAAAATGTTGCTCTCGCAAACCCTTACCACGCGGGGAATTCATTTATACAGGGATATTATGCGTTTGGTTAAAATGATGAGAGAGTCACGTGTTAAGAGCCATCTAATAACAACCTAGACATTTTTATTGAGTGGGAAGGCCATGGATTACAGCCGAGGACCTGTTAAGGATGAGTATTTGTTGATAATTCTGGATAATTTTCTACGCTTCTTCATAACATTACATCGTTGGTATATTTCCCCTTAGAATTGCCATCATTCTTAATTCAACACCAAATAGAACGTTGGTTTGAAAACACATCTGTAACAAGGTCTTTCCGAATCTGAATTTTATGGCGACAGTCAATAAATTCAGAAAGATGGTAGGCAAAACTGTTCCTTCGGAGCAATTTAGAAAGATTGTCACTCGCTAAGAAAAGATTATTGTCTGTGGCACACTGCATGCATAATTGTAAACCCAGTTATGGGTGATGACATTGCTTCCCTCTTAAACTGTACGTCGATGGGACTGTCCTCAGACTAAATGACAACTCCCTCCTCCACCTATTTCAGATGGTTGACGCCTGGCTATCAATGTCTGCTGTCGTGCCTATCGCGGTCCAGTTTATGATGTTCTTGTGTTCTGGATTCAGATCGACAGTATCCCTTTCTTTTGTTTCATAACAGTGGGTTTGATTATATGTGTTGCGCTGTGATGTTTCACAGCTGAGGTGGAGGACCCCTATGCGGAACAAATACGCAGTTATAACTTGGAGCTACATCAGGCCCCGAGGTTATACATTTTTCATGCTCAACTCAGCTGAGCATGAAATTTTCGCTGCTAATATATACGAAAATGCCAACAATAGTTGGCATTTTCGTATTTATTAGCAGAGAAATTTTCATGCTCAGCTCTGTTTAACGAGAAAGAATTTGCAATTGTTAGTAATTTGAGATTTATTAGCAGGACAAATTCCACTCTGCGTTGAGCATGAATAAAGTTTTATAACCTCAGGCTGAGCATGAATAAAGTTTTCTAACCTCGGGGCCAGAATTAAGGGTGAGGTTTCGCGCGAGTAAAACTGGTTTAAATCTTAAGTAGTTTTCCTACTGGCTTTCCTATTGTTGCAGTTCCTCTTTGTGCATCGATGGTTTTAAATGTGCGTTTGTTCTGGCATTATTTATACCTTATCTCTCCTTCTTATCTTATGTTAGAAAAGCTTTGTTTTGTGAGTGCGGCATTTCCTGGGTATCTTCATTTATATTGCATTGTGGCCATAAATTATAATCTATGATTTTGTATTTTGCCAATACTATTGCTTAGAAGTTCTTTTAAAAAAGCACAGGAACCGTAGTTATTATGTGGAAATCGACTACTCTTAGGTAAGCTACAATATTGATTGGTTGAGCATCACTTAAGTGCACTATTCAGACCCACAAGAGACCTTATTTGCAGTTCGAATTAACTTCAAAGTTATATATGGAACTCATGGCATCTAAATATCTATTTTCGGTCATCAAAAGTCTTGTCATACAAAGAGAAAACGAATTTATGGCGTTCCATAGAGATTGTAGAAGACTAGCAATTTCCTGTCTGAGGGTATAACTCAACTATTTCTTTGTAAATTAGTCTGCAGTATTTTGAGAAACGTCTGGCATCTGTCACATAGTAGCATCATTTCATTCATCATACAAATTACACCGTATATGTGTGCTTAAGAACTTGTGCCGCGTCGTGAGAAAACCTATCTTCGGTCATATGCGAACTGCGCGTGCCCAGAGAAGACTGTGCATGCAATTCGCCAAAAATGAAATTGAATCTTAAATATTAAATAAAAGTATCATAGCATGCTCTTATGAGGTTCTGATGGTCAGATGCTCTGACGTTCTCGTACACAAAATTTATACAATAGACAGGCTGCATCATAATGCGGGCCAATACCTATTTTATGTTATTCTTTTCATTCATAAAACAAGAGTTGTTATTGTAAACCGAATTCGCAAAAAAATGCTGCTTAAGCATTCCAGGAGTTTCTGTAGGAGGTTGATTTTATGATGACCGACGTCAACATTCTAATAAACTGCTATATGTAATAGAATAGCGAAAATCTTGGCTACACTATTACTATGCACATGGCCTTTTTATAATTCGTCTGAGTGTTTGATGTTCTCAAAGAAGGAATAATTTCCCAATACGTGTATAATGATAGTTTTTGGCTTTGGAGTGCGTTTGGTTTCAAGTAACGCGTAAACTAATTCTGTTGCATAAGCGAGTGTCTCTTGTGTTGCTAGTATTTTACATGTGCGTTTGAAGAGAAATATTCATAGGTCTGTGCACTTACCACTGCATAGTGTCATATTATCAGACTTAAATTAGTTCCCTTTAAATTATCATATCAATACATTCCGTCCTCCCCAAATTACTTGCGTGCTTCATATCAGACATGAACAATAACAATTAATAATTGCTTAATTTTTCAGGCAGTGAGATCTATGCAGACAGTGTAGACCCAGATAAAACTTTTTGAAAATGGTAATGTTGCTTTCCATGATATTAGCAATATCCAAAAATCCAGTTGTCTAAATGGTCAAGTAGCAAATACCCTGATCGAGATGGTGCGAACATTCTTGTCTGTCCTGAAAACATAGCTTGGCTTTTCATGGAGCCCAACATTTATGTGGAAATCAAGGCTAACACGACGGCGGGTCGGATCTGACTAAATGACGACTCCATTCTCAGTCTTTTTCAGATGATTGGCGCTGGGCCCCCGTAGCCGAATGTATAGGAGAGTTGACTCTTAAACCATTAGGTTTCTAACCGTTGTGGTTCGAGCCTCGCTCGGTTCACATGTTGGAAAGCCAAGTTTTGCTTACGGATGGTCAGGTAGTTTTTCCTCTGTTTCTCCGGTTTTCGGCCACCTTTGATGAACGAACAAAAACAAATGTCTATGGTCGGGCTCATCGTGGTCCTATTTGTGGTTTTCTTGTGTTGTTCTGGCTTTAGATCACCATTGAGCCCTTGCTTAGTTTCATCACAGTGTGTTTGACTATAAATAGTCAAAAACACTGTGATGAAACTAAGCAAGGGTTCAATGGGGAGCTATTATGTAGTTTCACAGATGAGGTAGAAGACCCGTATGCGGACCGAACATATATTTGTAACTCAGGGCTGCATCAGAATTAAGGTTTCATGTTTCGAGGGAATAAAACTGTTTAAATCAAGTAATGTTCCTACTGATCATTCCAATGAGGTTCCTCTATTCTCAGTTCTTCTTCGTTTTTGCGTCGGTGAATTCATGCGTGGCGTTTATTTTTGTCATTTTTTGTTCATCATCTCTCATTCTCTTGGTGTCTCTTGGAAGGCGGTGCCTAGTGAATTTGGCATTCCTGGGTATCTTCGCTTGTACTTTTTTTTATAATAGTTATTTGTTTTTGGAGTTGCGTTTGGTTTCAAGTATAGCATAAAGAATTTCTGCTGAATACGCTAGTGGTTCTTGCGTTGCTAGCATTGTACATGTGCGTTTGAATGATACTACTCAAAGGTCTGTGCACTTACCACTGCACGATGTCAAATTATCAGACATCCCCGAATATTTTCCCCTCGAGTTGTTTTTCTTATACTTGCTCTCTTTCCTAAATTACTTGTGTGAGCCAAGTTGGATAATCAAAGCATAGACAGCACTGTGAGGTCGATCGTCCCTGAGTGGAAGGGTAGGAAAATGGTCCCGAATGGGGAACGTAGACAGTTTCATTTAACCTTTAACTTCCTGTAAATCAAACACGTTTGATGGCATCTGATCTTGGTTTGCACTGCCAACGTCCCAAATGTTCCAATCCAGGTTTTAGAGATGACCCTCTATCAACAGCATGCTGACGTCACAGCGACAAAAATAGCGCTGAACCATTACCCAGATTTCGTCTAACGCAGGGTTTGATTACATTCAATGATAATCATGTGGACAACTACATCAGCGAAAGTTTGGCATTTGTAAACTATGGCTCAATCTTAAACCATCGATCCAAAAACTTCAGTAATCCATGGTTGCTTAGCTTTTTAGGCAGTGGGATTTTTGCAGACAATGTAACTTTTGATAAGGGTTTGTAATGCTTTCCATGATATTAGCAATTTACCACAGAACCCAGTAAAATATATGGTCAAGTAGCAAAAACCCTGATCGAATAGCTCTAGCGTTCGTATAGACCCCGGAAACATCAATTTGGCTTTTCATGGAGCGGCAATTCGCAAATCAAAGTTTGAGAAGACAGTGATACGCATAAACTAGCCTGATACAAATCAATAGTGTGCGCGTGCAAGTGGCATATAAGTCGTGTATGCCACTTGGTGTGTGTTATACATATTTATCAGACTTATATTTTCATTTCCTTTAGGATCATCGGGCCAGTTGTTGTAACTTTTAAAATGGAGTGCTGCTCATGTATACGCCCTAGGGCGTAAGTAATTTTGCAAACTTCATTACTTCTTATGAAGAGTCTCAATCAAACAGAGACTCCCAATTTCTATCTGTAAAGTGTTCTTTATTTCCAAAGGCAACCTTTTAGATTTTTACTCCTCATAAATCTTAAGTTAGAAACGTTTGGTTCAAAGGATTTCGTCTAAACAATAGCAAAAAAAAAAAAAAAAAAAGAAAAAAAAAAAAAAAAAAAAAAGAAAAATAAATAAACGTTTGTTCACAGAAAATATCTGTTTTGTGAGATCCTTTAATTTTATTAAAAAAAGGTAAGAGAAAAGTCCAGGGAGTGCCACAATCACAAACCGCAGCCCTTCCCAGGAGGAAGAGGAAACCGACAAATCCAAACAAGCACAATCCGAACAACCGAACAAACGTACGAAAAACACCAAGACCAGCCCCCGCCCGTCTTCCCTCCCCCCCACCCCCACACACACACAAAAGCGAGGCAACCGCAACACCAAAAGGACCGAAAAAACACAAGAACAAAATGACACACGGAAAGACACACAACAAGCCGCCCCGAAGAATAAACCACAAAGCAACAAAGAGTAAGACTAACACCGGGACCTTTATCGGGACCTTTTAAACCTTTATCTGGTGTCTTGGGAATGATGTGTTATTTGATTGTCAACTGCCTGGGAATCTCCACGGATTTACTGATTTCTGTCTTACAAAAGCCCAGAGGAAAGTTGCTATTTTAATACTAATGTCGTTCAGAGTTTTGCCATTAGCATGCCATTGGTAAAGTCGGATGCCAGTGGGCTGTATGTAGCATTGGAAAACAATTCGCCAAACTTTGTTGAGCGTATATAAAATTACCGAACGAAAATGCTTTTCCAGGTTGCTGACACAAGAATGATGGAATTGTGCCGCTCTTTCCCATAGCAAATGGCAGTAAATGAAGACTAATACAAATTTATGATGTAAGAAGGGACTGAAATATATAGCAGAGAGAAAATTGTCTTATCTGTTTTCCGATTTCGTTTGTTGCGGTTGGTTTGCTTGTTCCAGAAAAAAAGACATCAGGTAGTGACCATCTCTCATAGAAAGTAGCATATATAATATCTGTGCTTCCAGAAAAAAAGACATTGTGGGTTAGACCATCTCTCATAGAAAGTAGCATATACAATGTCGGTGCGTCGTAATTCCATTAATCTTTGCAGCAAATGCGTTTGTACAAAGACGGGTAAATTACCCATTAAAAGTTACTCTATCATCAATAAATAATTACCATTCATCATTACAAATTATTAAAGTACATAATTAGCTTTTAATGACTCGGCAAACAGTAATTGCAAACTTTTTAATGAAGTTTCCAAAAAACAACCCAAAAAACCCACAAAGTATAACTGACATGTTATGCAGCAAAACGTGCAATATAAGAGATTTTTTATACAGCCCCATGCATTTTTTCTAAACTTAGGTGTATATATATACTTAAAGTTATTACTTTCCAGTACATATTTAGCCTATATCCAGTACAGCTAAATTAGTTTTTGTTTACGTCTTTAGATTAATTCCCAGTTTTCTCAAGAGACTTCCACTTACTTATCTTATTTTTACTGAAATATGACGTTGTCAGTTTGAATAGATCAGTATATTTTAAATTGATTACTCATGGTTTACGGATATGCTTAAAATAGCCATTATTATAACAAAAACAAACTGTAAGGTTTATTTTTGAGACCAAAACTTAACCCTTGTCCTGCTGAATAAATTAAGATGCCACGCCCATTTCTAAGTATCAACCAATCAGATTACTTAATCCAGATTGTTTATATAAATTCACATACTTAATGACAAACAGGGCAGATCCGGATCAGCTGGCTTATTCAGAAGCCAACTGATCTGGATCTACATTGTTTTCAAAGGTAGGTTATATCCGGATTCAGCAGGACAAGGGTTAAAAAAACAGTGAATTCGGACTTTCTGGTGATTCAGCCTTTAAGTGCGCATGCCCAGCTCCTCAGTAAGGTCACATGTCTAATTCTTTGATAAAAGCTCCCCCTTAGTCTACCGCTTATGTGAACGAACATTACATGTCACTGGCGAGACTGCGTGTATATGCAGGCTCTGGCGAGGTTAGGTGAATATGCAAGCTCGCCTGTACCTTGCTGTTCGTATATGCTATAACAGGTGTAATACCACTATGACTTGTATGTTATGCAGTTTCCAAATCAACACTACATGTTAACCGGAAGTAGGTCTGCGGCATTGATTATCTTAAATAATAAATATGAAAAAAAAAAGCTGTTGATCTAAACTAAACTAATTACATTGAATAAAACCTAATGAATACACTTAATATACATACAACTCATTGTCAGTTTCGGTAGTTTTTCCCTTGATTTCTCGAATAGCTTTCAGTTCATACCGTATATCTAACGAAATATAGCGCTGTCAGTTTCAAAAGATTACTATTTATGGAAGCCCCGGCTTCAATTTGCGCGAATATTTAAAGTTAGATTATACTTCTAAGAAAATTCCCAAATGAGTAATAAATAACATTTTCCGGATACAGGCTAACGATAACAATTATGTGTGCCGCGTCAAGTGAAAACGCGTCTTCAAACATGCGCAAAATGCACAGATTTACATCATCTTGCGCATGTGCAAAGTCTCAACCGGGCCTTTGTTTTCCATTAATACATTATATAGTTTCCAGTGATTCTGTTAGCGGACAGCGAAGATGCTGATCAGTCTGCGCGAATACGCAGGCTGATCTGGGCCTTCGCTGCCCACATATGCCGCAGGACATGTTTTCGCATGGCAAGGCCCAGCCGCTTGTATGTAAGGTTGTATCTGCTGGTGCCACATAGCATTGATAGACGTGCTGGCGCTTTGAATATTAGTTGTCTCTGGTGTAAGCATTTATTTTAACGCTTAGCATTCTGGTTAAAAATGAGCAGCCGACATTTAAAACATTATTATTATTTTTTTTTACAGAATTTAGACTTTGATACTTCAAGCAAATGCATCACGAAAACATGCCTGTTTGATTTTGATCCCCTTAAATCAAACTTTTATATAGTAAAACTGGGATTTACAGGCGTATACATTATTTTTCTTATTTCTGCTCAAAACATAGATTGTGGGTACTCGTTAGAACGGCCTCATCGAGGCGGTTCTAACGAGTACCCAAAATCCATGGTTTGAGCAGAAATGTGAAAAATATCTGAGCTTTTTATCTGAAAATGTTCAGTTTTTGGATGTGAAATTTTCATTATATTTGAATAAAAATGTTTTCGTAATGGTCACTTTTGAAGACAATTTGCATGAAGTGTCAAAGCCTATTGTTTTGGACAAAAAATAAGGACAGTACCATAAATTTGTTTTCTGCTAAATTTAACTAGAAAGTGGTAATGTTTTAAGCGATTTATTGGTCTGTCAGGAAGCTGTAATTCAAATGATAAATAGAATAACATTTATTGACTATTAAAATATCTTCGTTTATTATTTGACATTTACTGCTGGGAAAACAGAATGTATTACTAGTGCCGTTTCGTTGGAAACCCCAACAGTTTGGAAACATTAAATTCTACCAAGATTGGCTACTTATTGTTAAGAAACATGACTGATGGCTTTCCCGCGTCTGAACACTTCGAAAGCAGACTAGTATTTTAGCTATCCTGAGCAGAAACCTTATTGGTCCGCTTATAGTATAGGCAGGCTCTGTTGTATGTATGTATGTATGTCAACATTTTCAAATTTCTGTTCCTCTAATACTGCTAGGCTGATTGAAGACTCTACCAAGATTGTTCACACAAGACCGTCAGGGTCAACAACGGTCCGCCCCAGGGGTCCTTTGTTTTACACAGACTCATATGGGGCTAAAATTTTCTTGTGTAAAGATAGAAGGCAGAAACCTTTGATATTAGTATGTAGCTTCATCAAAAATCATATCTCGGCTTTGTGGAAGTAGGAAATGAAAATTTATTTATTAACCTTTCTCTAATGGACTTCTACCAAGATTGTTCGCATTATATCCCATGAGGTGAAAACTGACGCTGATTGGGGTGGATTGTTCTACACTCATACTGGGAAAAACTTTAAAATTCTTCGTGTGTAAAAGTCGAACGCCTAGATCTTTGATATTTTGCATGTATTTTTTATATAGTCAACCTTTATCGAAATTATTCAAATTACAGCTCGTGGGTCAAAAATGGCCCCACCCCAGGCTTCCTTGTTATCTCAAATAAGTACAGTGGTCTGATGGTGAGCTATTGTGATAGGTCACCATCCGTTTTCATCGTCTATCCGTCCGTCCAATCCGTCTTCATAATATGGGTTTTGACCAAACTTGGATTCAATGATCCGTCGGTGGTCATCTTTGAAAGTTGTGTGCAGATCGGATAAAACCTTAGACACTACTTGCCATATACGGTATTACTACTTTATTTTATAGGTCAATCATGTCACAAGTGAACATAAAATTTATACAGCAATCTTAAAGCAATCTACTATGTAAAACTTTAATATAACGTATGCAAATTTGTTAGCTGAGTGAGCGATATAGGACCATCATGAATTATCCTCTCCTCCATACTTGTGTCTAGCTACATTGTAATTGTCTTGGCGATTGATCATGCAATCATTTCTATGGCCATTTACCATTTTCCACTGATTCCAGAAGGAAAGTTGTCAATTACTAGCGAAAGTATGTACACAAACATTGAAAATGGGTCTACTCTAGAAGGAAACATTTGATGTCCCTTGGGAGCAAATTCGTTTCTGTTAGAGTAAACCCTCTTTAACTCTTGTCATGCTGAATGAATTAAGATGCCACGTCCACTTCTTATTTCCAGCCAATCAGATTACTTGATCCGGGTTTTTGATAGAAATTCACATATTTAATGACAAACAGTGCAGATCTAGATCAAATGGCTTCTGAAGAAGCCAACTAATCTGGATTTAACCTGTTTTCTAAGACAGGGCATGTCGTGTTCAGCAAGTGAAGGGTTAATAGGGAGCAAACCAATTTTGACAGAGTTGCCTCTCTTAAAAATGTGTTTATTCACCTTGAGGAAATGATGACCTCTGTCTTAGTTTTCCAAAATCGCCAGCAGATACTAATAGAAGTGAGAAAAGTAAATTAGAATCAGCACATTTAAGATGAATGGTCTGCATGAGACATTTGCGCCCTTTTTAAAAGAAAGATAACTTTTATGACTTCCTGTTCACTTTCCTTGTTTCAGACCTCGTCTGAAAGAAAGTCTACTCTAAGAGGAAAAAATTGGATGTCTTTGGGAACAAAGTCTTTCCTTTTAGAGCAGACACCTTTTCAGAAGGAAACAAACCAATTTTGACAGAGTTGCCGTCCTTGAAAGTGTATCTGCTCCCCTCAAGTAGTGGCCATTGTCTTAGTTTTGCGCAAACGCATACAAGTACCTTTTCGATTGCTTAAAACAATTATAGAATTTATTCAGACTTTTAAATTGGTAATGCTATCATGCTTTTCTTTCATAGGAGTATCCTGTGATGTCAAATCAACAGAACAGATGCAACATTTATGATAGTGGAAAATCAAAGTTAGATTTATCGGTAACTATAGTGCTATCAAATTACATTTTTAAGAATGGATGAAATAATTGCGACGTGTATTCCATTTAACTTCACTGTTGACGAGAAACACAAGCAAAATGTTACCTTATCCATTAGCGCAGATAGAGACTGAGCCAAGCATACAGTCCAACAAAAGGGGTTTACCCAGTAAGCATTCAACAGCGGGACGTTATCTGCGCGTCAGGGTAGCTGACGGGCAGATAACGGCCCGCTGTAGATTTATAAAGAATGCTAGCTGGGTATCAAGGTATGTCCAGGCCCGTTCCCTCATATTGAAAATAATGCAACTATGTAGGATGCATTATAAGACTTACTTTCAGATTTTTTTAACCTTGTTCTTTCTATCAACCTTCCGTACTGCATATTTTAACCCAGTTATCTCGAATTGATAGTCAATATTAACCCCTGTCGTGCTGAACCCAGATAAACCCTGCTTTTTCACACAGTGTAGATCCAGATCAGTTGACTTCTGAAGAAGCCAACTGATCTGGAGCGGCACTTTTTGCTATTAAGTACGTGAATCTATAGCAACAATCCAGATCAAGTCATCTAATTGGCTGAAAATTAGAAGTGGGTGTGGCATCTGAATTTATTTAGCAGGACAAGGGTTAAAATGGCCTGTGGTAGAAACGATTCCAAACTCAGTTGCAGTTCTTCTTTTGTGCGCCAGTGGTGTAATATGTGACATTTGTATGGGTATTATTTGTTCCTCGTCACTCCATCTTGTGGTTCCTCGGGAAGGCTTTTCTTCCTGACTCTGGCATTTTCTGTGTAACTACATTTCGATGGTTGAGCGCAAGACTGTAGTACCTCAAATATATTTTTGAAACCCTTGTTTAGGGGCATAATGAAATTTGCTTGTTGTTTTTGCTATGGTCATCCTGGATGCCGTTTGGTCTTCTGTCAGTCAGCTGTTTCTTCACCCACTTGCCTTGCGCATACCTAGTGTTTCATGTATATGATTATGTGCCGAAGCTTTACCGATGCTAAACTGACTAGCTACCTCCTGCAGTGCCACTCTGTGATCTTTATTGACAAAATCTTCATTCGCCACCTTTGTAGGGGGCACTTCCTCAGCTAAACTCTCTTGCCTAGGCTTGTCTCCCACGCTTGTCATGCCCTCCTCGAACTGCGAAACCCAGCTATAAAAGATTATGCAGGTTTTAGAAAAAAAAATGAAAAATAAAATAAATAAATAAATAAATAAATTAATAAACACATTTTTCTGCATTTAAAAAAAAGTGGCAAGGTTTTTCACTCTCTAAAAGCAGGAATATTATTACAGACCTCTGTTCCTTCAGCTTAGAGTGCATGGTAGCCTTAACACCTACCTTGTTTAATGCTCAAAACTCTGTGTATACACACTTCGCAATGAAAATAAATTGACCGATAAAATTTACTTTTAGCTTAAGTATAGTTTGTGTAGGTAGCTGCACGTGGAAAGACAAGAGCATGAAACGTCCGAATATTTTCCGATCGCCCCTTCAACACTCGGCACTGGCAAAAAGATGATGAATGACCGCACAGAACGAAACTATTAATGTCTTGGAGGTGGTACCGAAATATGTTTTAAGGCTGATTAAATACTGATTACTTACCGATAAATACTGACATTTTAAATCAACATCCTGCTATTCACTTTGTAATGAGAAGGAACGGACATGAACCAGAGCAGCGTACAGACACATTCCAATTAGAGGATTTGTAAATACTTTATAAACAAACATGTTTACAACATTAGCGTTCCGAAGATGCTATAATTTAAACTCTATTTATTTTACTTCTAGACGCGTTCTCGAAGGTGCGGCCTAGGGAAGATTCAAACCAACCAGCGCATCCGCGCATTCTTGTCAGACATCGCTCTCCGCCTGAAAACGCTTTGCATATTTGGCTACCAACAGAGTGCTCTGTGAAGACTGACCGGACTGCGCGGACGCGCAGGCTGATCTGAGTCTTTGCTGCGCCGCGCATATGCAATTTTGAAGGAAATGCTGTGCCCCGGCTTAAATGTCTTTAGACACATGCGGACAGTGACTGCCTATATCCGTCTGTGCAGTCTTGTCAGAATCCTCAATGTTCGCTTATCCATTACCAAAACAAAATTAGAAGGGAAGGCAATGATCAGGAATCGATAAAATTATCCCACATCTCCCATCAGAGACATCAAAGGAAAAGAAACACAAACACGAAAACCTAGTCAAATATGAAAGTTTTACCACCAAATATGAAAATTTTCATATAAAAATTCTGATATTTTTCATATTTCTACTCAAAAACATAAATTGCCCACAATGTTTTTGAGCAGAAATAAGAAAAATAATGTATTCCCTTGTAAACCCCAGTTTTACCATATAAAGTGGGGTTTAAGGGGGTCAACATTATATAGACATGTTTTCGTGATGGACTTGCGGCATTGTTTGGTGTAGACAGGTATATATATCTATGCAGCATACCAACCTCGATCTGAAAAGCGATGTATTCCTCCAGAAAGAAACAGTTTCCTCGAGCAATTTCTTTCCTTTTAGCGTCGACGCCTTGACAGAAAGAAGGCAAAACCATTCTGACAGAGTTGACTCCCTGACATCACGAAAACACGCCTATATAGTTTTGACCCCCTTAAACCCCACTTTTATATGGTAAAACTGGGGTATACAGGAGTATACATTTTTTTTCTTATTTCTGCTCAAAACATAGATTTTGGGTACTCGTTAGAACCGCCTCGCTGAGGCGGTTCTAACGAGTACCCACAATCTATGTTTTGAGCAGATGTATGAAATATAGCAGAGATTTTGATCTGAAAATTTTCAGTTTTTGAAGGTGAGATTTTCTATATACTTGTATAGGCGTGTTTTCGTAATGATAGCTATCATTCATTACCCTTAAATAATGAAAAGCGATGGACCTGAACAGATTGGATACCCACGTTCTGTCATGCGGACAAAGAGGACTATGATCAGACCGCGCGGATGCGCAGGCTGATTTGAGTCTTCTTTGGGCGTTTCGGCTCGTATACATAACATGTTTTTGTCTGTATAAGACTATCTTACTGCACTAATGAATCAAAAACATAACGCTTGCCATGGTGTGTAAAAAATAGCAGATAACATTTTGAAGTTGTTTTCTTAGTTTTTCTAGAAAATAGGCTTTGGCATTTCATGAAAGGAGATCGTTTGCATGAAATGTTAGAGCCTATTTTCTTGGAAAAAGAAAAATATATCATCAATTTGTCGTCTGCGTGTAGTAAAATTAATATAATGACTTTTGTTATCAAAAAAGCAACGTACGTCGGAAGTGTTCGATTCAATAGTGCCAGACAGATTGTTATCAAAATGCAAACAGCAAGCAGACATTTGCAGATAGCGAATTTGTCTATACGCTCAACATGCTGGGAAAGAAAATCAACAGACGACGTTGTGAAATATACTTCTCATTTTTCCCAGGAAATAGGATATGAGATTTGATGGAAATTGCTGGATTACAACATTGTCGTTGAGACAGTCCAATTTTACAGGGTAAACTGACTATCAATAAATCAGTTTCATGTATATGGCTTATTACCCAAAGCTTAGAAATAATTATTTAGGCTTTCTTTGTTTAAATTATTAAATATATAGTTCTCTCCCCTTTGCCGATTTCTTACAAATTAGCACCAGGCCAGCAGAGTAGCCATAAAAAAGTGATTTTAAAGTGAAAGTTATTTTGCCAATATGCATTACTTATAAATATATGATACACGTATTTCTAAACCTTATGCAAGGCTAATGGCTGATGTTGATTTAGATCGTCTCTTTTGCAGTTTTCAATCAAATGATAGCGTGCGATGCGTAACACACAAATAGGGCCTTTTTGCAATTTGCGGACAACGTAGGCCCAGATCAGGGCCTTCGTTGCCCGCTTAGAGAATCGCTTGATACTGTAGTATATATCGACGAACAGATAATGCTCAGATCAGACTGCACGGATGCACATGCTTATCTGGACCATCTCTGTTCGCCTATGACATAAGGGCATTTTCCTCGTTGTAGACCAAATTGGTTTGTATCTTTCCAAAATAGATCATGTAGATATGTACTATGGATTCGTTTGTTTTGCTTGTCTGCAACCTGTCGACGAGTTCTGGTAAAATTATAAATTATATGTCTGCAATGGTATTTACCCTTTTGTGCCGCGCTTTGAGAAAATGTGTCTTTGGTCATATGCGGAGAGCGTAAACTCAGATCAACCTGCGCATGCACACAGTCTAATCGGGGCCCTTGCTGCCCGCTAACAGAAATATTCGCCGCCCTCGGTGGCTCAGTTGGATGCGCCGTCCGACTGGAGACCAGGAGGTAGCGGGCTCAGCCTCCGCCGGGGTTGGCAACATTCTTTCGTGGAGATTGATCATGAAATATTTTCTACGGTCATTCTCTTCCTTCCGCTGATTAAAGAAGGGCAGTTGTCAGTTTCTAGCGAAAGAATGTGCACAATACTGGTTAACCGCTTAGAGGACTAAGCCTGCCCAGTAAACGTGTGGTTAGGTAAACTGACCACGTTCGACATGACCCCATTGGGTTGCCTGGGCCGTAAAACCTCAACACAAACAAACAAACAGAAATATTGGCTACTACAGAATGCATGAATTTAAATCAAAAGCCCGTATGATAATTTACGCATGTGCAGGACGATTTGAATCTGCGCATTTTGAACATGTTCGAAGGTGACTTGCGGCCCATTTAATAAAGACATAAGAATCAACAAAGATCACGTACACTAATCATTAAGTAACATGTAACATGCATTTTTCCTCCTTTGTTTCAACTGATTACTTTTTTATACTAAAAACATACTGAATATGTAAGAATGTACCGTTATACACAATCAAATAATCGTTTCTATATAATGAAAATATATTTATGGCAAGAGAATATGCACAGGTACTTGTTAGCCACATAGAGGACTAAGCCTGTCCATGAAAAAAGTTGCAAGGAAAACTGACCGGCTCGACTTGTGCAAAATAGTGTTGACTCGGCCTTTTAACTTTCAACACATAAGAAAAATTAAATAAAGACAAATATATGCAAATGTAAAAGTGAGACATCACAGAAAAAGTCAAAATCGCAAACATTTCCAAGGAATTACGAATAGAAAAAACATAACATAAGAAAATGAATATGGATTTACCGAAGAAATACTCCAGTCACGGAACATATCCATTCAAAGGCACAATAAAACAATCTAAGAACATTTCTGAACTTTACTCTAAGCCGAACATCAATATAGCGTACAGTACAAATTCAATGACTCGAACACCGATGGCTCATTTACAATATACCGTAGCTGATTCGAACCCGTTTGGGGTCCCTGTGAAATACTTCCGATAGCTCAGGAAATCAAGAAACAAATATTTACATTAATTGTATTGACTTTTTTCTTATTTTATCAAAAATATGTACGTTAAACGATTATCGGTCGGCAAATATCCGGATTTGATTTGTTGTTTTCTCTCTCTCTCTCTCTAAAAAAAAATCATTCTTTTTTAAAGTATTCTCCGCCTACGTCTATATACTTTGCAGTCTTCGTGGGACATTTTTTTTATTTCCCCTGCAAATCATGAAGTATATATATATGCTAAGGGTCGAACGGGATATGCAGGGTTTTGGAAATTTTTTCTGCATTCTTTGATAAATGTGACAAGGTTTTTCACCTTCTAAAATCAGGAATTTTATTACTGGTCTCTGTTCCGTAAGCTTAAAGTCCATGGTAGCCCTAATGCCTGTCCTATTTAAATGCTCAAAACAGCGTGCATACACATTTTGCACTGAAAACTAACGGACTGATTCATAGGCGATAAATACTTTCCGCTCATGTATAATATGTGTAGGTAAATGCACGTTGAAACAGGAGCATGGAAAGTCCGACCATTTTCCGACCATCCCTCGTATGTACTCATTAAAAATGCCTCATCGAGGTGATTGTAATGATTATATTCAAAATACCATTATTTTATAGAAGATCGAAAAACATCCCTTAATTTAATTTGCCTCCTGGTCAGGTGCTACTTTGTATGATTACCCTCAATGGCTCCAACTATACATTTCTAGAACAAATTTCCATGGTCCCAAAGATGTTCGAGCCATTGAAGTTCTACTGTCGTGTATGTTTTCTGGTCCTTTATGAACTTTGGCCCCGTTCCGGGCTTTTGAAAATCTATTTGAAGGTGACTGATGAAGCTTAATTGACCTAAACTAGCTAGCATTACGAAAACACGCCTATTCAAATATAATGAAAATTCTACCACCAAAAAATGAAAATTTTCAGAGAAAAATGCTGATATTTTTTCATATTTCTGCTCAAAACATAGATTGTGGGTACTCGTTAGAACCGCCTCGACGAGGCGGTTCTAACGAGTACCCACAATTTATGTTTTGAGCCGAAATAACAAAAATGATAAATACCCCTGTAAACCTCAGTTTTACTATATAGAAGTGGGGTTTAAGGGGGTCAAAATGATATAGGTATGTTTTAGTGATGGTCTGATCCAGAAAGCTTGGTACTTCAGCTGTTTCCTGTTTTGCGACTATTCTTTGCTCTCAAGGGTCATTTCGTTTAGATTTTATTTGAATATTTTATGCAAAAAGAAACCATACAATTAACCCTTAATTATCAGACGTCATTCTATTCTTACCGTATTCGACCTAATTACCGCACATGCTCCTATAAGCGCACAGTAAAGCAATTAAGTAGCCTTTAGATTACAGTCAGTGTACTTTTATCTACTTCTTTATAAAAACATATGTTGTGGGAACTCATTTGAATTGCCTCGACAAGTCGAGGCAATTCAAACGATTACCCACAATATATGTTTTTATAAAGAAAATCAGAAAATAATATTGCAAAAGCATTTTTTAATACGCTGCTCATTAAAGCTTCTGCTGATCTTTGTTTAAAGAGTGCTCTTATTAGATTGATATTTTACTACAAGTTTGTTCAGTAATTTTGAAAAATCTAAGCGCACGGTGCGGTAATTAGGTCGAATTCTTTTTAGAGCAGTTAAGACTTGGCAAGACAGATTATTCACATGAAATGTAAAGCCTTATTGTCACTGAAAATAAAATAATTAAAAATGTCGTCTGCCCTACTTCATTGTTACGTTTTACACCGATATTTTTGCAACCGAAATAACTCTTTCGTGTTTCTCCAGTCACGTTTACTTTCATATGTTGGAAGCGCAGAAAGCAATTTACTTTTTTAAAGAACGTCCTTGATGGTATGAATGCAGGTAAAGTCAAAATAATGTCTCTCAGTTTTAGCGCTATTACATACGTGTAACTCTGACTTAGATTATCGACATTTTTTGATCATTCACACAAATCTGTATGGAAAATAGTTGTACAAAATTGTGCTTAGTATTATTCTATTTTGGACTTTTAGATCGTTTTTTTTTACCTCTCAGCGACTGGTGTTAAGTGTTGAGTGACGGCCGTGAAATGCCTTCCCGTACTTTACCATAGTGCATATTATATTCATATTTCCTTTGGATTCATTGAACCTATTCTGGTTGCTTTGCAAATCGAATACCGATTAAGCCGGTGCTACGGGCGACGTAGCCTTGGAAATTACATTGCTGCATATGAAGAGATTTAGTAAAACCTAGTTTCCGATTTTCATTTTGTTTTCACAGGCAAACTGTTCATCACGAAAACACGGCTATATAATTTTGATCCCCTTAAACCCCATTTTTATATAGTAAAACTGGGGTTTACAGGGGTATACATTATTTTTCTTATTTTGCTCAAAAACATAGATTGTGGGTATTCGTTAGAACCGCCTCGCCGAGGCGGTTCTAACAAGTACCCACATTCTATGTTTTGAGCAGAAATGTGAAAAATATTAGAATTTTTTATCTGAAAATTTTCATTTTTTGGGTGGTGAAATTTTCAATATATTTGAATAGGCGTGTTTTCATAATGAGATCTTTATTTAATTTTCATCGATTTTGGGTTTGTTTGTTTACGCGGTCGCGGTATAAAATAATATGAAAAAAAAAAACACATTTTTCGTTGCAATGGCCAATCACCTTCTATGACTATATATCAAACCAGTATTGCTAGCAATAAAAGCCTTACGTCTTGACCGGATTAGTTCGGTAGTTTTATTCTCTCAGTGTATAGCGATACAAAATACAATTTGGCAATAGGCGTGTTTTTATATAGATGCTTTATTCCACTCACTGATAGCGTTAAACAAGCAAACGTTGGTATGAGATAGGTCGAATCCACAGCTATAAGTATAATCCATGCGCATTTAGCAATCATATTAATATACATAAACTTGAGTATCATTAAGCAAGTTTGTGTTTATATGACCAAAAAGCAATGACAATAATATAAATTAAGTTTTCATCTCGTTTTGACTAAATCTCTTCTCTACCATTAAAATGTAACGTACTGCGTCAACTTAATTTTTAAATACATTTAAGTACATTTAACCTTCACCACTCTCAGGGCTAATCCAGCAGACGACGAATTGATGGTATTTTTCGTGTTTTTTTTTTCTCCAGAAACAGGCTTTGGTATTTCATGTAAACTGTCCCATTTGGAGACAGTTTGCATGAAACGTCAAAGCCGGTTTTCCGGCAAAAAATACGACGGTTATATCAAATTGTTTTCAGCTGAAATTTGTGCCCAGCCGTCCAAGCGTGTATAGCTTAACATAGGAAGCAAAAGCTATATTTCTACATTTCTAAGGTCATGCAACAATGCAGGGATTTTAACTATTGCACCTTTCGCTTAGTTTTTCGTTTGATTATTTTTGTTGATGACACTCTTGGGTTTCATTTGGGTCTTACTGAATAGGTTTCCGGAGCATACACGGAGAACAATTTACCAGCGTACACATCCACCCAGTCCTACAATGTATTACCGTGTTGGCTATCACTTGCAGGAGCATTGAACGCTGTTGCATGTATGAACAGAACCTGACAATACTGTGGATGTGCAGGTCTTTCATTCATTGCATTCGTTTAAGTTATACTCGTATGTCCTCAAGGCCTCTTTACGTTATATATGGTCTCTTCGAAAGCAAAGTCATTCGCATAATTCCAAAGAATGTTTATATTACTGAGTCTTCCTAAAGGGATAACGGCTTTATGACACATGAGACCGTTGACCCAGACTGGCATTTCTATCCGTTCTATTCGAAACGGACCAGTCCACAGAGTTATGGTAGAGGACATCCATTCTACTGGAAATGGACCAGTCCTAAGAGTGATGGCAGAAGACATCCATTCTTCTGGAAATGGACCTGTCCAAAGAGTTATGGTAGAAGACATCCATTCTACTGGAAATTGACCAGTTCAAATAGTTTTGGTAGAAGACATCCATTCTACTGGAAATTGACCAGTTCAAATTGTTTAGGTAGAAGACATCCATTCTATTGGAAATTGAGGACTTCAAATAGTTTTAGTAGAAGACATTCATTCTACTGGAAATTGACCAGTCCAAAAGAGTTATGGTAGAAGCGTCTATTCAGCATAAATGGGTTGAAGTTCATTATGCTGCATGTTTAGACTGCATGTATGCATAAGGACATTTCTATTCTGAGGGTTTTATTTGGTTTTCTCTATAGTAGTAGTAGTATTAGTAGTAATAATAATAATAATAATAATAATAACTAGACTGTTAGAAGAGTTGAGGTAGAAGAGTTCACTCGGCATAAATGGAATAAGATTCATGAGACTGCGTGTATGCATAAGGCCATTTTATTCTGAGAGGTTCGTTTTGTTTCCTCTAAACGCGCATAGCATTGATGAGGATTGATGTCGAAAGTAGAATCAAAGCACTGAGAGTGTTGTTGGGCCTGTTGCCTGAGCTCTTGAACTGATAGGGATTCACGTTGAAATAAAAGAGAAATGCAATACAAAAACAATACTCAATAATGGCAACCTGTTTGGGATTTTACCTGTTCAATGCAGATACCTGCATTTCAAATACAGATATTTTTTTTAATAAATACAGATATCTGTAATGTTTGGAATTACAGATATCTTTAATTGAAATGCAGATATCTGTAATTGAAATAGAGATATCTCAAACTGAAATGTAGATATTGGTATTTGAAATACAGGCATTTCTATTTTCGACAATAATATAGATAGCTGCATTTCAATTAGAGATATCTCTAATTGAGCTGAGTTCTAGATGTTTACAATCAAAATACAGGTATCTCTAATTGAAATGCATATATCTGAATTTGAAATGAGATATCTGAATTTCTAATTTAAATACATGTATCTGTATTTCAGTTTGCGATATCTGCATTTCAGTTAGAGATACCTGTATTTATGATTGAATTTGAGATATCTGTAATCATGCCACTCATGGGAATCTGATACCTCCCTCGCCGAATTTTACATTCGCACCGTTCACCGGTTACAAATGCCAGTTTGATGGATGGCGCTGTTCTCCCCGTAACAGACGACACAAAAAAATCCATTAAAGATGCTCAAGATTTCATATCATCATTTCTTTACAGTCAAACCCGTCGCTATAAACATTCCCATATTTTTGGTTACAAACAAGCGTAGATAAACTTTATTCGCATAGGCCACCCTCTTTATTGTGTCTAAAGACAGCTTGAGAATAGTCCTTTCTCTGCCCTTTTCTGTGGTTAGTAGGACCGCGGCTAGGGTAACGTTTTTTTTAGAGATTACTAACGTGTACCCACAATCTATGTTTTCGAGCAAAAATAAGAAAAATAATGTATACTCAGGTAAACCCCAGTTTGACTATATAAAAGTGGGGTTTAAGGGGTCAAAATTATATAGAAATGTTTTCGTGATGCTATGAGGACGCATATGCATCACTGAACATAATATGCAGATACAAAGCATTGCTTACAAAGCAATCACACATTGCTTGCCTTACGAGCGGGATTTGCACCGATTTCTGATTTAATGTACTGTATCTTGCATGCGCACTATTCTCACACGCTTCTTTCTCTTGACAGCCTTGAGTCTGCCAACATAATATTAACATTAATCATTTTAAATAGCAAAGCTCATTGGAATATATAACCATAATTGAATCTAATAGTGCACCACTTGTACTGACTTCCATACCTTTTCAATAATAGACATATCTGAGCCATGACATGAAATATTGGCACTATACTGGTTCTATGTCACGTGTGCGAGCATAGAAGGCCCTGGCGGGACTGTGCAATCTGCATGTTCCAGCCCAAGCCCTCCCTGATCGAACATGTGATAAGCACCACTATAACGTGCCATCTCATTCTTGTAAAAGCAGGTATATATATATATATATATATATATATATATATATATATATATATATATATATATATATATATATATATTATATTGTTTTTTTTTTTATTTATTTATTTATTTATTTTTTTTTTGATAATTACAGATTTCAGTTTTTGTGGGTTGATGCCTCATAGCCTTTTAAGGGGTTGGGGATGAAGGGAGGGGTGGAGATTAGGGGGACGCACATATGGGAAGATATGCACAGTAGTTCTTTGTTATTGTTTTTCTAACACAAAATTTTATATATTTGTTTGTTGTTATTATGTTGAGTTTAATTTATCACTTTGTTATTCAATATCGTTGATTAGTAATTGGAATGAGCTGCAATCTTTCTGGAAGCCTTCTTCTTCTTGGTTTGAAAAGGCTATTTTTTATGAACTTTATACATGAATTTCAATTTCTTTTGAAAGTCAGTTAGATACAGTACATTGTACTTGGTTTTTACATTGAGCTAGATATATGTAGTATTTTGCATACAGAAGAATGAAGTTCAAAACTTTAGGTAGTATGTGATCCTCTTGCAAGCCAAGTAAAACAAAAATCATTTATATCATAATGAACGTCATATGCATTTAACCAGATTTTTACATATCTAACAAACTGTTGTGTCTTATCACATTTCAAAAACAGGTGAACAATAGACTCATTGCTTAATTGGAAGAAGGTGCAAAGAGTATCATTATTTATATTCATATTGAAATATAATTTATAAGTTACCAATATATTGTGATTGATACTTATTTGGAACCATTGTAGTGCTGGGTATTTAGTTGTTCTGAACGGCAACATATGTATTTTTTTCCATTTATTCTCTGGGATGTTATATAATTTGTTCCATGTATTTTCTCCTGCTGGGAGTCCATGTGTTTAATTTAGGAGGTAATACATATCTTTTGATCCTTTGGAATATTTCAGTATAGGTTTAATATGTGAAGGGATAAAGGGTGGTGGCTCTTTGTGACTAATTCTTTCTTTTTTGTTGTTTCAAGTATTGCTTTATTGACTGAACCAGTCCATTGTACTGTATAAAGTTTGTTTGTATTCCTGCTTTTGTGTGAATTCAGCTTGTTCGTATAATCTTCCATTTTCATTTACCAAGTCATTAATATATCTAACATCTTTTTCAAACCATGTTTTTGGGTAAAAATGTTGTCCGACAATCTTTATGTTGTCATTATAATAGAGTGGACTTTTTAGAATTTCTCCTTCAGTTAAGATTATATTTTTGTTAATATTTATTAAGGATTGTAAAAATGTATTAGGTAAATTTATCATTTTTTCTTCTAAATATTTTATACCACATCCTGTTATATTTTCTGTTTGAATATAATATTTTATAAAAACCTGCCATTTGCTATCCATTATTAACAGTCGTCTCATCCATGTTGCTTTCAGTGCTTCAATACAGGCTTTTATATTCACCATTTTAGTCCATCTTCTTCATAATCTCTTATAACGTTGTTTTTTTTTTTCTTTTTCTTTTTTTTTTAACTTGGTTTGTTACTCCATCTTGTTTTCACGTTAATGCAAAAAGTATCCCGTGCTTGAAATGCAGACACAAAAATGTCACGAAAGTTGAACTGGATTATCAAGAAAATCATACTTTATATTTGTGTTGCAGGTCTTAAAATTGCAGTCCGATATCCATGATTTTATCAAATTTTCCATGAAACGTCTGCTATTTTTATTGTTGTTACCAACTGCGTCAGCAACGTCGCCTAGCAATGATGACGTCAAAACGTTCGAAATGAAATAATTCACTCAGTGAGTTATAGATTAGAATTCATAGATAAATCTCTGTAATTCACTGCTGAAAATGTAATAAACTTCTGTTTACTTTGAGAATCTAGCTTAATATACCTAGCTTTGGATATAACTATTATGCCAAACCTCTGCAGACTATGTATTATGTATAGTTTTGTTTCATGGACAATGCAGCGCGTCAAACCCTGAGGTATCCTGGTGCTGAAGTTAGAATAAGCTCATTATGTTTGTATGAAACTGACATAAGAGTTTTCCTGAACACGTAACACACCTTAGTGAAACTGTCAAATGCAGGAAATATTTATTAATGATGATACTATTCATGTCACGTAATTCTGGCTAGATACTTGCAACAAAGCGCGTCTGTGCCTAACTACGAAAAAACAGACCAATCCCAGCTTTTCACATCAGCCAGGTCAAAGCCCATCCATGCAGTCTGATCAGTCTTCGTAAGACATTCTGTGGGTAGCCAAGGAAATTGAGCAATTTCAGGCGGACAGCGAAAACTCATCTGAGTAATTTGAATGTTATATTTACCTATAAACATATTCTATGAGTTATTGCTCTTTGCCACCTAAGGTTTATTCATTTTAAAATTCATTTATCTTCACTACAGCTGGTGTTAGTGTAACGTGGCGCCGGCTAAACATCTTCTGTACTTCACTATAATGAAGTATACAGTCATGTATATGTTTTGGTCCTTTGTGATCATTGAGCCCATTCTAGGTCGATTGAAAATTTATATGAGGGTCACTGATGCTCAAGCCTTTTTGGCCATTACGAAAACACGCCTATTCAAATATATAGACAATTTCACCATCAAAAACTGAAAATTTTCAGATAAAAAAACTGAATTTTTTTCAAATTTCTGCTCAAAACATAGATTGTGGGTACTCGTTAGAACCGCCTCAGCGAGGCGGTTCTAACGAGTACCCACAATCTATGTTTTTGAGCAGAAATAAGAAAAATAATGTATACCCCTGTAAACCCCAGTTTTACTATATAAAAGTGGGGTTTAAGGGGGTCAAAATCATATAGGTATGTTTTCGTGACGGCCGACACTAGGTAGTCTGGCTCAGCACACTTGACACTTTAAGTGTTTTTAATTTTCTAGTGTGTTCATTGCATTCTAGGTCATTTTGTGTAGAAATTACCAGCCAACTTACTTCAGCTAGGAAAAAGTGACATTTGGGTTTAGGTGCTTAAAGTGGATATCGATAATCAAAAATATGCATCATTCAAACGCAAATGAACTGATATATTAGTTGCCTTAATATTCATTTACAAAAGGAACAGAAACACAGTATGAACATACCCGGACACGTAAAATGCGCCTTTAAAACATATGCATACAGTATGAATTCAGACAAATGTGGGGAAGACGTTTTACTAACGTGTTGATGCAAGTAAAATGTCAAGAATTCCGAGACTTAGAAGCGTTTTTGAGCTATCTCCGATCTGGGCTTATCTTAAGACAGAGCTGATCTTAGTGTTTTTCGTACGTTTGTTCGGTTTGTGCTTGTTTGGATTTGTCGGTTTCCTCTTCCTCTTGGGGTTTTGGAAGGGCTGCGGTTTGTGATTGTGGCACTCCCCGGACTTTTCTCTTACCTTTTTTTCTGATACAATAACAAGATTGTGTTCTATTTAGCATATTAAACCATGTAAGCCTAGCGTCCCATAAAAGGGACATTGGCGAATAGCTTAGACCCAGATCAGACGCCGCAGAACGTGGTGTCTGTTCAGGGTCTACGCTGTTTTCATTAAGTTTAGATATTTATACAAAATATATACAAAATATTACAATAATAAAAAAAAATACCAGAAACCCCTTATATAGGAAATGAAACTGTCCAAAGAGTAAAAGTAGAAGAATCCACTCGGCATAAATGGGTTAAGGAGCTGCAACAACTGAAATTTTACCAACGAAGACTCAGACCAGTCTGTGCATCCACGAAGTCTAACCAGATTTTCAGAGCTTTATCTGGTCGCTCTGTGGATAGCCTGGGATCCCAGCTTTCTTGAGGACAGCGAATGTTCTTATCAGACCGTGAAATTACGAACGCTGATCTCATTTGTCGCACATGTGATAAGGTAAATTTCCTCACGTGACGGGTCATGTGAGCCGCGATACACATTTTGGCCAAGCCATGCGAAAAAGTGCCTTGGAGCATGTGCAAAATGTTTGGATTCACATCATCCTGCACAAACGCGAAGTCTCATTTGCTCTCCAGTGAAACCTATAGAATACCATGATTCTGTTTGCGAACAGTGAACGCCCTGATCAGTCTGTGCAGTCTGAGCTGGGTCTTCCCTGTTCGCACATAATCCAAATGTACAATTTTACTTGGTTGGGCTCAAACATGGATAAGTCTTCATGCAACCTAGCGGCTACCAGAAAAAAAGTCATTACCTTCTCACTAGAACTTCAGGGCCTTTTATTCTTGGCCTGACTACAGTCAATATTATGCCTCTCATTTCCTTCAAGCAAACACATTGATCAGACTTCCAAACAGAGTTGTATGTAACCTAGGCGTTTGCTGTTTTGTGCACGTTAAAAGTCCCTTTATGCACAGCATGGCTCAGACCATTTAATATTGTCTTCCGTCTGGAGAAAAGTTAAGACAGAAAAGGAAGTTACATTAATACATAAATTAATTTTTCGTTTCTGCCTCAAGACATCTAATTGAGTAATACAGTAATATGCTACTTGTAGCGTTAAATTTGCTTTCGAGACAGACATCAGTAATCGCTAATTAGGGCTGCTGCATTTTGTCGATAACCATGGAACATTTCACCAGTTTGACTAAAAACATATTGCTGCCTTAATTATAACAACGCATAAAGATCTTCCAGATCTCACATTTTACTTTGCTCACATCCAGCTTAGCGCTGCTCTGTTTCATTGTGGTGTTTCACAGATGAGGTAGAAGACCCAAATATGACCCGAACATATATTTGTAATCTGGAGCTGCATCAGAATTAAGGCTGCGGGTAGACTTATATATGTTTCATTGTGATGTTTCACAGATGAGGTAGAGGATCCTTATGCGGACTAAACATATAATATGTATAATTTGGAGCTGCGTCAGAATTAAGAGTGAAGTTTCGCGCGATTAAAACTTACTTACTCACTTGACTTACTTGACGTCGACATCATCTAGGCTATTTAGCCTCTGTAAATGCATTTTCGTTTGTTTTTCCAGTCTGGCTTGGTCATCGGTGAGGTAACATGCAGCTTGGAACTTGAAGGGATGATCTTTCCAAAACTTGTTAAGGCGACTTTTGAAGGCATTCAGGGAGGGTGCTATGACAATACTTGTCGGCAACTAATTCCACTGATCAACGACACGTTGTGTGAAAAACTTGGATCTTACATTGAGACGGGTTTATGTTTTAAATAATTTCAACGGATGGCCTTTTGTTGAAGTGTATGGTACCAATTTGAATATTTTCTCTTTGTTTACTATGTCGATATTGTGGGGAATTTTGTATACCTGGACCATATCTGCTCATTCCGTACGGTATTTCTGCGTAGGTAATCCTAATGCGTTTAATCTTTCCGGATATGACAGATATTTAAGACATTTCATCAGACGCATTGCACGTATTTGGACATTCTCTAGCATAATTTTATCTTTGTTTTTGTACCGCGGAGACCAAATATGTGTAGCGTATTCAACAAATGTATGAACGATAGACTTGTAAAGGTTAAGAAACATATCTTTGTCCATATAGGTAAAAGTTCTAAATATAATACCAAGGTTTCTGTTTGCTTTGTTTACTTTCTGTGTTCGATGTTCACGAAATTTAAGTTTTTCATCTATAATGATTCCCAAATCTATTTTTCTGATTTCGCCCTTTCAATTTGTGTTTTATTTTCACCTGAATCCATTTCGTAGTTACTTATGCCACTGTTTTCTCCAATATGTACATGATGGCATTTCTTATTGTTGTACAACATTTTCCAAATATGAGCCGAAGTTTCTAACCTACCAACATCATCCTGTAAAAGTTGGAGAGTTTCTGGTGATTCTATCGGATAGTAAATCTTGATGTCATCAGCAAATATCTTCATAAGTCCCTTTATTACCTCAGGTAATTCATTTATGAAGACCAGAAACAGAACCGGCCCCAGGATACTGCCCTTGGGGCACCCGGAGGTTATCTCTGTCCAACTTGAGTATGATTCTTTAATAACTACCCTTTGCTGCCTATTTGACAAGAAATCGTTTATCCATTTTAGTAATTGCTTAGTTTTTCCGTAGTTTTCTAGCTTTTTTTTAATTAATCTTTTATGAGGTATCTTGTCAAAGATCTTGCAGTAATCTAAATAAATCGCATCAACATCTTTACCATTATCCAATGATTCAGTAATATCTTCTAAAAATTCGAGCAGTTGAGTAATGCATGATTTTCCCTTTATAAAGCCATGCTGGGAGTCCGAAAATAGAATATTAACTGTCATATGCTCAACTATTGCATTTCTTACTAGTCTTTCCATCAGCTTTCCTGGTACTGAGGTGAGGCTTATTGGGCGATAATTTTTAGCTTTACATTTTTTTCCCCTTTTTAAATATCGCTGTCACATTTGCTTTTTTTTTTCCAAATAGTTGGAATTTTGCTCTCGTTCATAGATTTTTCAAACAGTATTTTCAGTGGTTTTTGTATTACCTTTTTTGTTTCTTTTAATAATGTTGGGTGGATACCATCCGGTCCCTGGGATTTGGAAGCTTTTGTACGATCTATAGCTTTTGAAACTAGTTCTTCTGTGATATCCACTGTTTCTAATGGTCGATTATAGGCTCGTTTCTCAAATACTGGTAGTTCCTCATCATCCTCTATTTCAAAAACACTTGCAAAAATATTTAGAATGTCAGCTGTTTCTTGATTATTCTCTGATACTTTCCCTTCATCATCTAAGTGTTTGTTTACTGCTGATTTAGTTTTATTGTTTGCTCAAACATATCCCCAGAAGAGTTTATTTTCAGTTTTTATCCTTGCAGCCAAGTCCTTTTCAGATAGATATTTACCTGTCCTGAGTTCTGAGGTAGCTAATTTTCTTGCTTTCTTGTATTTTACGTGATTTTCAGCTGTTTTGCAATATTTATATTTTAATCATTTGGTGTGCTTGCTCTTGATAGCTTCCAGTCCAGATCTTGTGACATATGGCTTATTCTTATTCCTACTATTCCTCTCTTTGCTCACCGGCATATATTTTTCTGATAATTCGACAATTTTATCAGCAAAGTAGGCCTATGATTGGGATAAGTCCAATCTATTGAAAACTGCTTCCCAGTTGATTTCTTAAAGTCATTTACTTATAGCTGAATAATCACCTTTAAAACAGTTGAACGTTTTAAAACTAACTTCTGGTTCACTGGATGTAAAACATAAATATTCAAATGATAGTGCCAAATGGTCACTTTTGCCCAGTCCTGGATTATAACTCAGATTGTTTACCATGTTTTCTTCATTAGTCAATACTAAATCCAACATAGACAGTTCGTTATTTTCTCTATTTCTCGTGGGTTCTATTACATGTTGGCACAAGTAGGTGTCCCGTATACATTCCTAAAATAGCGAGGCAACGTGGTTCTCCCCAACATTTCTACTACTTGTCGGTCCAGTTTATTTCTCTATAGTTAAAGTCTCCCATGACCAAGGGAGTATTTTTCCTGGCTAAGTTTTCTTCAACAGTGTTGTTAAAATGTTCAGAATTCTCAAATGAACTGTTTGAGGCTTCTGTATTCACATCCCAAAAGCAAAGTACTTGTTTTATTTAATAGTATTTTACACCACACGGATTCATTAAAATCATTTTTAAACAACACAGGGTTAACTAACAACTTTGACTTGACATATAAAACAACACCACGTCCTCGACCTGTCCAGCTTAAAAACTTATCGTAATTTTTAATATAGAATGTACTTTCATCTTAGTCATATAAATATTGTTTGAAATAATTCTGTCAATCCAACAATGTCTGGTGAGTAATTATCTGTAATATGTTCCAATTCTGTTTTCTTTACCTGAGTCAGACAATTTACATTTGATAAATGCATTTCAATTTATCTACATGACACGCATATTTAAAAACATCAGTATCTTTGTTAAAATGCCTGTTTACACTTGCTTTATTAAAAGTACTGTTTATTTCTAAAAAAACTGCTTTTATTATTTACAGCAGCTGTATTTACCTTAGTAAAACATTTTTCCTGTGCATTAAGTAATGAGGGGGGTGGTTGTATAGTTGTGTCTTGCGACAACCTCCCAATAACAGTCTTATTTTTAACTAATGCAATTTTTTCAAAGAATTGTGACGTCGTAAGGCGTGTACTTTCTAAATGCCTACTTTCATCGAACATGTTGATTTGTGATAGTGGGTCCTATGAGGGAATCGGGCTTCTCTCTACTCCCTGGATTTCCATTACTTCTTTTTTTCTCAGAAACAGTGTCAGTCTTTTCATCCTCCTGCTTGTGTTTCTTTCCCTTTGATTTTTTATTTTGAACAAACTGTCTTTTTTTTCTATTTTCTGCGAAGGGGTCAAGTCTCTGGTGACGATTACATCTTGTAATTCAAGCGGAGCCTTTTCCGGGATGTGCTTTGTATATTGTAGCAAGAATTTGCGCTCTGTTCTATTTTCTAGTATAAATATTAATGGCCTGGGTTTGTCCTTAGGCTTCCCTAGGCGGTAAGAGGTCATTAATTTAAGTCCTTCCGGGCCTAATGAGGTAGCTATATTTATAATCTCATTTCCATCCTCCTGTTTGTTTATGTGCCCCGACTATTTATATGGTCTTTCAAATTAAATATTACTACACTCATATACCTTCTCGCCCTATCCTCTAATTCTTTATTTCTATCATCAACAGTTGTGTTTATGCTTTCTTTGACTTCCTGCTTTATTTCGCCTACAGTGTCTTTTTTCATTGCATTGATGTTTACTTTAATATCGTCTTTCGTCGACGCCACCAGCTTGTCCATTATATTCTCTGTATTTGATAGCCTGTGTTCATACTTAGTATTCATATCATTTAATGTTTCTGAAATATTCTCCAACGAAGGGAACAATAATGTGCAAGTTGAGCAGGTCCAATGAAAGTTCTGTAACTGATTGTCTCTAATACACTGATACAGGATTGCTGACACTTTCGCACATTGGAGGCAGTAGTGCAACTTATAACAGGAGCAAGATATTTTATCGTAAATACTTTCATCACATTTCTGGCAAATAAATGTTGAGCAATCTTCAACAAAACTGATCTAAGCCTTCACCCCACTTAGTTTCCCTACTGACCTTTCCAAATCGGATCCTCTATTGCAGTTTTTCTTTATTTGTGCGTCTGTGGTTTAATATTTGGCGTTTATTCTGTCCTTCATCACGAAAACATGCCTATATAATTTTGACCCCCTTAAACCCCACTTTTATACAATAAAAATGGGGTTTACAGGGGTATACATTAATTTTCTTATTTCTGCTCAAAAACATAGATTGTGGGTACTCGTTAGAACCGCCTCGGCGAGGCGGTTCTAACGAGTACCCACAATCTATGTTTTGAGCATAAATATGAAAAATACCGGAGTTTTTTTTTGTCAGAAAATTTTCATTTTGTGGTGGTAAAATTTTCAATATATTTGAATAGGCGTGTTTTAGTAATGTATTTGTTCCTCACCTCTCATTCGTTTGGTGCCTCGGGAGGATCGCATTTTTGCTCAAAAGGACGACTTTACGTTATTCGCAAGTTCTTCTAACGATTATACATTTAAAAGTAAGAGAGCTGACTACACAGCTATATAACATTACGAAAACACGACTATTCAAATATATTGAAAATTTCACCACCAAAAACTGAAAGTTTTCAGATAAAAATTCTGATATTTTTCATATTTCTGCTCAAAACATATATTGTGGGTATTCGTTAGAACCGCCTCGCCGAGGCGGTTCTAACGAGTACCCACAATCTATGTTTTGAGCAGAAATAAGAAAAAATAATGTATACCCCGGTAAACCCCAGTTTTACTATATAAAAGTGGGGTTTAAGGGGGTCAAAAGTATATAGGTATTTTTTCGTGATGATTTATAGAAAATATAGCATCAGTCTGAAAACACTTCTGCAAAAAGGTATATCAGAACCAGAATTTTACGGTGACTTAGTGTACAGATTTAGAAAAATTGTAGGAAAATCTAACTTTTCGGAGCAAATCAGAAAACTTATTAACCGTTATAAAAGAATTAGCTATATCCTGGATATTATGCGACAGAATGCATGCCTAGTTGTCAACCCAAACATTGTTGATGGCTATGCTTCACTCTTTAATTGCACGACGGCGGTTCGGGCCTCAGACTCAATGACGGCCTCTTCGTAAAACTTTAACCAGTGGGTTGGGGCTTGATGATGTCTTTGGCTTGGCCCGCCGTGGTTCAACTATTGGTTTTCGTTTACTCTGGCATACAGTAGAATTAGCCATGAGTACTCGTCTTTCTTTATTATAGTGATTAATTTGATTTTTATGTTTTCGTTTTGATGCATTGACTGAGTTTGGAGCCTTTATTCGAACCGAATTTTTATATATTTCTGTATTAAGAGTAGCATCGGGACCCAGGGTGAAGTTAGCTAGCTGTAAAAGTGCTTTAACCCCCCTGTGGTTTTCTCTACCGACCGTTCTAAGGCGGTGTTCCTGGTGTTAATCTTACTCTTTGTTGCTTTGTGGTTTGTGTTTTATTCTTGTGTTTTTCAGTCCTTTTAGCATTGCGATTACCTCGTTTGGGGAAGAGAGAGGTAATCTTAGTGCTTTTCGTACGTTTGTTCGATTTGTGCTTGTTTGGATTTGTCGGTTTCCTCTTCCGCTTGGTGTCTGGGAAGGGCTGCGGTTCGTGATTGTGGCACTTCCTGGACTTTTCTCTTACCTTTTTTTTATATATATATAATTAGAGAGTATCCCGTAGGTTCTTCTCTGCCATTGCCCGCTAAACAGTCATTAAATGTTATGGCTTCAAACAATCCCTTCTAAGCGGGCTATTATTAACCCATTTCAATCTGGATACCCCCAAAAGCGTAATTAGCAAACAGTGTAGACTCAGGTCAGGCGCCGCAGAATGCGGGTTTCCACTGTTTGCAAAGAATTTACAAATGTAGCCATTTTTTCTAGTAATATCTAACTTACTTAGCCTGACATACCTTAAATTGAAATTCGACTCTTCCAATATACATATAGTGTGTTGGGGATGGAAGAAGTAGTCATTGTAACAGGGTTACTGAGCTATATTTGTACGTTTTTTTTTATTTGGTGAGGACCATCCAGAGGGCCTCGATCCCTTTATCCTTGTTTTGTTTCGTTTTTTCTCTTTTTCTTTTCAAAATCCTTCACTAAAATTGTGAGAAAAATAAACAAATAAAGTAATTTTCTCTTATTTACTAAAAAAAAACTTTTTTTATTTTATATCATTTTTTCCTTTCTTTTTTCTTTTCATTTTTTAGTTAAACATATTCGACGACAAAGTTGTAGCGCGTGACCTCCGCAGATTTCTCAAAAAGTCCCAAGCTTCCTACATTTCACAGGTATTGCTCCAATTAATTGGACATTTAGCATGTTGCAAGATTCGTCAAGAAAAACATTACAGTGAGACCCGCTTTTGGTTGTTACCTCGCAATGCTTAACTTGTTCAAACCAACACATATGAGGGTAGATAAAAATGTCCGTGTATCCGTATAACATAGATCTTTATTTTGTTTACTTATTTATTAATCTGAGACACGCAATGAGACAAGGTGCTTTATGGGCATATACTAACAGTAAAGCTTCTGTCATTGTGTATGGGACAGGATACTGCAGTGAGGAAACCTATAAAAATGGCATAATTTCCCATCACGAAAACATGCCTATATAATTTTGACCCCCTCAAACCTCACTTTTAAACAGTAAAACTGGGGTTTATAGGGGCATACATTATTTTTCGTATTTCTTCTCAAAACATAGATTGTGGGTACTCGTTAGAACCGCCTCGCCTATCAGAATTTTTTATCTGAAAATTTTCAATTTTTTGGTGGTAAAATTTTCAATATATTTAAATAGGCATGTTTTCGTAATGTATCACATCTTGATGCCCAAAGGCACAATTCCACAACATGCGAAATTTGTTTTTAATGCTATCAAGCTACTGTCTCATTTAATGCGAATTGATATGAAAATGTCCATGAACCAGTAAAAGAACGTAAAACAGTGGTGAGTAGGTACCCTTTCCCATCCACACATGGCCACCCCGCCCCATCCCTGCCCACCTCACCCCGCCCGACCTCCATAAATATCAGTTACGGTACGGAGATGACATCTGAAGATGAAAAAAAAAAGAAAAAAAGAAAAAAAAAGTAAATAAATAAATAAAAATGACTGTCCTAATTTTGAAGTAGTAAATTGAAATTCTTTCGTCGTAGTAGAGCAAACGCTGCTAGACGTTGCGGGCTGTGACATATTTACAATGTAAAATCACAGAACGATGATGCTGTTCATACCTTGGTCAAGCATGTTTTCCATCTGCTTTCTTTACATCACAATGGCATAACCGATTCGCTAAAATCCAAAAAAAAAAAAAAAAAAAAAAAAAAAAAAAAAAAAAATTCCCTGAACCCTGCATCTTTCGTGCATAAGTATAAACTTTGATTTCTCAGATATTTTAGTCATAATGACATTGTCGTTTCACGGAAGTTTTGTGGCCAGTCTTGTCAACATCTGGATCGTGCATATATTACAAAAAAGCAAATTCAGCCATGTGTGCAATTCGTATATTCCAGAACATACGTTTGTCAGGGCGCCGTCCAAGGACAGCAGTAATAGTATAGGGTGGCACCCTATAATACTTAGGTCTATCATTAAGAAGATTACATTTACTTTCAAGGGAGACAACTTCTGTCAAAGGGGAGGCAACTTTAGCTCTCAGAATGAATAGACACCCATGGGGAAGTGGTTTGTTTTATAGTCGATCCCTTAACAGAATGGGCTTGGTGTACAAAAACTTTTTAAGACGGCGGCATATCACTAAGTGTACCCGATGGCCTTGACCAGAGAGAGAGAGAGAGAGAGAGAGAGAGAGAGAGAGAGACGAATACACAGTAATTAGCTCACAGTTTACTGCGATGTTAAATAGTTCACTCGACATAAATGGGTTAATCCTACGTTCTCTTCCTTTTAAAGTAGGTTTTAGATGCCATTATTTATAAAACAAAAAGTAGTGCCGATTTTCCCCAAAATTTGCGACGCTTTAACGTTTTAACAAATTTTTCCTAGATTTGAACGAGTCCATTTTACCTTTTGATATGTTCAAACCTACTGGATGAAGAGCAAATGGTGGAAATTTCGATCGGACGCCGCCTCCAGCGGGGCTTTATCTGTCATTACGAAAACACACCTATTCAAATATATTGAAAACTTCACCACCAAAAACTGAAAGTTTTCAAATAAAAATTCTGATATTTTTCATATTTCTGCTCGAAACATAGATTGTTGGTACTCGTTAGAACCGCCTCGACGAGGCGGTTTTAACGGGTACCTACAATCTATGCTTTGGAGCAGAAATAAGAAAAATAATGTATACCCCTATAAAACCCAGTTTTACTATATAAAAGTGGGGTTTAAGAGGGTCAAAATTATAAAGGTATGTTTTCGTGATGTGTCGATACTGTTTGCTCAGGCTGTCTGGCCAAATGATTAACCCATTTATGCCTAGCGTCCCTTAAACAGGATATTGGCAAACAGTGTCTGCAGTTTTTACATTAAAAAAAATATTTTTACAAGCATTGATAATAATGAAAGCTAACCAGATACCCCTTTTATTGGAAATGGACCAGTCCAACGTGTTGTGTCCACTCTGCATAAATGGGTTAAAGTAAGAACAGTAAGACTAAAAGCCTTTCAAAATCAGCACAGAGCTGTACGAAGCGCTTAACACAAAAATACGTATACACCTACGCATAATCTAATAGAAATATTTAGTGTTCCTCTGGAGACACGCTTAAGTCTTCAAGCAGTGACTTATAAATCATTAAAAGCGTAATCCACCTTTTTGCGCGAAATCTGAATTGTCAGAGGCCAATTATGACAAAAAAAACCTTCTTTTGCAGACATCAACGTTTTCAAGCATCACGCGTTTTACATGCTCAGTCTTGATAGGCGGGCTACGTGGGCCGTTAAGAAAGTTCTGATCCTGGGGCTATAAAATGGTAAATATTAACAATAATATCAAAACTTTCATTTCATTCCTTCGAAATACTCTTCCTTAACAGAAACACACTTTTGAAGACTAGAAATCCATGAACGAAACGCTGCAAAGTAGTCCGCCATTAGTATAGTGTAAAGGGACTGCTATATCGCATTACCAAATGCACATCTCGAGCTACAATGTCTACCAGATAAAATGTTTCTGTCTTGGAAACAGTAAAACGTCGCATGAGCTAAGAGCTGGAGAATATGTGGAGTGAGGTAACTGTTGATGCATTAGCTAGGAAAATAGTCCTGAACAATTTTGGCTTTCGCATCACGAAAACATACCTATATAGTTTTGACCCCAGTAACCCCCACTTTTATATAGTAAAACTGGGGTTTACAGGGTATACATTTTTTTTCTTATTTCTGCTCAAAAGCATAGACTGTGGGTTCTCGTTAGAACCGCCTCGGTTCTGACGAGTACCAACAATCTATATTTTGAGCAGAAATATGAAAAATATCAGAATTTTATCTGAAAACTTTCAGTTTTTGGTTGTGGAATTTTCAATATACAGTGAACTTTCATTACAACGACAGCATTTGTTCCCAAAGACGTTGCCATTAAAATGAATTTGCCGTTGTACAGAATATTTAATGAGCAGACGGATGTGTAAGAAAGGTATTGTTTTATTCTTATTTCCTTATAGAACATATGTTTTGGATATTTGTTAGAATCGCCTTACTTAGGCGATTCTAACAAATATACAAAACATATGTTTCTTCAAAGTATTAAATACAATATACTTGCATACTTTGTGATTAATTGTTACCTCTTAAGCGAAGGTTTCGTGACAGTCAAATTGTCATTATAACGAATTTTGTCGTTGTATCGAGTGACGGTATATAGAGGGTTGTCCGTATTTGTATATGCGTGTTTTCGTAATAATGAGCGGGTGAATTTCCATGTATTAAACTGATATTGCGATGCCAATCTTTGGACGCAGTTTGACATACTATTTTTTCTCTTTCTTCAGTACCTTGCTTTTGTAAAACTTGCCGGTCACAGAAGATCCGTTTGATGCAGCTACTTGTACTGCATGGACTTTGGAAATAATCAGTACGAAAACTGGCCTATTCAAATATACTGAAAGTTTTACCACCAAACAATGAACATTTTCAGATAAAACTTCTGATATTTTTCACATTTCTGCTCAAAACATAGATTGTGAGTACTCGTTAGAATCGTGTTGCCGAGGCGGTTCTAACGAGTACCCATAATCTATGTTTTTGAGCAAAAAAAAAAAAAAAAAAGAAAAAATAATGTATACCTCTGTAAACTCCAGTTTTACTATTTAAAAGCGGAGTTTAAAGAGGTCAACTTTATATAGGCATGTTTTCGTGACGTGTTTTCGTTCTTTGAGACTTTTTTTTCTCTCAATAATTGTCTGTTTGGAATTTTAGAGATCTACACTTTGTTATTCAGCTTTCACTCGGGTTCCTTATATATTTAAGTTTCAGTATTCTTAGCAATTCATCTACTTGCTTGTTGTCACAATCTTTATATATTCTGAGCAAATGCCTGGCATATATCACACTGCTATCGTTTGTTTTCCTTTGTTAATATATGAAGTACCCAATGTGTACATATCTTCCCAAGTGCAAAATGGTCTGTCAACATTTCATGGGTAGCTGCTGATGTTATCCTTAATGCGCTGCTATTAATCAAACAGTCGGGCATCCTCTTAAAGCATAAATTTGACAGCAGCTATGTTAGCTTTAGTCACAGAAATACGGAATCTCCAAGAACGGTCACTATCGTCGAAGCTGATCGTTTTCCGTTTTGCAATTTATGTAATTGCATAGATTGTGACATGTTAAGTTGTGATATAGTTTTTGTATTTAGGAAGATGAAACATAGCTGCCGCAGTGTAAGTGATTATTATTAAACTGGATTTGAGAAAAGAAACGGTGTCAGTCAGTACAGTGTCTGTTCCCGCACTAACGAGAGATCAGAAGAACGAAACCAGTGCTGTGTTCTACCGGCTTTATTCTATCGCATAGTGCTAAGAGTCTATTCTCACCCCGCTGATGAAAACGTTTGATTCGGGGGACTGAATGCTCTACAATATTATATTGTGTACCCAATGAAGATTAAAACATCCGCGCAGGCTGGTCAGCATCACGAAAACATGCCTATGTAATGTTGACCCCCTTAAACCCCACTTTTATATAGTAAAACTGGGGTTTACAGGGGCATACTTTATTTTACTTATTTCTGTTCAAAACATAGATTGTGGGTACTCGTTCTAACGAGTATCCACAATCAATGTTTTTGAGCAGAAATTTGAAAAATATCAGAATTTTTATCTGAAAATTTTCATTTTTTGGAGGTAAATTTTCAGTATATTTGAATAGGCTTTTTTTTCGTAATGGAGTTTTCGCTGTCCGCATGAAGACGCTTTGGATTCTTGGCTACTCACAAAGCGTCTTGCAAAGGCTCTGATCAAGGTGTGTGAACGCGCAGAATGATCTTTGTCTTCGCTTTGCACATGCTATCTGGAAGGAAATGCTCTTTCCCGGCTCATTTATGCAAAATGGACCGGCTATTGTATTCAACCCACAGAATATGCAAGACCAATAAGAATACTAGTTCTGAACTGGAAGTGCTTGGACATTACTGTGTGAATATACCGACTGGTATAAATTCATTATTCAAACCTGGTAATGGGTACGTTTCCTAGTATCATTACGAAAACACGCCTATTCAAATATATTGAAAATTTCACCACCAAAAACTGAAAGTTTTCAGATAAAAAAATCTAATATTTTTCATTTTTCTGCTCAAAATATAGATTGTGGGTAGTCGTTAGAACCCACTCGCCGATCTATGTTTTTGAGCAGAAATTTGAAAAATAAGTATACCCCTCTCAACCCAAGTTTTACTACATAAAAGTGTGGTTTAAGGGGATTATGTTTTCGTGATGATTTTTCAGTTCCGCAATGGTAATGATATCACAAGCAGAGAGACCATGTTACAGACAGACATATACCTGTCGGCGTTTCCTTAACAGACAATTAGAATAAAAGGTTCAAATGACATTATTTTTCTGTGATATTTCATTTAGACTCCAGACAGTGTTCCATTAGCCTGTAAAATTATCGAAAATTCACCGAATGACCAATTACAGATAGTTCTTTTTTTTTTTTTTTTTTTAATCAGCATTACGAAAACATGCCTATTCAAATATATAGAATATTTCACCTTCAAAAACTGAAAAAATTCAGATAAAAAAATCAGATATTTTTCATATTTCTGCTCAAAACATAGATTGTGGGTACTCGGTAGAACCGCCTCGTCGAGGCGGTTCTAACGAGTACCCACAATCTATGTTTTGAGCAAAAGTAAGAAAAATAATGTATACCCCTGTAATCCCCAGTTTTACTATATAAAAGTGGGGTTTAAGGGGGTCAAAATTATATAGGCATGTTTTCGTGACGGAAAATATGCTTTGATATCTCATGCAAACTCGCTCTTGATATTCAAAAATGTCGTCTTATGAAACGTTTAAGAGATGAATATGCTGTGGGTAAACCAGCTCTTTCCTTCGATTTGGAGCTTAGCGGAGATAAAGCTTAGCCTGTGTTTTGTACGGAATGATTATAATAAACGTCAAAAAGGTTGCCTTTGGAAATAAAGAACACACTACGGTTTAGAAAATGGGAGTCTCGGTTTTATTGAAACTCTTCATACGCAGTAATGAAGTTTGCAACACTATTTACGTCCTCTAGCGTATACATGAGCAGAACTCCATTTTCAAGTATACCACAATGGGCCCGATGATTCTAAAGGCAATAAAATTTCATCTGCACTGTGGTGATGTACGGAGAGACGTTCTACCACCGATAAACGGCACTAACCCCAGCTGCAGTGTAGTAAAATAAACGTCAGAAAGATTGCCTTTGGAAACAAAGAACACACTACGGATTAGAAATGGGTGTTTCGGGTTTATTGGGAATCTTCATAAGCAGTTATGAAGTTTGCAACACTGCTTACGCCCTCTAGCGTATACATGAGCAGAACTCCATTTCAAATATAACACAATGGGCCCGATGACCCCAAAGGAAATGAAATTTAATCTGCACTATGGTGATGTACGGGGAGACGTTCTACCGCCGTCACATGGCACTAACACCAGATTTTTATTGTTTAATTTTTACAAAATAAGGACCATACCTCCGTAAAATTTAAATATACAGATGCCCAGGAAATGCAACAGTCACAGAACACAATTCTCCCGAGCCAAAGGACAAGAGTCTAATTCTATTAAGTGATAATACAAAGCATATTATCGTCCAAAACAGACGAAACGAAAACAAAGGGTGACTGTAACATAAATGAGCCCGTGCACGACAAAACCTACAATGAGACCTGTGTAACCAGCAACAACTCAGTATGGGCAAGGGTGCTCGTTTATCCCTAGAAGGTACATGCGATCAGCGAAGTCTCTGATCACACTGTGCGGATGCGTAAGCTGATCTGTCTTTGCTGGTCGCACACGTCTTATTGTAGGTTTTGTTGTGTACTAGCTCATATACCATGGTGAAACAGTCCTTGGAAGGTATGGGTAGTGGATTATACTTTTTTTTTAATGGATATCCAACCCTCGGTCTTAATCCTAACAAATTATGATAGCTAGCTGCCGACACCCAGCACACTTTTAGACGCGATATAGCGGGATATAGCTGATTATTTCTATTGTTTCGATCGAGTAAAACTAATTTAGGCCCCCCGCCCCCACGGCCCCCCCCCCCACCCACCCACCTCCTGCTTCCCATCCCCATGGTAACTGCTGACTGTTCCAAGACCGTTCTTCCGTTGCAACTCTTCGTTTATTGGTCGATTGTTTAAAACCTGGACTGGGACCTTGGCAAACAGTGCAGATCCAAATCAGACATCGCAGAACGCGGCCTCTGAATGAAACAGTCTAAGTCCCTGTTCAGGACGATTTTCCCAAGCTACACTCAAAGACAATTGACCAATCAGTGCTGTCATTGCTTTGATTAATATATCGGATATTGTAATTCAGGGCCCACTTGTTCAAAACTAAAGATGTCGTTAGTTAACGTATCGTTAAAACTTTGATCATTAAATATGGCATATACGCTAATATTTTTGCTGAAAAAAATGTGAGTAGCTTTTGCATTTGCAAAAGCTATTCACATTTTTTCAGGAAAATACCTGTGAATTAGATATTACACTTACTAGAATAATTACCATTTTGACTAGTATCGAACTTGCTAAGCTAACGACACTTTGAACAACTGGGCCCTGTATTTTTGTTTTGTCATTTTAAGTTCCTCAGCGCTTCTGTTTTCGGCCGAGCATGTCTTTCGGGATTGTGGGTTTTCCTGGTTACTTTTATTACAGGGTTGATCAGAGACACAGAGACATGTTGCAACAATTTTGTCCTAGATAATGATTTGCAGGTCTGTGCGATGCGTCCTTGGATCCACAATTCTTCATTTGCAGTATGCATATTTCTACGGTTTCGGTGAAAAGTGAAGACATAGAAATGGAAATCGCAAACAAGTTTGAGTTCGGATATGATGTGCTTATTAATGGCTGCATTTCAAGAATGTACTTTCAAATTTTGGGGACGTTTGATAAAGATGGATTAAAAATGTGCATATTTTGCAAGCTCTAATATGTATGGGTACATTTATATGCCCCAGATATTAAGTTTCATGCATCAGTTTATGCATCTTAGGCGTAGCGCTCATTACGCATGTGAGTAACATGTGTAATAAAATACTTGCTGCATTCAACTAAAATAATCAACTAAAATAAAACATTTAACGTCTTTACCATAACGGCTGTTCTTACAGGAAAACAATTATTGCTTCCAAGGAAAGGGGCTTCACTAGAAGAAAAGAATTTGCTCCGTTTGGGTGCAAATTCTTTCCTTTAAGAGAAGTTCCTATTTTGGACGCGATTCTAGGGAGAAATTTTTCAACATTTAGCCTAGTTGTGCGTGAAAATACTTTCGTTCTGGTTTCAGTGCATAATAGTTTGTTTTCGTTGACCTTGGCCTTTATTTTCAACATAGAGAAAGGAAACAGCTTCACGTTTATGGCTAACTGGTTGCAGAAGAAAACGAATGTCTGCTTTGACCGTCTAACCACGAAAAGCAATCATCACTAAATTACTTCATTTACTGCTGTCCTTAATGACCATTCGAAGCTTGATACCGGAGCCAATTTAGATATAACGTTACTTTTTGCTGTCTGAAAATACTATTTCCAAATGAAATTAAGCTGCTCCTAGTTTGCTATAAACTGCTTCTAAGGACTTAAAGTATTATATAAGAAAAAATTGTCTACGTACGTAGATTTCTAACTAGGCAACGTAGCCAAGTTAGGTGAAACGGAGGCAATATTGTTTACAATTAAATAGTGATTATAATCTAATTACTTTTTTTGTATATTTGTATTTTTTATATATTTTATGATATGCATGTATATTTCTTTCACACTGTGCAGATTCTTCAGGACCTCAGTGAGAGCAAAAATTATTCTCGTGAAAATTAGGATATTAGAACACTTATTCTAATAAAGTTGACGTACAACATAATTATCAAAATAATAGTCTAGGAAAACCAGTTAAAAATAAAAGTGAAGCGCCTTTGATTTTCTTACATTTAAAATAGCTCCCCTATAAACGTGTTTGATGACACTCGTAATATCAGAGATTAATTAAAAAAAAAAAAAATAAAAAGCAAAATAACAATTGTCATTTATGCTGGATGGGTGCACTTGGTAATATTATCCCCATTTCTGTCAATGTCTGACGTCCTGTTTGTCTGTTTAAAGTGAGGTCTTATTGCCTATCCAAACCTATTAACCCTTGCCCTGCTGAATAAAATAAGATATCACGCCCACTTCTAAATTTCAGTCAATCAGATTACTTATCAAGATTGTTGCTATAAATTCACATACTTAACGACAAACAGTGTAGATCCAGATCAGTTGGCTTCCTGAGAAGCCAACTGATCTGGATCTATACTGTTTGCAGAGTATTACCCAGAGTATATCCTCAGAAGCCAACTGATCTGGATCTACACTGTTTGCAAAGGCAGAGTATATCCGGGTTCAGCAGGACAAGGGTTTTTAAGGTCATGCCGTAACGTGAGGAAACATACCTTCATTTATCTGCAACAAACGAATACCTAAATCTGGCTGGCCATGTCTTCGTTGTTTGCATGAAGAAACTGTACATCCTTGGTTATCCGAAATGCGCCCGTTGAAGATTCTGACCAAACTGTGCCAGTGCGCAGGCTGATCTGAATCTTCGCTGGACGCAGGTACGATTTCTGATGCTGCGGCTTACTTATTCGTTCTGTTTTATAGAATAAGTGTTCCGGAGCCCAATTTCAGACTACATTTGTCGTCTGAATGTCAAACAGTGTAGACCCCGATGAGACGGCTCATTAGGAGCCATCTCGTTTGGAACTACACTGTTTGCAAAAGCCTATTATTATCGTCTATGGCAGTGAAAGAGTTTATTAATCTGTTTTTGGGAGAGATATGCTCCGCAATAATGGCCTGTTCTAAGTTACTGCATCACTTTCTCTATTATTTACATGACAGCATCATGTGTACAAATGAGATATAAAAAAAATATACCTGAATCACTGTCCATCAGCAGCCTTCTTCAGGGGATTTTGGTCTTGCCTTCCACGTTCCTCGGAACACTAATAACTGACAAATGATGTTTGAAAATTGAAATGATATGTTTTCACGGTGAGCGGGGCACAAGTAAGTAACTAAGTAGGTAAGTAAGTTAGTAATTAAGTAAGTAAGTAAGTATGTACGCAAGTAAGTAGGTGTGCAAGTAAGCAAGTTAGTATGTAAGTAAGAAAGTAAATACGTACTTTTTTGACAAGGTTGACCCAGTTTCATTCCTGAGGTCCTCAAAGAAATATTATATTATATGTAAACAACACAACATCAAGTAATTAGCAAATTGGTAAATAGAAAGTCCTACATGAGTGGTCATATGAAATGAAATTTATGAACTCAATAAGGCATGGGCCCTACATATTTGGACATCTTAATTCCTTTCCATATTTGTCCTAAATAAAACAAAAAGTCCACTTTATAGTGAAATTGCTGGTTGAGTGGTGGCAAACAGATACGATCTGTCGATCTGTTTGCCACTGAACCAGCAGTTTGGCGTACCAACAAGCAGACATTATTTCATTCTGTGGCATCTGATCTGCGTCTACACAGTTTGCTCAGACATTCTGTACGCCTTTAATCCTGGCCCCAAGGTTATAAAACTTTTTTAACGCTGAACTCAAGTGAGCAAGAAATTTCATTTGGCCATAAAAATAAAAATACCAACAATTAAAACTTTTGTCATGCTCAACTCAGCTGAACATGCTCCGCTGAGATGAGCATGAAAGAAGTTTTCAAAAACTGTCAGTATTTTAAGATTTATAAGCAAAATAAATTTCATGTTCAGCTGAGTAGAGCATGAAAAAGTTTTATAACCTCGGGGCCTGATGCAGTTCCAGCAGTACATAATTGATCGGTCCGCGTAGGGTTCTCCCCAGCTAGCATTCTACGTAAATCTACATCGGGCCGTCATCGGCCCGTCAGCTCCCCTGACGGGCCGATGACGGCCCGATATAGATTTACTTAGAATGCTGACTGGGTCTGTCTTATCAACGGATCAAAAGCTGATACATAGTGTTGTTTTGGATCGATTGTTTACAATCTTTCCATTGTATACAGATGCACTAAACTCTCCTTGAGATTGTTGTCCTCGTGATTATCATTGATCAATAAAATCAAAACAGGTAAGAGAAAAGTCCAGGGAGTGCCACAATTACAAACCGTAGCCCTTCCCACACACCAAGAGGAAACAGACAAAACCAAACAAGCGCAAATCGAACAAACGCACGAATATTAGAACTCTCTTCCCCAAGCGAGATAATCGCAATGCTAAAAGAACTGAAAAACAAAAGAACAAAATAACATAAGGTAACACATAAAGTAGTTCGCCTCGTAGAATAAACCACAAAGCAACAAGGAGTAAGATTAACACCGCACGTTCGTACGACATCCAGGTAACGGTTATTAGCAGCCGCGCTATTCTTGTCGCTGTGACGTCATAGTACCGTGTAAAGAGGGTTATGTTTAAAACCTGGACTGGGACATTAGCAAACAGTGCAGATCAGATCAGACGCCACAGAAAGCAGGCAATTGACCAGGGTCTGCACTGTTTGCTTAAATTACAGGAAGTTAATAGTTAAATGAAACAGTTTTCAGTCTCCATTCAGAACCTTGTTCCCAGCCTACACTCAGAGACAATCGACCACAGTGCTTTCAGTGCTTTTATTAAACAAGGTCATATACAGTAAAATCTCAAGGACTCAAACACCGATGGCTCGTTTACCATGGCTTATTCGAACTCGTTTTTGAGACCCTACGAAATTCTTCCGAGAGCTCAAGAAAACAAATATACGTATAATGATGTTTTTTTTTATTTATTTTATCATGAAATTGTACGGGAGGGAGATTCGGCGCCAAAGTGCTTGGATTTGCGACGAATGTTTCCATCTAGGTCTGTCTGGTCTAACCGACATTGCAGGCAATGTATTGGGCACTATTGATGGGGACTGAATCATAAAAACGCATGCTTTCTAAAGTGTCAGCTTCACGAATTCATCGAGCACCAATTCTACTTCTATGGTTTCGCATTGTGGCAACTAAAAATCTTTAATGATCTTTTGTTAAAGAGATTGTGTTTAATTGCTTTTCTGTTGTTCTTAAGTACCGCTGTTGTCTTAAACAAACCTGGACTAAGAGTATAGATCTAGATCAGACGCCGCAGGCTACACTGTTTGTCATTCATTCACAAGCGTTGTAGACGTATAATACATAGGAAAACGGCATTTAAATTTTAGAAACAGTATGGTATGACAAGTGTCCGAACTTTTCTAGTAAATAAGGTATTCTTTTAGTACCCTTACTGTATTGACCTAGTTAAATTATGATGAGTTAAACCCACTGACGTTATGAATACTTCCCATCACGAGAACATGCCTATATAATGCTGACCCCCTTGAACCCCACTTTTATATAGTAAAACTTGGGTTTACAGGGCTATACATTATTTTCCCATTTCTGCTCAAAATCATAGATTGTGGGTATTCGTTAGAACCGCCTCGCCGAGGCGGTTCTAACGAGTACCACAATCTATGTTTTGAGCAGAAATATGAAAAATGTCGGAATTTTTATCTGAAAATTTTCATTTTTGGTGGTAAAATTTTCAATATATTTGAATAGGCTTGTTTTCGTAATGCTTGTTAGCTATCCTGGAAATCCGTTTATATGAGCCATACATTATGTCAGAGCACTTTCAGACACAAAGGCAATTATGTAATTCATTGTTGGCAAAAATCCAAGCACCCAAAGAGAAGTTATTCTGTTAACGTTCAACGGACTTTATTGATTGTTGATAAAGTTTACTGTCTCAGGCGTCCTTTCCAAGTTTTCTATATTTAATTCTGTTTAATTTGTTAAGAAGAATTCTAACACTCCTTGCCTATATAGCCAATGGTTAAACTCAGTGATTTATTCTGCAACAAATCACTGGGCGGAAGCGCACGACGCAATCTGGCGCCGTTCCGACGTCATTTGTACAATTTGCTGACGTCAGTCATCGTTTCCACGGCGTTAGACGGTGTAACGTCGTTTTTCTCGCGTCAACAACGTAAGAAATGCATGTAAACAACAGCGTTACAGTTAAAACTGTTGGCGGGATTTAATTATGTGATGGCGGACAGTTGCAAGAATCTGAAGGATACAATTACTTTTTTTGTCGTTTTCTATGTGTTAGAATCGAAATAGATCAGCTCTTGTGCGTGATTTGTTGAGTAATAAATCACTGTTTTTTGGTCAGTTATAAGTAGATAAATCACTCGCGCTTCGCGCTCGTGATTTAATCTACTTTACAACTGACCTCCTAACAGTGATTTATTACTCAACAAATCACTGCTAGAGCTGATCTATTTCTTAAATAACAGTCAGTATTATAGGGTTATAGCACTCATATTGGTGAATATTGTCTCGAGTTGGGGTATCGACGCGAGCTTGAGAGTGTCCTTCGATGTCTCAGCGAGGGATAATATTTACCAATATCAGTGCAATAACCCTTTTATTATACATGTATAGCTATAAATATTGTTCTCTTGTTTTGCTTCTTATTCTGTATTTTTGTTTGATTTGTCGCTGCAAATAGCCCTTTCTGTAACATTGCAAAACTGATATCAGAACTTGATATCATTTTTGCACTAATGCAATATCAACATGATAATATTTTTGCACTCTTGTTGTTTTGCAGCGAATCTAGTCGTAAAAGCAAATTATGTGAGCAAAAATCAGTTCTTTTGCTTCACCTGCGACTTTCAAACTTTTAGAGTAATTTATATGATGTGTTGGCCTAGCGTGACGTCATATTTCATTAAGTAAAATGAAAATGAGGTCAGTAATTTTGACGTCATACAATGTCAACATTCACAATGGTTATAACTTTTATTTGTTTGTGGTCGACATGCAAGCATTACTGATCTAAAGAAAGCTTTTGTTTTAAGAAAGTTTTGATATTGCGTCTGGTATTGAGAAATATCGGCATCATTGTTCCTGGGATTTTATCGTTCATTTCTAAACATCTAATATTTATAGCTATATAATAAATCATGATATTTCCTCCTTTCATTTTTATTGCAGTCCAAGATCCAAACACGCAAAGAGGTTATTCTATTAACGTTCATCACACCTCATTGATTTTTGATAAGGTGCTCTGTCTTAGGCATCCTTTCCGAGTCTTCTACAATATCATTTAACTTATTACAAAGAAATAACATTCAGTATGTATTCCCTTCTGTTTTGTACAAACAACAGATACGACCTACCAACCTTCAACAATCTCTGGAAATAAACAGACGACTTATTTATAATGTGGTTCTTTAGATTTTCCAGAAAATAGGCTTTTCACAATAGAGCAAATAATATTTCATTTCCTTTAGAATCATAGGGTCCATTGTGGTATTTTTGAAAATGGAGTTCTGTTCATGTACAGTAGTACCCTAGAGAGCATAAGCAGTGTTGCAAACTTCTTTACCGCTTTTGAAGAGTCTCAATAAAACCGACACACCCATTTTTAATCTGTAATGTGTTCATTGTTTCCAAAGCTGCAGCTGGTGTTAGTGCCACGTGGCGGACGTACTCGTAGAACGTTTTTCCATACTTCACCGTAGTGCAGATTATATTTCATTTCCTTTGGAATCATTGGGCCCATCGTGGAATCTTTGAAAATGTTGTTGTTGTGTTGAGGTTTTACGGCCCAGTCAACCCAATGGGGTCATGTCGAGCGCGGTCAGTTTACCTGACCACACGTTTACTGGGCAGGCTTAGTCCTCCAAGCGGTTAACCAGTATTGTGCACATTCTTTCGCCAGAAACTGACAACTGCCCTTCTTGAATCAGCGGAAGGGAGAGAATGACCGTAGAAAATATTTCATGATCAATCTCCACGAAAGAATGTTGCCGACCTCGGCGGGGGTCGAACCCGCGACCTCCTGGTCTCCAGTCGGACGTTGAAAATGGAGTTCTGCTCATGTATACTATAGAGAGTGTAAGCAGTGTTGCAAACTTCATTACTGCATATCAAGAGTCTCAATAAAACTGACACTCCCATTTTCTAATCTGTAATGCGTTCTTTGTTTTCAAAGGCAATCGTTTTGACGTTTATTTTACATTTCATGCAAATTGTCTCGTAAAGAGTCAATTTGCACGAAATGCCAAAGCCTTTTAGTCTGGGGGAAAATAAGGAAAAAAAAAATCAAATTCCCCTCTGCTGGAATTGTTAACCAGCACACTAAACGTCAACATCCTTACGAATTAAGTTTCATTAGTAGTTTTACTTTCTTATACTGTCGAGACACTAAAAGCAAGGTGTCTTGTTAACAATACAGTTATAGCGGCTTCTAATGAGAATTTTGTATTGATATGGCTTGTGTTAATGTTGTTCTGACTTCATTAGAGCTCGACAACAGTAGGTTAATGTGACCAAGAACTGAGATTAGGTCAGGTTAAGCATTAGGTCAGGTCTCGAGTGTTCAGTTTATTGTTATCTTATTGCAAATAATAACTTTACATGTTTTTTAAGCATAACTTCAGTATCTGTGACACGTACACTTTGCTTTCTGTTTTCTTTCTGTTTGCTTTGTTTTAACCCTGGTCCTGCAGAACCTGGATATACTCTGACTTTGCAAACAGTGCAGATCCAGATCAGTTGGCTTCAAGCCAACTGATCTGGATCTGCACTTTTATTCATTCAGTGTGTGAATTTATATCAAAATTCTAGAATAAATAATCTGATTGGCTGACAGTTAGAAGTGGGTGTTGCACCATAATTTATTCAACATGACAAGTGTTAATGTTTGTAGCAGTATCAGGCGATAAGGCGAGGTTACGCGAGAGTGAAACTAGTTTCACCTCCCCATCTCTCCCCCAGTAGTTGTTCTATTGACCGTTCCAAAGCAGTTTCTCTGTTGGTGTTTTTCTTTGTTTGTTTGTTTGTTTGTTTGTGTTGAGGTTTTACGGCCCAGTCAACCCAGTGGGGTCATGTCGAGCGCGGTCAGTTTACCTAACCATACTTTTACTGGGCAGGTTTATTCCTCTAAGCGGTTAACCAGTATTGTGCATATTCTTTCGCCAGAAACTGACAACTGCCCTTCTTGAATCAGTGGAAGGGAGAGAATGACCGTAGAAAATAGTTCATGATCAATCTCCACGAAAGAATGTTGCCAACCTCGGCGGGGGTTGAACCCGCGACCTCCTGGTCTCCAGTCGGACGGCGTATCCAACTGAGCCACCGAGGCCGGCTCTTTGTTTGTGGGTCTGTGGTTTCATATGTGACGTTTGTTTTGTCATTAACTGATCCTCATCTCTTTTTCTCATCACGAAAACATGCCTATATAATTTTGACCCCCTTAAACCCCACTTTTATATGGTAAAACTGGGGTTTACAGGGGTATACATTATCTTTCTTTTTTTCTGCTCAAAACATGTATTGTGGTACTCGTTAGAACTGTCTCGTCAAGGCGGTTCAAACGAGTACCCACGATCTATGTTTTGAGCAGAAACACGAGACATATCAGTATTTTTCATCTGAAAATCTTCATTTTTTGGTGATAAAATTTGCATTATATTTCAATAGGCTTGTTTTCGTAATGCCTTCTTTTGCCACCTCGAGAGGGCTGGGGTCCATGATTGTGGTATTTCCTGGGTATCATCACTCATATTTTGTTCTCGCATTTCAATAGCTCATATTACTACCTGTTGATGAATCTTAAGTAATGCTTGATAAGTGGCAACCAAATAGACCCTGATTAGTTGCCGCGCTCTGGGGCGTATGGTCTAGATCTACACTGTTTGCGCAGGCTTGTTTGTCCCAATTATTTGGCTTAGTGAAGTAAAGTGAACCCTCATTACAACGACAGCATTTGTTCCCACAGACATTGGCATTAAAACGAAGTTGCTGTTGCACAGGATACTGAATGAGCAGATTGATGTGTAAGGAAGGTCTTGTTTTGTTCTTATTTCCTGATAGAACGTATCGTATGTTTTGGATATTTGTTAGAATCGCCTCAGAGAGGCGATTCTAACAAATTTCCAATACATATGTTCCTTTTAAATATTCTTGCATAATTTATGACTAATTGCTACCTCTTGAGCGAAGGTTTCGTCTTTGTCATTATAACGAATTGTGTCGTTGTATCGATTGTCGGTATAAAGAGTGTTGTCTGTATAAAACATAAAAAAGGGCGTTTTTGACTTATTCTTTCTACGGTTATGTTTTAAACCTAAGAAATTAATTTATAAGGAAACGTTTCTGTTCATTATACCGCAAAACGAAAATGGATGGAGTCCAACGTTGTTCAAACACATAAAAAACGTTCCGAAATTGACAGCTTAAACTTTATCCTGTTTACTAAAAGAACCCTCTTTTTTACCGACACTCGATACAATGACACAATTCTATTATCATAACAATTAGACTGTCATGAAACGTTCGCTTAAGAGGTAAAAATTAGTTACAAATTATGCAAGAGTATTGTATTTAATACGAGGGTGAGTCAATAACTTATTTCCGGTTGAGATCCACCTCATTTTTTTTCGATGTAATTGCCCTCTAGTGTGATGAAATTAGACCAACGGTGTTCAAGTGCCATCAGCCCAGAACTGAAAAAGTCAGGGTCCTTCTCATTGACCCCTCCTCAACTGCCGTCACGACTTCTTCATCAGACTGGAAATGAAGTCCACGGATATCCTTTTTCAAGTTCGGGAATATGAAGAAGTCGCTAGGAGCTAGGTCAGGCGAATAGGCAGGACGTGGTATTAATTCATACCCGTTTCGCTGTACAGCATCCATTGCAACTTTACAAGTGTGGACTCTCGCGTTGTCCTGTTGCAGCAAAACACCGTTAGAGTACCTCGGCGTTTTTCGCGGATGGCGGTTCTTAGCTGGTCTAACAAGTTTGCATAGTACACTCCAGTTATTGTACTTCTCTTGGATAAAAAGTCCAACATAATAACGCATTTTGTGCGTCCCAAAATACTGTGGCCATCACCTTGCCAGCAGATGGTTGCGTCTTGAACATCTTTGGCCTCGGGGACCCAGGCCCTACCCACTGACGACTCTGAGCTTTATTCTCTGGCTCATAATAATGAACCCAAGTCTCATCTACAGTCACCAGACACAAAAGAAAATCATCTTTTGACCTAAAACGCTACAACAAGGCGCTGCATACTGATGCTCTGGTTGCCATTTGCTCAGTACTAAGGAATTTGGGGACCCAACGGGCTGTTAGCTTGCGCATACCTAAACGATCATGTAAGATTGTTGAAACGCTACCATATGAAATGCCTAATGCCTGCGCTATTTCTTCCACCTGAATTCGCCTATCAGAGTATACCAGATCCCGAACTTTCTTACACATTTCTTCGTCGGTAGCATCCAGTGGGCGTCCAGACCTGTTTTCATCTTCTAAAGACGTTCTACCGCGTTTGAATTTCCCTATCCAGAATTTAACCTAAGCATAAGATGGTTCAGAAGACCCATAAACACCGGCTAACTCGCCGTGTATTTCATTGCCTGTTTTACCTTTTAAATACAAGTACCGAATTACAGCACGGCACTCAACTTTAGATGAAAAGCATGCCTTTGCATCACTAGCCATGTTTGACATTCAATATCTTATTAACGAATGACTCGATACGTGTGCAATTTTGCACCCATATATAAAACATATATTGAAACAAAGCATGAAAATCGAGACCGTCTTGGTTCATCGGAAATGGGATAAGCTGGTTATTTATTGAGACGTCCTCATACTTTAAAGCAACATATGTTTTGGATATTTGTTCGAGTTACCTCAGTGTGGCGATTCTAACAAATATTCAAAACATACATTCTATGAGGAAATAAGAACAAATCAAAATCTTTCTTACATATCGATCTTTACTCATTAAGTATTCTGTAAAACAGCAAATTCCTTTTAATAGCAACGTCTTTGGGAGCAAATTCTGTCGTTGCAGCGAGGGTTCACTGTATAGATAAAAGCAGACATTTAAAATGTTTTACGTTTAACAGGAGGTAAGACTTGGCGTTCCATCCAAAAAGTGACAATTGGATTGATATATCGAGCCTTATGTTCTGTGAAAACTACAAACTATATTGTATCCGACTATTTATTTGTCGTAGATTTGTGCTAAAGTTTAGAATTATATGGGATGGATTACGTAATGACCTGAACTTATCCGGCATTGCAACAGGGGTAGAATAAGAAGGGATTCGTGGGCTTCAACCCTCCCTTTGACTCAAAATTTCAGTTTCATGGAAAAGATTGGATAAATCTGATAAATTTTGGATACCGTATTTACGTCTTGTCGTTTTTTAACTATTTTAAATCTGTTACATAATCGATAATTGCAAACTAAATTTTCTTTCTTACCATATTTTTCTTTTAATTCTTAAAAATGTATGAAATAAAAAAAAAAAAAAAAAAAAAAAAAAAAAAAAAAAAAATAAATAAATAAAACACTAGGATTTGAACCCATAATGTTCAGATTTATAGTCTAGAAAAACTACCACTGAGCTATTGTGGATTTACGGTTACAATATTTATTGAAAGTAACTATTTGGGTGGCGGTTACCTATTTATTAAAATGGACTTGGTGTAACATTATAAACAATCAGTGACGTCACTGTCAACTGATCCTCCGAGGATAGTACTTGTTAATTTATCCAGTGATTAAGAATATCAACATAAAATGTATGCCATGAAAAAAAAAAAAAAAAAAATCCACGTGACAAGCGTACAAAAGAATTCTATCGTAGTAACGTTTGGACTGATTGGTTATACATGTATAATCTTATGATAAACTCAGATCGCGGATCGGTCCCTGATTGCGGTCCAATTCCCAGATCGGAAGCTAATTCCCAGAACGGGTGATGATGAGGTTTTTTTCCTGATCAGGGAACGATTATCCCTGCGGCAACGACTGCGACTGTAAATTATATTACTTATAACTTTTAATATATTTAGGTCGAGTGTGGGTCAAAGATCGGTTTTATCAGGAATCAATTTTCACCGCGGGGACTTTCCTCCGACAAATGCCGCAATTAAGCTGTATATTTTCTAATTGTAATTGCCCTAGATACATTTTCGCAACACCCATTTTCACAACATCGATAAAGACAAAAAAAAAAACAAAAAAAAAATTAATAAAATAAAATAAAAAATGCACGAACAGAAAAGCTATTCGAAGCACGCAGATTTTTTTTTTTTGGCGCATGTTCGCAAATGCATTTTTGTCTGCAAAAAAAGTCATCACCAGAGTCCGATTGAAAGTTTCAATATTTTTTTTTCTGCAACCAGTGAGGTGAAAACAATACATTTAATTGAGATTGGTGATATGCACATATTTATGCACACAGAATGCTTGGTTTTCATCTATTGAATTACAGCGAAAAAGGTTAACCACCCCCAGATTTAGAGCTTGACATCAATATCGACCTCAGCAAAACCTGGCCCCGAGGTTATAAAGCTTTTTTCATGCTCAACTCAACTGAGCATGAAATTTTTCATGCTAAAAAATCCCAAATTACTAACAATGCCAATTCTTTCTTGCTAAACATAGCTGAGCATGAAAATTTATCTGCTAATAAATATGAAAATGCCAACTATTGTTGGCATTTTCATATTTATTAGCAGAGAAAATTTCATGCTCAGCTGAGTTTAGAATGAAAAAAAAGTTTTATAACATTGAGGCCTGATTTAGAATTGAAAACAAATAAGTCGAATACAGTTCCAGCTACACATAATTGTTCGAGCCTTCACAAATCTATGATGAAACAATGATGAAGGTTCGCCTTCAAACGAAAGAAGAAGAAGAAGAAGAAGAAGGAGAAGAAGAAAAAGAGAGAGAGAGAGAGAGAGAGAGAGAGAGAGAGAGAGAGAGAGAGAGATAAAAACAACACCACTAGTTGAGTCCGGCAATAGACAATGCATCCATTGACATATCCCATGGATTCTATTCACCGAAATCATAGACACCTATCAGAATGTATGATGCACAGCATGATCTTTTGCTCACCATCACGTTGTATAAGGACAATTTTCAGGCTTTCAATATCTAAGATATTTTATATCGTGCAATTCTCCCATAAATTTAACTCATTACTTGGCTGCGGATTTTACTGGGAAATTTGTCTGAAAATTAGTCTGCATCTGAGAATTCCATTAACTTAGTGTTCCTGTACTATTTCCTTGTACAGCAATTCTTAATATACCAGATATTGGTTCTGACAAATTGTCAGTGTCATTTTGTGTTCAGCTTAATTGTAGTTATGTATATACACGCATATTTCCACGCGGCCAGAACCGGAATGCTAGAAAACCTGTCAATTTGAAAATCGAACTTTAGAAACAATTAAACATGGCAATAAAACCAAAATGAAATGCTTTTTTATGGCTACCTTTTCGTTCTTAGGGCTAACGGGTAATATGTTTAAAAACTATTTTCATACTTGCTATGATTCTCTTAGACTTCCGCGAGGTCTCAAACATAATTGGTTTTGCACTCTTTTGTGTTATATTGTGATAATTTGCTATTTAATCCAGAAAAAAATGTAGCTGTAATTTAATATATAGCTCGAGAATTAAGGTGAGTTTTAGGCACACACAAACAAAAAAGAAACGTTTAAGAGCCCTGTTGTATCTGCATGTCACTGAAAGGAGTGATCGTATGCAAGCAAAATCTCATAGAAATAACAGATTCTGTTTTACCAAGTCTGTTCATAAACTGAAACATGATTTGAAACAGTTGTCACACCCATCACAAGAACATACCTGTATAATTTTGACCCCCTTAAACCCCACTTTTATATGGTAAAACTGGGGTTTACAGGGGTATACATTATTTTTCTTATTTGTGCTCAAAAACATAGATTGTGGGTACTCGTTAGAACCGCCTCGTGGAGGCGGTTCTAACGAGTACCCACAATCTATGTTTTGAGCAGAAATAGGAAAAAATATCAGAGTTTTTTTTTCTGAAAATTTTCAGTTTTTGGATATGAAATTTTCTATATATTTGTATAGGCGTGTTTTCGTAATGAGTTGTCACTCCACCTAGCCAGTAAGTATTGAGTGCTTTCGTGTTCGCTTTGTCTCTTTATTTATTCGCTCTATCTCTTAGGAACTCTGTACATTGTTAATATGTTTTTATGTAAGTATATAGATATTAGTTATTATAAAATTGAATTTATATGTACAGTCGACTCTCGTTATCTCGAAGTCCAAGCGACCCTCTGAAATACTTCAAGATATCCGTACACTGACATATCAGATTGAGGACAAAATAAATCGAACAACTACATTTCACAAATGTATATGTAATTTGACTCCTGAAATTAGAGATATAATGAAAATATTGTGGAAAATTAGGAGCAATTTCTCCTCTTTTCCACATGTTACCTGTTGTTAGATTTCCATGGTAAAACAGGGACCAGATTTTCACTTGGAGATAAGCGGTTATTCGAGATGAGCGATGTCGAGATAACGAGAGTCCAGTGTACATACAGCGTTCGGCGGCGTCTGATTTATGTCTACACTGGTCTGCATGCCCCAATGTGCTTAATGGTCCTGCTACTTACAACATATCCGAACAGCAAAGATCCAGATTAGCTTGTGCATCCGCGCCGTCTGGTCAAGATCTTCGATGTTCGCCTAAACAAAATAGGGGCCCTAGTGAAGATATAGTACTTATAGCGAAATTCTGACTCGACGTCTAGGGCTTCGCCATTCGTATGTGCCCTAAGGGCTTTTTTGTCAGACGGCGGCTCAAATGGGGTAGATCTAACAGCTATTGTGTAAAAGGGAAACTAAAAGCAGCAAAACAAAAAAAAAAAAAAAAAAAAAAAAAAAAAAAAAAAAACTACGACATAACTCAACTATATTTCTTACATATAGATGAATGTGATGAAATATAGCTTATTCAGAAATAAAGGCAGTTTTATTAAATGTATCATGTCTGGCACCTGTCAAATGGACAAAACAATTTGATTGTCATATTTAATTACTAAACAAAACAATTCCCCTTATTTTTGCCGTAATTTGCTGCTGCAGAGGGATTCTAAATTAATTGGGCCGAGTTTGGGGAAAATCTGCATTCTACTTTTTCCAGGAGGCCTTGTTATACTGGTCAAGTTGGTTGCGGTAGAAGTGTTGATAGACAATTTGACTGTTAGCATGTGGGAAAAGCGGTGGTTCATCTAGGTCGAACATCAAACATCCTTAAATGCAATGGCAATGGCAATTGCAATAACATTACTAGGCTATAAAATCCATAAGTGAAGATACCCAGGAAATACCACAATCACGAAGAGCAGCCCTCCCTAGTCACCAAAAGAAGGAGAGATGAAGAACACATAAGGACAACACAAACTCCACATATGAACCCATAGACGCACAAATCTAGGCTGGCTGGATCGACTTCAATGCTCTTCAACTACATAACCTTTGTTGAATTATTTGTCGATCGTCTGTCAGCTTCGGGCTTTGCCTCGGTGGACTCTTCCTGGTTGTTCTATATGAGAACAAAACAAGCCAGTTTGAAAGGAACTAAAGTCATTTCGATTGAAACAACTCATCAAATCAAATTAAACAATAACTTTTCATATAAGAAAATCAAACATAGCAAACAAAACGATCTATAATGTGAAATCAAACAATCGGAACCTGCATTTTATGCTGACTTAGTGTAAGGAAGGCAATGATCAGGAATCGATACAATTTCCTAACAAAGTAAAATTGTCATATAAGAAAGGGGTATAGCATTGACGTCATAAAACAGTCTGCTTGTGTAGCTTTTAATCCAATCACGGTTTACAACTTTGCTTACCACTTTGTTTGGGTCGGGGTTCAGACTCTATTATAACCCCGATTTACTGATGGTTTTCTTCCAGTATTTCACTGATGCTGTGTGACAACCTAGGGATCTCCAAATGCCTCAACACGTTGTTTCTGCTGAGTCCTTACCTTCCCTCCATTATAGGATTTTATAGCAGTGTTGCATACTTCATTTCTGCTTATGAAGAGTCCTAATAAAACTGAGACTCCCATTTTTTAATTTGTAGTGTGTTCTTTATTTCCAAAGGCAATCTTTTTGACGTTTATTTTACTACACTGCAGATGGTGTAAGTGCCGTGTGGCGGCGGTAGAACGTCTCCTCGTACATAGCCATAGAGCAGATTAAATTTTCGTTTCTTTTGGGGATCATTGGGCCCATTGTGGTATATTTGAAAATGGAATTCTGCTCATGTATAAGCTAGAGGGCGTAAGCAGTGGTGCATACTTCATTACTGTTCATGAAGATTCCCAATAAAACCAAGACTTCCATTTTCTAATTCGTAGTGTGTTAATTGTTTCCAAAGGCAATCTTTTTGACGTTTATTTATTCGTAATTTATCTGTTGCCCGTAATGATTCTTGAAAGAGTTAGAAGACCTCCACATGGACCGAAAAAATATATATTTAGAAAAGGTAAGAGAAAAGTCCAGGGAGTGCCACAATCACAAACCAGAGCCCTTCCCAGGCACCAAGAGGAAGAGGAAACCGACAAAAAGAAAGCACAAATCGAACAACGTACGAAAAGCACTAAGATTAGCTCTCTCTTCCCCAAGCGAGGTAATCGCAACGCTAAAGGGACTGAAAAACATAAGAACAAAAATAAAACAAGGTAAGATATAAAACAAAAAAAAGTAAGAGAAAAGTCCAGGGAGTGCCACAATCATAAACCGCAGCCCTTCCCAGACACCAAGAGGAAGAGGAAACCGACAAATCCAAACAAGCACCAATCGAACAAACGTACATTTGTACGAAAAAAAAAACCCATTAAGATTAGCTCTCTCTTCCCCATGCGAGGTAATCGCAATGCTAAAAGGACTGAAAAACACAAGAACAAAATTACACAAGGTAAGACATAAAACAAACCGCCTCGTAGAATAAACCACAAAGCAACAAAGAGTAAGACTAACACCGGGATCATCGCCTTATAACGATCAGTAGAGTAAACCACCGGGGTAAATCGCCTCTTAGAATATACCACAAAGCAACAAAGAGTAAGACTAACACCGGGACCGCCGCCTTAGAACGGCCAGTACAGTAAACCAACGGGGGTGGGGTGGGGTGGGGGATGGGGGTTAAAGCACTTTTCCAGCTTGCCAACTTCACCCTGGGTCCCGATGCCACTCTTAATCTCAACTAGTAAAACAGAAAGCAAAATGGGCAGCTGTTGAAGATGACCAAAATGCTAGCATCATAACAAAACTAGTACAACAGAAAGCAAGGTAGGCTAAACCACTATGAAAGCTTAGGGCGAGGATTTGGATCCCGCAAATGTAGCTTAAGACCCTCAATAGTCCATTACTGACCGTTCTAAGGCGGTACTTTCACTGTGGCATAACGAAAACACGCCTATTCAAATATATAGAAAATTTCACCTCCAAAAATTGAACATTTTCAGAAAAAAAAAAAAACTCTGATATTTTTCATATTTCTGCTCCAAACATAGATTGTAGGTACTCGTTAGAACCGCCTCGGCGAGGCGGTTCTAACGAGTACCCACAATCTATGTTTTTGAGCAGAATTAAGAAAAATAATGTATACCCCTGTAAACCCCAGTTTTATTATACAAAAGTGGGGTTGAAGGTGGTCAATATTATACAGGTATGTTTGCGTGATGGGTACTTTTTGTTAATTATTATGTAGTGTTTTACTTTCTAATGCTCTTCGTTTAACAATTATGTAAGTTGATTATATATTCATTTAAGGAAAGAGTTGCCAATTCTGCTTGCCATTCATTTTGTGTCTGCTTTATTGTTTTTGTCTGTCTTTTCCTTTGGTGTTAGGGACTTGATGCGGGTCTGTGTCAGTTCCTGAGTGCTTTCGTTTACTTTGTTAGACAAAGCGTCACTTCGCTAATGAAACAATTTTTTTTTTCTTGAATAGCATAAGCCGGTAACACAAATAGGTAGGTACAAATCGAAAGGCTCTGTCCGTCTGTTAAATCGTTCGTCCAATCCAAGCTCAACCGGTAAGAGTCCACCGAGGCTGAGCCTGAAGTTGACAGTCGATCAACCAAACGACCAATCAAAAATGGTTATGCTGTTGAAGAGCATCACACACGGTCCAGCCAGCCTAAGTGATTGGTAGATTATTTTGGTATTTCGTTCGACCTGGGTTATGGATTTTTGATTGCACCATTTATGCTCCCGGCCTATGTTATTTAAGTAAAAGCTTTGTTTCATTTGGCGACGTGACGCTTTGTCTAGCAAACTATTGTTTGATTTCACGTTATTGATCGTTTTGTTTGTAGCATTTCTTTATTCTTGTTTGCTATCTTTGATTTTATCATTGGAATTGTTATTTTTCTATTTGATTTAATGAGTTGTTTTATTTGAAATTGCTTTAGTTCATTTCAAATTCGCCTGTATATTCGTAAATAGAACTTTTGACGAGTTCCACCTTCCATATCCAGTTGCATATAACAAACTTTAAACAAGTATATTTTCTTCAGCGTTTCAAAAAACGTATTAAAGTAGATGGGTTAAATAATACAATTGCCCAGTTATACTTGAAGTATTATCGGTAATATTGCTTTTTCAGACAAATTTAACGACCTTTATTTGCGGTAAGCGACAAGATGTCAACTTATCGACTCTGGAGTGCCGCCCGTAACTATACTAATACACAATGTTGTTATCGCTTCCAATGTACCTTGGCACGGGAAGAGACTGCAATACTGGCCACGCATGCTGCTACGGACAAGAAACGGCGTTTATTGTAACGTGGAAATGGATTCTATTCCGTCTTAATGCTCACGAATACAGTGAATTGCCCTTATAACGCTATCCGAGAAATGACCTATATTTTTAGGCTGCCTTGACTTGCACATTGGTAGTTACACGACAGTATTTTGGACGATGATTTATGAAATTTTTGAAATCTGACATTTGTTAGATTATCAGGCAGTGAAACTTGAATAAGATAAACTTTGTTAAATTTGTTTCTGTCTCCATGGGAAACGGGATGTATGCTGAAAGGAAAAATGTTGATCTCCTTTCCGAAGAGACCAGGTGTTTCGGAAAGGAAATAGGAGGTTACCAAAGCTTCCTGTGTTGAAATGACTATCAAGTGTAATCTGTGGCCTTTGAGTTCGATTATGCAAAAATAGTCCAAATGTACATGGCGCAAAAAAAATATATTATGCTAGCTACGAACCGCAAAGTCAACGACCAAACAAATGTGCATAGAAAATGCCAAAATCAGGAAGCTCAGTTTCCCGAGGAACCAAAAGAAGGAGATATGATGGAAAAATACAAAAATCCACAGACGCATAAACATTAAACTGCAACAGAAGAATCGCCTTGGTATTGCATTACGAAAACACGCCTATTCAAATATACTGAAAATTTTACCACCAAAAAATGAAAATTTTCAGATAAAAAATTCTGATATTTTTCCTATTTCTGCTCAAAACATAGATTGTGGGTACTCGTTAGAACCGCCTCGACGAGGCGGTTCTAACGAGTACCCACAATCTATGTTTTAATCAGAAATAAGAAAAATAATGCATACCCCTGTAAACCCAAGTTTTACTATATAAAAGTGGGGTTTAAGGGGGTCAAAATTATATAGGCGTGTTTTCGTTATGCCGCAGACGCATAAACATTGAACTGCAACAGAAAAATCGCCTTGGTAGGAAACCTACTGGGACTTAAACCAGTCACCCTTAATTCTGGTGCAGCTACAAATTACAGATATGTGTTCATTCTATATTGGGGACCTCTGTCGCATCACAGTGAACCACACATAATTAAAACCACTCTGATGAAACACAGCAAAGGGCTCAATAACCCAAAGGTCCCAAAGAACCAGTTAAAGGTAGCAGCGGTTCCTCTAATACAGTTCTTCTTTGTTCATATATCGGCTATTATAAATGCGCCGGTTTGCTAATTCATTGTATTTTCTTTCTGTGTTTCGGGAATGCTCTGCTTTGTTTTTGTGTTCTATACTTTGTAGCTTCAACAAATGTCCACTTTCCTTACCAGAAATATTGACACTCCACGGCGCATTTATTTCGAGCTCGAGTAATACTTGATATCATTTTATTGCACAATATTGCGCGATTTATTGTATATAACTCGAATTAGTCTTGAGTAATAATACAATTGCCATTTCAGGGCACACGTTCTATTACGAAATTATTTTCTGTCATAAAAGCATGTTTGTACCTTGAGAAATGTTGTTCCGTCTCACAGGAACCAATTTAGATTTGCGCAATCTAAGGGCTACGTCAAGCGAAAAGGTGTCTTTGATCATGTGAAAAATGCACATTCAGATTCACGTCGCGCATGCGCAAAGTAACATCCGGGCATTTGCTCTCCATTCATATATTCTGTCGTATTCAAAATTCTGTTAGCGGACAGTGGAGGCACGGATCGGACTGCACATATGCCCGAAGACACTTTTTAGCATGATGAAGCCCATATGTATGAATGAAAGCATGAACACATCAAAGATATTATTATGTTTACCTAATATGGTGTGTGTGTGTGTGGGGGGGGGGGGGGGGGGGGGGGCTGATTTTTTTTAATTTCGCTTCATTGGGTTATCATCAATCTTTTCTATGTATTTTGCACTCAACGAAATATAAGATATTGTCAATTTAAGGCAGAAGCCAACAAAACTAAATACTGGTATAAGCGACGAAAACTGTACTTTAGTGAAATAGAAAGGAAGGCAATTATCAGGAATCGATACAATTATCCCACACCTTCCATCAGAGACATCAAAGGGAAAGAAACACAAACACGAAATAACTGGACCCTAATGGAAACATCACTAGCGGAAAGCCAAACGGACAGTTACTTTCCCACAAAGTGGCCAAATGGCTATCTAAAACAAAACGATGTAAGCGAAACACACATTCATACAGTATATAACAAAAATAAACCATGACAGAAAAGCCGCCTTGGAACGGTCAGTGAAAAGTATTTCACTGGGGGGGCTTAAATCGATTTTACCAATCGAAAAACTCAATCGTTCTAAAGAACGTTTCTGCTACAAGGTCATGTAATCGACATTGTTTTCGCGTTTTTGACGTCATTATTTACACGCATAAAAAAACGTACTGTTTTTTTTTTCAATATCTTTACAAGAAACTTATATTCTGAATTTATTTTCACACCAAACTGTTTGTAATAACATGCCCTACGAATTGCTCTAAGTTGTATTTTGCGTACATGTTCAGAAAATATTTTATCGCCAAAAAGTTAATTCTGGTAAAAAAGTAGAGTTCCTACATATTTCGTATTTAACGCTAAATTGCGCGAAATCTAGCCAGAAGACATTATTATTATTATTGCTATTTTGGTTTTAATTATTTTTCAGCAAATTCAATTCGCAAGAGATTTATAAATAATAAAAAATGTATGTCACCGAAATAAATTTTCAGAAAAGGAGCTGCAATAAAAATCTAAAAGGTTGCCTTTGGAAACAACAACAACAAAAAAAAAAAAAAAAAAAAAAAAAAAAAAAAAAAAAAAAGGAACACATTACAGAAAGAAACTGGGAGTCTCGGTTTTATTGGGACTCTTCATACGCAGAAATGAAGTTTGCAACACTTATTACGCACTCTAGCGTATACATGAGCAGAGCTCTTTTTTTCAAAGATACAACAATCGGCCTAATGATCCTAAAGAAAACGATAATATAATTAGCTATATGATGAAGTACGGGGAGACGTTCTACGGCCGCCACACGGCACTAACTCAAGCTGCGGTAAAATAGAAATCTAAAAGGTTGCCTTTGAAGTAAACAAAAAAAAAAAAAAAAAAAAAAAACAACAACAACAAAAAACAAAAAAAAAACAAAAAAAAAACAAAAAACAAAAAAAAAAAAACATTACAATAGAAAACGGGAGTTTCGGTTTTATGTAAACTCTTCATGAGCAGTAGTGAAGTTTGCAACACTGCTTAAGGCCTCTAGCGTATACATGAGCAGAACATCAATTTTCAAGGATACAACAATGAGCCTGATGATCCCAAAGGAAATGAAAATATAATCTGCACTATGGTGAAGTACGGGAGACGTTTTACGGCCGCTGCACGATACTAACTCCAGCTGCAGTGAGGTAAAATAAAAATCTAAAAGGTTGCCATTGGAAACAAAGAACGCATTACAGATAGAAAATTAGAGTCTCGGTTTTATTGAGACTCTTCATTAGCAGTAATGAAATTTGCAACACTGCATACGTCCTCTAGCGTATACATGAGCAGAACTCCATTTTCAAAGATACAACTATGGCCCAAGGCTCCCAAAGGCAATGAAAATATAATCTACCTATACCCGATACAACAACGGGCCCAATGATCCCAAAGAAAATGAAAATGACCCTACCCCCGGATGTGCTAATGTCCATTTTACGTCCGTTTCACTGTTCACATTAACGTAATATATAGAACATGTATCTCTCATTAATGCGTTAATGATACGTTATGTTAATGATATGCTACGTTAATGATTCGCTATTTTAACGTAATATATGGTAGCTCTCATTATTGCGTTAATAATACGCTACGTACGATACAACGTTGTACAACATGGGGTACAGTTGCAAAATTATAATTTCTGAAAAAAAGTTTTTTATTGAATCTGTTTTGAATTGAAAATAATTTGAGATAATCTGACAAGCAGATAATGTCTTCAGACTACATTTCGAGCAATCTTGCCTTTAAGACCAAAAATGTACAAATTAGAAATATGTTCAGATCCACATTTTCTAGCGACCAAACGTTGAGTTAGCATATTAGCAAAATCATCCTTTCAGAAATCATTTCATGCGGCTATTCAATGACGTCAAAAACGA